>OX454525.1:60734843-61334843 GCA_949715645.1 Portevinia maculata | reverse complement strand
CTGTTTTGAACTGACGTGCCCAGTAAGCAAACCCCCTGGCAGAACACCGGTTCCCTGGTGGAGCTCGGAACTGCAAAGAATTCGTAGAGAAGCTAGAAAGCTTCTAAATAGGTCACTCAAGACTGATTTGGAGACAGACTGGAATCTCTACCGATCGAAGCAGAAGGAATATAAGAGGCTAATTCGGGTATCGAAAAGTGCTTCTTATAAGAATTTCTGCGAAAAGATTGAAAAGCTGGGTGAAACTAGTAGGTTGGTTAAAGTTCTGAAAAAGGGCAAACCAGCTAAACTGGACTCACTTAGAAAACTTGATGGCACCTTCACTGAGACGAAAGCGGAAACTCTTAGTTATCTGCTGGAGTCTCACTTTCCAGGTAACCAGATTACAATTGGTTCACAACTAGCCCCGATTACCGAGACTATGAGTGAGCCAAGACAAACAACTCGGCGTAGCTGGTATATTGCGAAGGCCGTGGTGACGGACGAGGCCATTAAATACGCATTTGCGTCTTTTGACGGCTTCAAGTCGCCTGGTACGGACGGAATATACCCAGCCATGCTGCAACAATGTACAAACCAGCTGCTACCGACTATGAAGAAAATCTTCACCGCTGTCCTAGCACTGGCATACATTCCAACACCCTGGCGTACAGTTAGAGTGGCATTCATACCAAAAATTGGCAGAAGTGACTACTCGCTCGCCAAGATCTTCAGACCAATCAGTCTGACTTCTTTTTTGCTGAAAAGCTTGGAAAGGCTGGTCGAGCTTCACGTGCGCAAAGGTGCTTTGCGATTGCACCCACTATCTCCGATGCAACATGCCTATCAACGCGGAAAATCCTGCGAGACTGCGCTCTAAAATCTAGTTGGTAGAATTGAAGGCGCGCTTGACAGAAAAGAATACGCGATGGGCATTTTCATCGATATTGAGGGTGCTTTTGACAATGCGACTTTTGATAGCATGTGCAAGCTCCGCCAGACAACACGGAGTAGACGAACCATTGGTGTTGTGGATTAAAGCAATGCTAATGAATAGAACGTTGGTTGCGGATGCGGATTGTGGCCGCTATGTTATGGCGGGGGTAAACAGAGGCTGCCCGCAAGGCGGCGTCATGTCTCCACTGCTGTGGTGTATGCTGGTCGACTCTCTGTTGAACGCACTCAACAGTTCTAATATTTACGCTGAGGCGTGCGCGGATGATGTTGCCGTGCTTTCTGTTGGATCATGCCTAGCGACTGTATGCGCCAAGGCGCAGGCGGCCCTTGACGTGATCGACGAATGGTGCACTAGGAATGGGCTCTCGGTCAATCCTCTTAATACTGAGGTTGTTCTCTTTACGAGAAGGAGGAAGCTGGTCGGGTTGACTCAGCCAGTGCTAAAAGGCGTCACAATCCAACTCTCCAATGAAGCAAAGTATCTGGGAGTCATCCTGGATAGCAAACTTCTTTGCTCCAAATATGTTGAGCTGAAGACTGCCAAGGCGCTGTCTATTTTCTGGCAGTGCAAAGGCATTTTCGGCAAGACATGGGGCTTATCACCGAAAAGAGTCCTATGGATTTATACGGCTATGATAAGACCATTTATAGCATACGCATCGGTTGTTTGGTGGAATAAGCTTTCACGTAAATACGTCACTGCTGCTTTTGCCAAACTCCAAAGGCAGGTATGTCTCGGCTGCACGGGGGCCTTCCCCAGCACGCCTGGCTCCGGCCTAGATGTACTATTGAACCTTCCGCCCCTTGATGTTTACATCATGGGATGTACAATCAAGGCTATCTCACGTCTTACAAGAGGTGGCTTTTGGTATAACTCGCACTGGAGTTTTGATGAACTTGCGCAACGGTTGTCCTTCGACTCCTGTCTTTTGGATATGCCGTCTGATGCGATGACACCGGAACTTCGGCTAAAGCGCAAATACGAGGTCGACTTTCCTCGCGTCCAGGACTGGCTCTGGCCGGACTCTGAACCTGGAAGGGAATGCAGTCGAATCTTTACTGATGGCTCCAAAAACGATCAAGGATCTGGTGCTGGTGTCTTCGTGGAGAGCGATAGCGTTAGACTTTTCTTTCCGTTAGGCAAACATGCGTCAGTCTTCCAAACAGAGACTTATTCTATCCTAATGGCCATGGACTATGTTACGAGGAACAGGTGGAGGGGGCGAAGTATCTGCGTCTGTAGCGACAGTCAGGCTGCGCTTAAGGCCTTACTCAAACCCTTAACTACCTCCAAAATAGTACGTGAATGCAAGATATCTCTGAATTCGGTCGGAAGGTTGAATTCACTTAAACTTGTCTGGGTCCCGGGTCATAACGGGATCACGGGAAACGAGATCTCCGATGAACTTGCTGGACAAGGCTCAGAGGGGGACCTCTCAGGACCTGAACCAGCGATCTGTCTGCCTGCGTCCTCGTCAGGGCTTCCATTGACGGTTGGGTTTCCTATGAACACAATCGCCGTTGGCATGACTCTCCAGGGTGCAGACAGACTAAGCAAATGCTCCCCGACGTCTGTGGGAAATCCGCGGCATTCTTGTTGTCTCTCAACAGAAAAAACTGCAGACAGACTACTGGCGTTCTAACGGGACACTACGCTTTTGCCAAACACCTTAAGGTGCTAGGCCTAAGCGACACCACCAACTGCGAAGCCTGTGGAGAAAGCGACGACACTGCGGAACATTTCCTCTGTGATTGTGCTGCTTTTGCTCGTATCAGGTGGCAGGTATTTGGTGCGAAAATGGTGAGTGCTGTAAACCTAAGCTCCTTATCATTGAAGCGCCTTCTCGTTTTTCTTAGAAAAACGAGTAAATTCCCACAGTAAAATGTGGTGTGTCTGGCTGGCAGTACAATGAAGCAGTATTGAGTCTGAGTGCTCCAGTGCAGAAAGTTTCACACATCCCGATAAAAAAAAAAAAAAAAAGCTCAGCTGGAAACCTAACATTCAAAAAAGAGTTCGTAAAGCTACAGCAACACTCTTCTCCTGCAAAAAAGCCATTGGTAATAAATGGAGGCTTCAACCCCGCATTACCAACTGGCTATATATCTCGGTAATAAGACCGAAACTTATGTACGGGGTGGTTGTTTGGTGGCCTAGATGCCCTAGATAAACCAATAAATCGTGATAAGCTAAGCAAAGTCCAACGAACAGCGTGTCTCTGCATGAGTGGTGCACTGCGCACTACCTCCTCTGCTGCAATATACATTCTGTTTCACCTGCCATACCTGGACATCTTTAGCAAGCAAGTGGCTGCTAGTGCGGCTATCGGCCTCAAAACAATGAAATGAAATCGGAAACGCATCTATTCTGAAAAAATTTAGAATCCTCCCTAGTAATATAGACTACACCACCCCTCAGACCCTTCTTGCCAAAAACTTCAAGGTCAAGATCCCTCCCAGAACATTCTGGGAAGGAGGCGCCCCCGTCGAAAATAAATCGATTAACTTTTATACCGATGGATAGGAGGTGGTGTGTTCTCTGACAGGCTGAACCTCAGCCTCTCCTTTCGACTCCCTGATCACTGCTGCGTGTTCCAGGCTTAAGTCTTCCTACATGCAAACTCATATTTATGAGACATACTATCGAGAATACTAACCTTAGGTGAACAAGTGGCAACACTTGTCCAGCGACAAAACAGATTTGGCCAAAGCTGGATCTGAAACGCTCTAAGTGTTTGATATCTCTGAACAGACTTCACATTGGTGCTATAATTGGTGTGATCACCGGACACTGTCTCATAGGCAGACATGCAACAAGGCTTGGAGTCCACACAAATGACTTCTGCAGAAGCTGTATGGACGAGGAGGAGGAGGAGACAATTTTCCACCTTCTCTGCACATGCCCTGCTCTCTCTCAAAGACATAAACTCCATTTAGGATCTTTCTTTTACAATGATCTTAATGATCTCATTAACACCAACATCAAAAGTCTGTCAAGCTTCATCAAAAGCTCCTACTGGTTCAACGAGTAGGAGGATGATAAATCCGTGTGGTATCACAATGGACCTGTCATTGGTTTAGGTGTGTCGGCTGCCACTACAACCTAACCTAACCTAGCCTATGCAACTAGATCTAGGACTCTGGGTGTGGAGTTAGAAGAATGAGGAGGCAGTTTACCTGCATCCAAATCGTCCATCTTGTAGACTCGTAGAGTGATTTGGTCTCACCCAAGTCTGATCACGCTTTTGTTCACCGGCATAGGAGCAAGGAATTTTTGATTGATGAAAATCAAGCGTATCTATATGATCCCTCCTGCTCTTCTGGCTTTGCGAATTTCTAGATCATCCGCGAATATGGGGTTCAAAAGGGATTCAGGTGAGAGATTTCAGTCCGCTTGGGATGTCCTCGCTTGCAACAATGCTTTGCATAACGCCAAACCACCCCACGCCTGCTTATGGCAAGCAAGTTTGTAAACATCCCACGACCTTTTATTGTCAGAAGCGATAGATTGACGTATTCTTGATGTCGTTCAGGGTTCTCACTCTTGAAACTCAAAAGCTACCAGAGAGCTTTAAGTTGACTTACTGCCACCCTTCAGGGGAGATCGAGCCATCGATTATCGTGACCACAATTTCGTTCTTGAGGGCGTCGCTAAAAGACCAATTAGACTTGACTCTGTCTCTTTCGCTTTGACTTTAAGTCGCCACTGCCTTTTTTTGATTCTATGCCAATTAAAGTTTAAGGTTTTGTTCCGGTGTTCTTTCCATTTATAGGATATTTCCAAATATCTTCTGCACCCGGATGGCCTTGCATCGGTAGAAGGATATCGAAGGATTGCAGTGAAGCGGGCCTTCAGTAAAAAATATACCATGCGTCTACTAGGAAGGGGTTTGCATTTCTTGATCTCGCTAAGGATACTAATATTAAGGCTAATTTGGTCACAAATTCAAATTCACACATAACCTTGATAATAAAATCAACGTGGAGAATTTCCAATATATACCTACGACATTTTCAATAATCATATAGAATTTCTACCCAATTCTATTTGAATTTCTCTTAACAAACGATTTTATCAAGATTTAATTTGCAGAATTCCATTTGACTGAATGCCCTTCAGCTTGTTTTCATGTAGTATATGAATATATACATATACTGTTTGTTTAGAAATGGAGCAAGGTTGTTGTGGAATATATTTCCGCAACGTAACATTCTAATTTTTTTTTTGTATCAACCTCTTTTGTGGAACTTATGCAAATACAAATGTCCAGATCCATATAAAAAAAAGACTAAGCTTCAGTAAAAAAAGCAACGCTTATAAAAATAAAAATTGGGTAGAATTATGTAAATTCCATTTCGCTCAGACATGCATAAGTAGCTCAAGTTGTGGTCCTTGCCTTGGAATGAAAGTTGCCTTTTAACGCTTTCAGCATTCAGCATATTCAAAGGAGTATGCATAACCTCTTCGTATATTTGCTTTAATTGATATGAACTTTGTAGGATGGTTGTTTATGTTTTGCCTTTGCAAGTGATAATATCGATTCTAAGTAAATGGTATTTCATTAAGGACTTGACAACTTCTTTTTTAAATAAAATGCAAACTACTTGCGATATATCAAAAACAAAATTATTGGCTTGAATAACTATCAAAACATTTATGAATGGAATTCGACTTCGTTCATATGTCCACCACGAGAACGTATGCATCAGGCGATACGTTGAACCCAATTTTCTACCGATACGGCCGCACATTTCGAGCGATACGGCCGCTATTTCTCGTTCAATATGGGCTCTTTAATGTAGCCCCATACAAAAAAGCCTAGAGGCGTTAAATCACATGATCTCGGCGGCCAAAAGACGGGTCCGTATCTCGAGATAACACGTTCACCGAACTGAGACTTCAATAACTCGATTGTTGCACCCGATGTGTGGCTTGTGGCACCGTCTTGTTGGAACCACATATCACTGATGTCCAATTCATGCAATTGCTCCAAAAAATAACGTTCCAACATGTCTATGTAGCGAATTCCATTTTACCGTAACGTGACGGTCATTTTCATCGACAAAAAAGACGGCCCAATGACGCCAACGGCATGAAAACCGCATCAAAGCGTGACTTTTTGTGGATGAAGTGCTGTTTCCTGAAGCACATGAGGGTTCTCGCCTGTCCAGTAACGTATAATTGAGGGTGGAGACGGTGTAGAGGTTAGTGTGTTGGCTTGTGACCCGTGCGGTGCAGGTTCAATCCCCATGGGGAACAACAACATACGCCACCCAATCACATGCCTCTACACCAGAAAGGAGGATTTCTGCCTGGTAGTACAGTGGAACGTTACCGAGTCTGAGTGCTCTGGGATTTGGATTTCCTTTTTTTCTATAAAAAAAAAAAAAAAAAAAACCTATAATTGCTTTTGACAAAGCCGTTTAAACAACATGCGCTTCATCACTGAAGATGATTTTGCGATGAAATTCTTCATTTTCTTCCATCATGCCCAGAGCCCAATTCGAGACCGTATGTCGGTTCATATGATCAACTGGCTTTAGTTCTTGAGTTAGCTTGATCTTGTAAGGGTGTAGGCCAAGATCCTTATGCAAAATTCGCCATAATGTGGTCTGGGAGAAGCCCAATTCTTCGAACGCTGCGAAATTGGCTAATTTAACTGGTTTGTGACGGACGCATCTACGAAAGTAATATTCTCCACACCTCGGGCCAAACGTAGCCTCTGGCACGGCAACATCAACCAGCAAATATTCTGATTCAAATTTTTTCACTAGACTATGAATTGCTTGTCTACTGGGACGAGATTCAATGTTTTTTTTAAGTTGGGACCACCGTCTCGCAATTTCGGTTGTAAATTTTAATTATTTGTAAACGTTGTTCCTTCGTGTACTGAATATTTTGACATTGACAGTTCGGTAATCGGTTGAAGGGTGCATTCACACTGAAAGTTTGAAGTTATCAAGTTGCTAATGAAATACCCTTTATAAGTCCTCAATTCACTGTAAAAACAAATTTCATTCAAATATATCCAAAGTCTGTTAAACCCTTAAAACTTGAAGCAATATTTTTGTAACTATTCCTTTATTAAACTGCCTGTCCATTTACTAGGTCAGCGTTGAACATTCAAGTTAAGAGTGGAATACCTTAAAAAGATATAAAAGTTAACCGCACAATGAAACAAACCACCCAGGGAGAAGGAATTTTCTATTTTAATATCATGGATCTGGCAGAGATTAATGGGTGGTTGTACTCCGGGAAAACACATTGAAGTAGCATTTAGCTGGGTATTAGTGGTGAAATCAATTTTAATGGAGATTTATTGACAAAAATGAAACGTGTGATTTATTTAAGTGAAAATGTAAAAAAATTAGAAAATAATATATGGCAGGACACTCGTATATGTCAGACGCCGCCGTTGGAATGCATGCGATTGATGTGGAGGTGGATCTATCGATTTCGATACAGTTAAATGCAACGAGCGGCATCGTTGGTTTTTCGATTGGAGTCAGAGTGGTACTATCTATCCAATATCCGTCCATCGACTAAGCCATGCGTTATTCACGTCAAAGTTGGCTGGGGGCTGCTTACAGTTGGTTTTCCAGATTTTGCTTTTGAAGGTCGGCTAAGTTCCCAGTTAAAGCCATACGTAAAATGTTGATTTGCTTTTTTGGTTCGCTTAAAACGAATAGATCGACACAATCTGTTTAAAAATGTTGCATATGAATAAATAAACTAATATTTCAGAAACAATTGAAAAATAAAACCAAACATAGGGACGGGCCACAGTCCGCTTGGGCGAACTGTTGGATACCCTATTCTTATTCCTATCCCTCATAAGTATGTGTGACAAAAGTCTTAGTATGGTTGAATTGTTGAGAACGCTCTACATGTTTTGTTATATAACATTTAAAGGATTTTATCAAAAAAAAAACGCTCCCTAGCGCAAACTTTGGTTTTTCAATAAAATGTTTTATTTATTTGTGGGCGTGTCAGTAGGCGGATTTAAAAAAAATTAATACATGAGCATAAAGGGCCCCTAGAGAGTATACCTATATTATAAATTTCAGCTTCCTAGCTCAAACTTTGAATTTAAAAAAAAGAAAAAAAATCAATTGTGGGCTTAAAGGGCCCCTAGAGAGTATATATTATAAATTTCAGCTCCCTACCTTTTGGTTTTTCAATAAAATTGTTTTATTTAATTGTGGGCGTGTCAGTGGGCGGATTTGGAAAATTTTATACCCCGAGCAGTTTTAGGAGTCATAGATCATATAAAAAAAAAATTCAGCTTTCTAGCTCAAAATTCGATTTTTCCCAAAATTTTGTTTTTTTTTGAGTTTGTGGGCGTGTCTGTGGGCGGATTTCAAAAATTCGTAAACTTGATTATTTCGGGACCCTAGAGAGTATATGGTTAAAATTCCAGCTCTCTAGGCCCAGTTTAAATGCCTAATTTTTGCCGACGGACGGACGGACGGACAAACTATATCGACATTACTATCGATGCTGATCATAAATATAGTAACTTTTAGGGGTCTACGGGAAATATTAAGGTATGTTACAAACCATGCGTCAAAATTAATATACCCTTAGAATAGGGTATACAAATTGATTAGACAACGAATACATTAATTTTTCCCTACGGAAAACTTTTGCTGTTCAACTTCTCAGTCAATTCACAAAAATGATACAAATCGTTCCCATGATGTGTTCTTTTCAATGGGTTTTTTTTTGTGTTGGGAATTCGCTGGAAGAAAAAATCATCGAAAGACATTGCAGAGCTAGTACGCGAGGGATTCTTCTGCAATAGTGAGAGACCTTAACCCTTCTAAAAAAAAACTCCCGGGGGACTGACATTCGCCATCCCGAATGAGATTGCACCTAGTCGACGACTAATCGGCAATTTGTTTTTGAAATACATATTTTTTTCAATTTAACAGATAAATCCGCCCTTTGTCGGATTTCTAAACTTTTTTCTTGTTTCAAATCAATACCTGATTTCTTAGCCCTAGCTAACTCTTATAGATCAAGAGATTTTACCCGTCTCAATCTCCTGATTGCATTGTCATTATTTAATAGTTCTGTTATTTCTGTGTTTACGTGGTTGAGAAGCCTACTTCTATGCCTTTGAGCAACTTTCTTTACTTTATCTTAAACCATTTCAACATTTAGATCTTTATGCAGATCGGCATTGCGTATGTACCAAGGTGTATTAACTATGTTCCTTAGTACTTTATTTTGGAAAACCTGAATTGTTTGTAAATTTGTTTGGCATGTGCATGCCCACAACTGGAGCCCGTAGGTCCATACTGGTTTCAGAACTTGCGTGTATAGCAATAACTTGTTGTAGTTAGACAGGGATGAGAATCTCCCAATAAGCCAATACATTTTACTGTATCGCATGTTCAACTCATCTTTTTTTTCTTTACGTGCGCTTTCCAACGCAGTTTAGCGTCTAGAGTCATGCCTAGATATTTGGCTGTTTGAATATTCCACTACATTGTTGTTAATGTAGACTGGAATGTGTGGTACGTTTTTATACGTAAAATTAATATGGACTGACTTAAGGTCATTTAATCTAATCTGCCATTTCTTAGTCCATTCTGAATTATTGTTTATTGCTGTTTGAAGCTTTTTTGTTGCTATTTCGACAGTTGCTCCCACAGCAAGGACAGCTGTGTCATCTGCAAAAGTAGCTATGGTGGTTTCTTCACTTTCAGGAAGATCGCTAGTGAAAAGTAGGTATAGAACTGGACCTAGCACCCTGCCCTGTGGTACACTAGCTTTAATCTCTCTTAATGTTGAGTACTCTGCCTCTTGTTTAATTCTGAAGAATCTATCTGATATATAAGACAGCAGAATGGTCGCATACTGCTTCGGCAGTTGCTTTTGTAGTTTGTGTTTCAGTCCTTTGTGCCAGACTTTATCGAAAGCTTGTGCTATATCAAGAAATACTGTAGAGCACACATTTTTCTCTTCAAATGCTTTTTCGATTCTATCTGTGATTCTATGCACCTGATCAATTGTAGAGTGCTTATTTCTTAATCTAAATTGGTGAATTGGGACTAGCGATTTTTCATCTATTATTTTTTGTAGACGTTTTACCAGCACTTTTTCGAATAACTTGGACAACATTGGTAGAATAGATATTGGGCGATATGAGGTAACTTCGTTAGGTGGTTTGCCTGGTTTAGGTATCATTATTACCTCCGCGAATTTCGACATGGTTGGCACATATCTTAATTTAAATGCAGCATTAATAATCTGCGCTAGTTTTTTTAAACATTTTCGTGGAAATTGCTTCAAAATTTCTCCTGTAATTAAATCAAACCCTGGGGACTTTTTTATATGTATGCTTTCTTTAATTTCTTTAGCCAGTTCTTTAGCTGTTACCGGCCGAATAGGTGTATCTTCTTCGCACCTTATTTCGAGTCCTTGATAACCTTTATCTTCATAAGGTTTGAATACGTCTTCAAGATACTTAGCGAAAGTGTTTGCTTTCTCTTGGTTGCGTTTCGCCCAGTTACCTTCTCTGGTTTTTACTGGCGGAATGTGAGCTATTGGCCTGTTCATTTTCTGCGTTGCCTTCCAGAGCGAGTAGTCCGTACCAGCATCATTTGTAAGACTTGTGAGGTAAGTTTTCAAAGACTCATTATTGAATTCTCTTACAGATTTTCTGAGCTTATAATTTAAGTTGTTCAGTGTGGTCTTGTCGCTTGGCGCCCTTGTCTGTTGCCAGCGTTTTCTAGCTTTCCTCTTTTCTGTAATAATTTCACATATTTCGGGAGGATAAGAGTTTTGTTTGATCTTTATACCCTATTCTAAGGGTATATTAATTTTGACGCATAGTTTGTAACATACCTTAATATTGCCCATAGACCCCTAAAACTTACTATATTTATGATCAGCATCGATAGTAATGTCGATCTAGCCATGTCCGCGTCCGTCCGTCCGTCCGTCCGTCCGTCCGTCTGTCGCCAAAAATTAGGCCTTTAAACTGGACCTAGAGAGCTGAAATTTTAACCATATACTCTCTAGGGTCCCGAAATAATCAAGTTTACGAATTTTTGAAATCCGCCCACAGACACGCCCACAAACTCAAAAAAACCAAATTTTGGAAAAAATCGAATTTTGAACTAGAAAGCAGAAATTTTTTATACATGATCTATGACTCCTAAAACTGCTCGGGATAACAAATTTTCAAAATCCGCCCACTGACACGCCCACAAATAAATAAAATAATTTTTTTATACCCTATTCTAAGGGTATATTAATTTTTGAAAATCCAAAGTTTCAGCTAGTCAGCTGAAATTTATAGTATATACTCTCTATGGGCCCTTTATGCTCATGTGTAAATATTTTCAAAATCCGCCCACTGACACGCCCACAATTAATTTTTTTTTTTTTTTTGAAAATTCAAAGTTTGAGCAAGTTAGCTGAAATCTATAATATATACTCTCTAGGTTAGGTTAGGTTGGAAGGGAAGTGCACAGCAGAGCTGCTGTGCTTGCACGGGGGCCCATTGGTCCATTGTGATCCCTTATTGTTTTATGTGGTAAACCTACATTTACAATAAAACACTTACCATACTCAGTTTAGGTTAATCTTGCCGGTTGGCCTGTTGGAACCAACCTGTGTTCTTGACAAACCTGATAGTGTCCGTCAGTGGTACCTGCGCTATGTCCTCTAAGTCTTCGAAGAATCTGTTGCCCAGATAGCGAAGTCGAGATGTCTGAAGGTTTGGACATTCGCAGAGCAGGTGTTTGATGGTCTCGGTTTCTTCTATATCTTGACAGCTCCTGCAGTAGTTTGGTGAGCTGATGCCCAGCCTGCTTGCCATTACACCTATGGTGCAGTGGCCTGTCAGTACGCCAGTTAAGATACGTATTTCTAGCTTATTCATTTCCAGAATGCTTTTTGTTCTTTTTTCGTTAATTCTTGGCCATAGACTGCGAGATATAACACAGTCGTGCCTTTGGGACCAGGTGGTGTTAATTTGTTCCCTCAGTTTTTGGTCAATGTTTCTTTTTGCTGCACTAATTGGGATGTCTATTGACGTAATGGCGTCTATTGCGTCAAGTTCTGACCCGATTCTTGCTAGCTCGTCTGCCTTTTCATTCCCAACAATGTCGCTATGACCGGGGACCCAGCAGAGAGTTTTTGGCAGTTTCTGACTGTTTTTGACTTTATAGTTTCGCTGTCTAGTGCTTTGATAGCCGCCTGACTGTCTACGAAGATTGTGATCGTGGAAGGATCCAGATTCTTCGCGGAGATAGTTTCTGCTGCCTTGTCGATGGCGACAATCTCAGCTTGAAAGACGCTGCATTCATTGGGAAGTCTGTACGAGTCCTTTATGTCTAGGGGCTCGCAAAAAACTCCCGCTCCTGTCCCCACGTCCATTTTCGACCCGTCCGTATAGATGTGGATTTCTTGCACGTTGACGTGCGTGTTCCAGTTCTCTCTTTGGGGTATGTATGTGGAGTAGTTTTTCTCAAAGTTTCGTTTGGGAATTAAGTAGTCCGTTTTCCTAGATAGATCGATACCCAAGTAGTTGTGAATTATAGAGCCGTGTCCATAGGAGCTGTGCCTCCAGATGTTTGCCTCCTTGAGGCGGTTGAGGCGGAGGGCTCCTTTGGCTGCCATGCTGCGAATATATTCACCAAGCGGGGGTAGGTTTAAAATGACTTCCAGCCCTGCTTGGGATGTTGATCTCATTGCTCCCGTTGTACCAATACATGCTAATCTCTGTACCTTTGAGAGGTTATGGAGATAGGTAGTCCTTTCTGTTGCCTTCCACCATACAATTGACCCGTATGTAAGTATGGGTCGTATGATCGCTGTGTCCATCCAATGGGTTATGTAAGGGCGCATACCCCAACGTTTGCCAAAGGTCTTTTTGCATGCGTAGAAGGCGCATAATGCTTTTTTTGCTCTTTCTTCTGTGTTACGTTTCCAAGTAAGCTTAGAGTCTAGGATGATGCCCAGATACTTTGCCTCCGGGGAAAGTTTCAGACGAGTTCCGTTTAGCTTCGGCATATCGAATTTCTCGATTTTTCTTTTCCTAGTGAACAGAACACATTCGGTTTTGACTGGATTGACTCCAAGGCCGTTCGGTCTTGCCCACGAGGATAGTTCTTTTAGGGCAGATTCCATGAGTTCACTAATAGTGGGGAGATACTTGCCACTTATTAGAATTACAATATCGTCTGCGTATGCTACTATTTTCGTTCTTTTGGCCTTTAGAGTCGTTAGGATTTTGTTGACCACTATGAGCCACAGGAGGGGAGATAAGACGCCTCCCTGTGGGGTGCCCCTGGTCACTGTTTTCCTTATGTAACTCTCACCGATCTCTGAGTTAATTACTCTGCTGTTGAGCATTTCGTAAACCAAGTTCGTTATTTCTTTATTCGCTCCCAAGTCTTCGAGCGCTGTTTTTATGGCCGCTGTTTTAACATTGTTGCAGGCTCCCTCAATGTCCAAAAATGCAGCCATGGTGAATTCTTTGTGGTGTAGTCCTTTTTCTATTATTGACACAACTTCGTGCAGGGCTGTTTCAACGGACTTGCCTTTGAGGTAGGCGTGTTGAGTGCTGCATAGGTTGTTTTCGTTTAGAAGGTCCCTTGTATATAAGTCGATTATTCTCTCCAGTGTCTTTAGGAGAAAAGAGGAGAGACTTATCGGCCTATAATCTTTTGCTGTGCAGTGTATATGTCTCCCTGCTTTGGGAATGAATACCACTTTAACTTATTTCCAGCTTTGCGGTATGTAGCAGAGTCTTATACAGCTTTTGAAAATGACTTTTAGCCATGGCAGTATTACACTAAGAGCCTGTTGTATCATTGCTGGTATGACATTATCTGGTCCCGCCGATTTGTAGGGCTTGAATGATTTGACTGCCCAAGCAATTTTGTGCTCTGTTATAATGCTTTCCATTGCTATTTCCGTTTGTGTGTCTGGCGGAACAGGAGTGTAGTTGATCTCACACCCAGTGATTTCACTAGACTCCGGAAAGTGGGTATCCATTAATATTTGTAGAGTTTCTTGGCTAGACTCTGTCCAAGAGTCGTCAGCACGTTTAATATAGCCTGGGACCGTGGGGTCTTTGGACAATACTTTACGTAGTCTGGCGGCCTCGTTTGTACTCTCTATGGATTCGCAGAACGTGTTCCAGGATTCGAGTTTTGCTCTCCTTATTTCTTTAGTGTATAGATTAAGTTCGGACCTATACTTAGTCCAGTCTTCATCTGCCTTACTCTGTCTTGCTTTGTTAAACAGTTGTCTTACCAATGTTCGCCGCTTTTGAAGCTCGCTGGTCCACCAAGTTGCCTTTTTGGGTTTGCGATTGCGAGAGATGGGACAATGTTTAACAAAGGCTTTGTGCATATTTTTGGTAATATAGTAGACTGCGTTGTCGATTGAGTGAGTGTCGACAAACTTGTCCTCTTTCGGATGCTGTGTGTACTCACTAACCGTTTTCGCATAGTCTGCCCAATTTGTTTTCCTAGGGTTCCTAAAAATTTGTTGTACCATATAATATAGATTGACTGTAAAGAGTATTCTACTATGGTCTGAGAATGAGTTCTCTCGACAAACTCTCCAGTCTTCTACCCTAACATGATCATTGTTGCTTTTGAGAGTTATGTCTAGAATTTCTGCCCTGTTTCTGTTTTGGAAGGTGGGCTGGTTTCCCCTGTTACACAAAACTAGATTTGTGGAAAGAATGTATTCAAACAACGACTCACCTCTTTCATTTATATACTCTCTAGGGGCCCTTTATTCTCAAGTGTTAATTTTTTTTAAATCCGCCACACAATATGTAGAGCGTTCTTAACAATTCAACCATACTTAGAGTTTTGTCACGCCCACTTATGAGGGATAGGAATAAGAATAGGGTATCCAACAGTTCGCCCAAGCGGACTGTAGCCCGTCCCTATGTTTTTTGTTGTTTTTGGAGTGGCAGCCCACGCAGCTTTTTGTATTCTGAGCGTCAATATTTGGACTGCTTCTTCTAGTTGATCTTCTGTTTGAATAGCTGGTGATAGTTGGATACTTTCTTCCAACTTCTGTCTGCAGTAGTTCCAATCGGTCAGTCTATTTACTAGTTTTGGACTATGGTCTTTTATTATTATTTTATCGCTAAGTTTTAAGAGTATAGAGGAGTGATCTGATTGAAGATCAGGTCCTTTCTCTATGCTTATTTTATTTGAAGATATATTTTTTGATAGAAAGAAGTCGACAAGATCTGGGGTTTTATTTCTATCTGTTGGCCAATAGGTAGGTTTTCCTGTTGATTGATATTTGGCGCCATCTTCTTTAATTGCTTCATATAGTTATCTGCCTCTAGTATTAGTTAATCTAGATCCCCAATACTTATTTTTGGCGTTAAAATCCCCTCCCGCGATTAATCTATTGTGAAATATGCGGAAAAGACTTTTCAATGGGTTAACTGACCCACTCTTTACGTATTGCTTTAACTGGGGCCTAAGAGTCGGGATATAATCATGCATTGGCAGTAATGCATTGGAGTGGCGTTTTTCGGTGGTGCTATATGGTTGATTACAGAGAAGCAATATGTTGGTGAAGACTTCAGAGCTCCAGTTATAAGGCTAAAGCCACGTGAGCAGCAAATCGAAGGAGCGACAAGTTCAACCGAAAATTGGCCATTTATTGAGCGAGATCTCTTGAGCGACTAATTGTGAAAATGCCATTGTCAAGTGGAGCTCCGCATCAAGCTAGCAGAAAGTCCTCTTCATTATCAAAAACCATACTGCGCTTGAGAAAAATAAATGGTCAAAACAAAAAAATATCAATTTATGGTGAACAAATTTATTACAAAAATAATAAATTCCAATAGGTCGTTGGATGTAAAGTACCAAGGTACTCGAAATACTGCTCGAGGAGAGTAAAGGTATGGACCATTATAATTAACCCGCTATACACTTTGTTTCAACCAAGGGCCCCGTTTGCCCGAAAGGCACCAACAAATTATTTTAAGGCAACCAGAAAATACAAAAATTATTGATTCCAATGGATTGTTCAATGTTTTCATTTTTAAAATCCTTAACCCTCTGCGGATGACGCGCGTTAGTTTTCACAATTCAACTGACGTGGTAGTACACCAGACACCATTTGGACAGCTCGTATTTTGAAAATTCTTTTTATATTCTCACTTTTTGGTTATTATATTTTAAAGTTAAGAGTGCCCACTATTTTTTTAAATTACTTATATATAAAACTAAAAATTCATATAAAGTTGAACAGCATTTATTGACATGACATAAATAATTTTTCCAAAACTTGCACAAACACAAATACAAGGTGGCGCAAAAGTCATCACCCAGTGGCGTTCACCAATCCGACTGAAAACTACATAGGATTGATGTCAAACGTCGTGGATCATTTAGAACATTGGCACCAGAATTGCCTAAGGCACACCCAAGGGCTGAAAACCCTATCGGAAGATGCTATAATTTTTGCAAATAGCGGCAAATGTCAATTTTACTTTGACATTTGTGAAGTAAACAGATGACAACTTTTGCGCCACCTTGTAGAAAAGGTTAAAAAAAATCAAACATAAATATTTTCTTCATTTACTTACACATTTATTAAAGTTTACACTAGGTAATCAGACTTAACAAAAAAAAACCATTCATTGGTTCAATTAAAGGATTTGTAACCTCAAAATCACACTTTTTTTTGGCAGTCTTCACAAAGTGGCTTAGAGCATTGAAGACAAATTGACTTCAAACAATCACAGCAACAATATCTAGTTAATCTTTTAAGTTTTGCTGAACAAATAGAGCATAGTTTTCATCCACTTGGTGGAATCGATTGAGTTCTTGGAGGTAGAGGAGAAATGTTTTTACCCATCTTGATGCACATTTTCAGTGGCGGTTACATGTGGTATTTCTTTAATTGGTTCTTGATACTCTTCTTCGCCTGAAACTTCGTCGGTTTCCAAGAATTCGGTTTCTGGCTAAAAATTTAGGTCATCATCTTCATCGTCAAAATCGCTGAACTCGTGCTCGTTTTCTATGTCCAACGACTCTTCTATTAGCTGGTCGTGACTTACAAAGACTTCAGTCGACGTTCATTAAGATCTATAAGACCCTTGGTTAGTATTTGAGTGAGCCATCTAAGAAACAAACAACAAATTGCACTTAACAAAACAATTTTACTGACATGTTGCTTAGGAGACGCTATGAAAATGTAATTATTACACTGAGGTGGTTGTTAGACGCATACCTGAACACTGACGTGATTGACTTGTAGGCGCTCTCCTTCGCACGACAATGTATGCGCAAACCACGACCGCTCGGATTACACTAACGCACGCTTGAGCATACAACAGAAAGGTACTGAGAGCGCGAGAGTCAACATTAGAAAAATAACGACACAACACTCAACACAAGTTTTTCCATTTTCTGGTGTCTGTCATACTACCTCGTCAGTCGCAGAGGGTTAAGCCAAGCTATATCTTCATAAAACAGGACGCAAACCAAATTGTGGCTCAGGATTTCCATAAAATTACCCTTCGTACAGTGCTACCTGATTTGGTTTTTTTTAAACGGTTTATGGCTGGTGTTTCTGATTATTTTTTTTACTGATTTAATTATATGAATCTCTACAATTACCCTTCAGTCAAAAATATGAAAATAAATACTTCTTCTTTGCTTTGATTTCGCTAAGAGTATGGCAATCCGGTGTTCGTCCTAGTAACAATAAAAATGATTTGATTCTTTATTTGCTAGTTTTTATGGTGGTTGGTCAAATAAAAGTGTACGTGTTTTTTAAAAGATAAAGTTCAAATGTTTTTTAATTTTAAAAATATTGTAAGAAGAAATGGGAAAACATACTTTAAACTCTTTAAAGTGTTTGGCCTGCGGTCGAGAGGAAAAACAAAATATTGATGTAAAATATTTTTCTGTGCCGGAAAATAGTGAAAGGTAAGAAAAATTAAATAATTGCAATATATTTTACGCAGATAAGAAAAATGAGCTTAAAAGAAATATGAGTAAAACGTGCAGGGAATTTCACTTTTGTTTTGCCAGAACATATCTAAAAATATGTATATCTTATTGTTTTTGAAATTATTATTTTTTCTTATCGAATTTAATATGTTTTTCTTATTGCTTTCAACCGTAATTTTTATAAGAAATAATTCAATACATTTCGTCTTATAAGAAAAAAAGTATTACAATAAAAAAAAATATTTTCAGAAGAGTTAAGTGGTTAAGTTCCATCAACAAATCCCATTTAATAGAAAAAAAATGTTCGACGGATTGGGGAGTCTGCGAAAGACATTTCACAGAAGACATGTATTCCAAGTCGAAGCTTCGCTTAAAATGTTCCGCTACGCCAATCTTAGATATTTTAAAGAATGTTTCTAATATAAAAGAAGGTATGAACGAAGATCGATTGAAAAATTACATAAAATAAAGTCATTGAACTTTTGTTTTCAATATAACAAGTTACTGACTCCATTTCAATTCATTTGTTCATCTAAAAAATCATTTTGAGCAAAGTAGGTACATGGAGGATAAAACCTATGGAAACCGCGAGTCAACTGTGAATTTAGAGCTTTCCGACGTTGAAATGCAGTTACAATCACCCAAAAAGAAGGACAATGTGAAAAAACATTTTCAAACCCGAATCTGACTATAAAACGGTTGATTTTGGTAGCGAAAATGCGTTTTATTGTTTTGCAAGCCACATTTAAAAAAAACGTTAAAAACTCAAGTGTGAGCTGAAATTAAGTCAGAAACCTAGTGTTTCCTCCATATTCACAGATTTCAAAGAATATGGAGTGCGCATTTAAAACGCCCTTCTCAAGAGTTTTTAGATGCGATAGAGAGCCTGAAGCAATAATTTATTTCTCGTTTTCCCAATTTGTACTTTTGTAATAATTTTGAAATGAAAATGTATAATATATTAAAAAATGAATTTGATTAATTTTGCTGTAAAAATCAAAAAAAAAGGAATTTCTTATAAATTTTTATGTACGTGTTCGAGTGTATCACATTATCGAAAAATTTAATAGGATTATCAAAAAAGCTAACAACAAGCAAAAATATATTAGCGTAACACACATGTAGTTCTTATAAAATTTTTAATAAAAATGTATGACAAATTAATGTTTGTCTTTATTTTAACGGAGCACCCTGTTCCCTTTTCGGAAAAAACAGTCTTCCTCTTTTATCTCTATCTTACACAGTACCTAATATATCCATCTTCTTCTAGTGTCTGTGTGACACAGACGTACTTGCTGATAAGAACTGATAAAGAAAATGTCTAGAGTGTCCCTACTCATTACATGGATATACTCCTGTTGTGGACTAACTAATCGAATTCGTCTTCACTCTCACTTAAGAGTTCATTTACCCTTTTAATGCGGAGCGGATGTGTACGGAGACCAATATTACCTACTTCTTAGGTTGCTCCTTTTGTGAAAAATTGCATAAAACCATTTGCATTCTAAAATTGAAAATTATTTATCTGGGGTTGGTGGGAGGTGATGGAACATGCGTATTTTTGGACACATATGTATTTCCCAATCAGTATTTTGTGCTGAAGATATGGTAATGACAAAGATGCAAGGAAATTTAACTGCGATTTAGCGACTTGACAAATTAAAACTTTCAGCGTGAACGCACCCTTAAACCGATTACCGAAATGTCAATGTCAAAATAGTCAGTAAAACATTTTCATTATGGTGAAGTAAAGGAAAGTTTATGCCCCGAATATATAAATATAAATGTGTCCACAACTGTTGTTTAAGTATAAACTACGAGAAAGGACTTTTAAAACTCATTGAAGTGCATATTTTCATATTAGATGTGTTTATACTTTGGCTGGGATGTGTCCGTTAATGTTAAAATGATATCATCTCAATCGTTTTCACACAATTTAATTAAAAATAATTGCATATCCGAGATTAAAACAACGCAAAAATCGAATATTTAGTTTTGATACTTCAAACCTTGAAGTTTTTAATTTTTTTACGCAAAAGCGTTCGCGTACTTGTCTTTGAAATAAGAGGTATCTCTCTTGATTTTATTGATTTGACAGTTTTCATTTTTCTAGACATAAAGTACGCGAACGGAGAGGAAAGAAAAAAAACGGCGTAAGTATCTAATGTGGAGTGTATGTGTCGCCGCTGTGCTGTTGAAATAGAGTACTTCGGGACAACGTCAGTTACGGGTGGCAACGGTGCAATAGTAGTGTATTCGCTTACTGAATGGAAGGTCGTACGTTCGAAATCAAGGAAAACAATAACAAATTTGTATGGCGGAGACTAGTTTCAGCCAATATTAATAAGAGAAAAGTTCCAGAAGTAGTAAGGAGTATCCAAAAACTTTTTTTGAATACTAAAAAGTTAACAATATTTAAGGATTTTGTACAAAAAAGAAAAGTGAAAGAGTGAGAATCGCGATGTTGTGGCAAAATAATAAATAAATATAAGAAATAATTTTGATTGGAAATAAAATAAGTTGAACAATTTTCTATACATTCATTTTATACTAATTAATACAAACGAACCACAACAATTAATTAATAACATAAATGTACCAAAAAAAAAGGTGAAAAAAGTTTGTAATTGGCTGCTTCAAGAGCTGCACAAGCGTTTTTGGTCAACGTGTGCACTGTTTTTGTTGTTTTGTTTTGCTTCAAGACACTTTCTCACTGTTTTTCTCTATAATTTTGTACTTTTTACTCTTCAATAGATTATTATCACTTAAATATACACTTTATTAAAACTCACAATGATTTTTCCAGTGTATCAGCACATGCAGCACAGATGCTGCGCTAACGCAATGAGTTAACAAAGTGCTGAGTTACACATGTTACTACGTTGATTGATATTGGCATTTTAAATGGGTTTGTAGGATCTTTTCCTTGAACATGACAGTACCATCTGAGTCTATCCTTTAATATTGCTTCCTACATCTCAACCTGATAAATCCGCAATACACGTATTATGAGTATCACCTCTAGTTTCGTCCGTCCATTTCGCAAGCGGATTTCTCACACCCACCACAACCACAAATTTTTGCAAGGCAATACGAAAACACCAAATGGGAAGAAGTAAATGGTTTCTGTAGGAGTCTTAACTGATGGCTGCACTATCAATAAAGCAGGATACTGCTCCCGATTCGAATCACTTCATAGATACATAGCCACCGCTGTAAAAGATCTTTTGCATTAAACGAGGTAGTTTCTTGACCATATAACCCATCTGATGAAAACAGAGATGGGTTCAATCGAAGGGGAGATGACTACATTATCCAATACATAGCCAGTGCTCACATTATACTAGTGAAAGTCTTCTACTACGAAACATACATATAGTGCGTACCAAAACAGTTGGCCATTCTACTGCGCAGGTCTCTTAAAATGTGTTTTACAATCTCTTAAATTGCAAAAACAAGCATAAAGAGACGAAAATGGGCGGAGCCATAATAAAAAACGACGTATACCCTGCCTTGTGTTCAAGATCGCTGTCGCGATCTCACTGAGGGTGGTTTCTTCATTTTCCTTCTTTTATACTGAAATTAGGAGCGGAGGAAAAATATAGACCATTATATGTCAACTTTACTTGGAGGCAAATATATTGTTTCGTTTTTTGTCTTGTCGGTTCTTTGTAGGAGTATGATGTGATCACGGTCGGATAGATTAAGCAAAACATTGCACATGAATTGATTGTGTGACTGTGTCTGTATGAAGGTGTACGGTTTTAGATTTAAACCCTATTTGCTCATTATGCTTTCGTTGATCATTATTAATTGTGTCGTGCATATTGATCATGTAGGTACTGATATTGGTACGCAAAGTAAAGTAAATTGCAGTGTCACACCAAATTTTTTTTGTTTATATCATTGAATTTGGGCGAGGTAGGTAAATTTAATAAAAAATTTACAATTTGGGAATTTTTTGGAAACGTAAACGATTTTATGCCCAATAACAATAGGCACGATTTTCTGTCACAAAAAAGAGGATGGGGTATTAAACGGTTCGTTAAAGACAAAATGGTGAACGTTCTTGATTCTTCAATAATTTTTTTTAAGAAATGCAGTTTTTAAAACTTATTGAACTACCCACCACTTTTAAATTTGTAACCTTGATTAAAAGTGTAAATTATAGCGAGATAAAATTGACGATGAATTGCAAATATAGAACAGATTTACAGCGAGCAGCAAAACAAAACACCAGTATACCAAATGGGTGGTTCGGTTTGGTTTGAATTAAGAAGTAAAAACACACACGTTTTAGTACTAAGATAAAAATATTTATTGATTTTGCTACCTATATATGAAATAGTTAATATTAATGTATATTAAATTGAATTCGAAGAACTGTCAGTTTCATAATCGGTTGAAGAATCATCTCCTGGATTGATAATTATTGCATCCGACATTGTGTCCCACATCTGCTCGTGTGAAAAGTATTCCTCCTCTGTCCTTATAATTTTTTCACAAACTTTGCGCCAATCTTCAACTGTTATTTTTGAAAATTCTTCTTCAGATAGTTTCTGAACATCCGATAATCTAAACGTTGTATTTCGGCTTCCGACTCTTCCCTTGACTGTTGCCCAGATCTTTTCAATAGGGTTGAGATCTGGATGATAGGGTGGCAATCGTAGTACTTCGTGTCCCGCGCCGTGAATCATATCGTCAATCTTATGCTTGGGGTGGTGATTAGTCCGATGTCGCTTTATAAGTTCATAAAGTTCGACTTTGAGCATTTTTGAAGAATGCGGTATATTGTTGACGGAAAGCCATTCTAACATCTCCGATTTAACGGAAGCAGAAGTGATTTGCTTGTGTTCCCATTTGTTGTGATATGATGTGTGGTCCATTACAATAACCGATGGTTCCTCTAGGTTATTTAAAACTTGATCCTTCATCCATTTGGAGAAATTTTCAAAATTCATCTCATCGTGATAATCTCCTGTTTTCGACCCAGATTTAAATAAAAGCAAGGCATTATTCACGAAGCCCTTCGCTCCACCTGCATGCGCCATTATCAGCCTTTGGCCTTTTGAAATTGGCGCCTTTAAACCTTGACTGGTGCCGTCAGTCCATGCCCTTGGCCTTGTGTGAGAGCTGTGAATATAGCTCTCGTCCAAATAAATAGTCTCATATCCTTCTGACCTGTACTCCCGCACCTTCCTCAGATATTTCACTCGTAAAAGTTTGATTTCATTTCTTTCGCAAAGAAATTTACGGTTGTTCTCCGTTTTCCTATAAGAAAATCCATTTCTTTTTAAAATCCTATGTAGCGACATATTGCTTAGGTTCAGCTCCAAATCTTCCTGCACGCGTTGTCTTAACATTTTTAATGTTATCATCATTTTTTCTTCAATGTGGAAGTTGTATATAATTCGCCGAACAGCTGTGATACCAAATTCGTCCAATCCAGTTTTCCATTTTGTATGTGGTACTCTTTTAGTTGGAGATTCAATAGCGCCTTTCTTCTCATATTCTTTAATTATCCTTCTTATTGTTCGGGCCGAAATTCCCGCAAACTCCTCTGTCTGTGAATTTGCGTATGTGATGGGATTATCTATACATAAATTCCTAGCTTCTTCAATTTGTTTGTAATATATCCTAACAACGATCTTACGTCCTAGACTTCCTATTGGTTTTCCTTTTCTTGAAAGATCCATGACAATTTATTTTATTTTAATAAACTTATGTCCTAGCAATGCTTTCGTTTTCGTGAAAGTGAATTCCAAATAGGAAATCCATAATATATATGCGTTATCTTAAAATAAAAAACTCTAAAAACCAAGCAACAAATTTATTCCTTGCCCCTACAGGGCACACTAATCATGTCGTAAAACTTTTACACTTAAGTCAAACAGGTAAAATCAAACATCATAAAATTTATGCTAACCAAGCACACCACCCATACAGGTACCTAGCGCTAAACCACGAAATGTTCAACCATAAAAAGGGTTGGGAACCCTTTCAAATACAATCGGACTTCTAGGTAGAAATGTATAAAAGTCGACCTCATAATAAAAAAATTAAGTTTATTTAGATATTCAACAGCATTTTAGTTCTAAGCACTGTAAAGTTGGGTTACGCATTGTAAATTACAGGCAAAAACGCTTAGTGATTAAATCTCTTTCGCGTCATTTTTGTTCTCTTAAATCCTCTCTCTGCGCAATCGACCGTTGGCCAACTGTTTTGGTACGGCCTATACTACAGACCCTCTTGGGTAGCAAACACCTTTGTTGTAAGCGTAGATATCTCTTCCAGGTTGTGCTTTATCTCCCCCGTACTCGAGCGTACTTCATGGGACCAATACATTTTCGCACTCGTACATTGACAAAAGTACTTCGAGATCTTAAATGCACAAATAAGATTGTGTATGCTTCAGGTTCTGCTTCTGTGTTTTTCTGTTGGATTTATTATCAAGCCACTTATCCGGATCATTGTTTGGCAACGGAGGAGTTTTCTTTTCTCACCTGTTGGTCTCCGGACTGTATTTCATCTGAGGCAGGGACATTGTGAACCTTATAATTAGGACCCCCCATATAAAAATAAACTGCCACCGATAGCCCAGCGTTTAAATTAAAGTGTTTTGTAATCAGAAGACAACTTAACTTCCTAACGCCTCGCATACCAACACAAGCCACGGCCCGTCTAAGTCGTTGAACCTAATACTCAAAGTCTGAAAATTTAATTAACTGACAAACCCTAATAAAAATATCTTTTTTCGATATGAAATAATAGAAATTAGATTTCGCTTTCTGTGCATCGTATAAATGGTTATTACACGGGAAACCGCACTAATCCGGAGGGATTATGGCAATTCCCATTTTATCTCGATTTCATTTTCATTTGCTGGCAACTCGAATATACTTTTCGAATTGTTTGTCAACGAGTTTAATACTGGGTTATGGAACTAGGATAACCATCAGCAGCATCATTGCGAAATTAGCAGATATTGGAAATTCTTGGAATTTGTAAGCCCTTCCCAGATCAATTGGGATTTTGGGAAATCGCTTTTTGGGGAATGATGAGAATGATAAGAAGGTCTCAAAGGACAACGTTCTCTTGCTTGGAGATACTGTTTCATAAAACAAATTAAAAGCACTCCCAATGAAATTGAAATGAAAGAAATTGAGAGAGAACACAAGGACATTGTTCAAGAATTACTTTTGCGGACCAGATGTTGAGTGGCTGCTTTTTTCTTTGATGATAGTATCTATCAGTCCTCTAAAACCAATATAAATAAAGATTTATTGTCTATTAGCTTATTATGAAAACGGCCGATGGAAACAAAAAGTGTAATATTCGGCAGTAACTAGGTAGTTTCATATGAGCTTATGCATGCAATGAAAAAGCTTCTAAAGCTCAATACCTAAAAACAATAAAAATTCGCATCTGACCCATTTTTTTTAGTTAAAAGTTGTCAATTAAGGACGATATCTACTTAGATCTCTCCAAAAGTTTCCAATGATTGATGAATCAATAAAATTATAACAATGATTTTATAACAATTATTCAATAAAGTTATAACTCCGTTATTCTCCGTACTGAAGATGCATTTGAAATGGAAAAAACAATTCGCACTCACTCTTGAGTGGTGAATTATCTTATACTCGTTTTATAACGAGAACGAAATCGCATATGAATTGAATGTGTTTATGATAATCAACTGATGATCCTACACCACCATTTGGAAAAAAAATGCTGAATATGTTATCAAAATATAACAATAATATCCCATTGTTGAGTTACAACATCCTGTGTTGTTTCATCCCAATCCTTCCACTTAAATACATGATTCACTTATTCGCCCCGTTCTGTCCGTTTTACTGTTGTTGATTCCGATAAAAGTCGATCGTTTCAATGAGTTCTGGAGGTCGACAAAAGCCGGTATCGAATCCAACGAACTGTTAGTGTCTCTACAACGTTTTTTGTATACCCTATTCTAAGGGTATATTAATTTTGACGCATAGTTTGTAACATACCTTAATATTGCCCGTAGACCCCTACAAGTTACTATATTTAAGATCACCATCGATAGTAATGTCGATCTAGCCATGTCCGTCCGTCCGTCCGTCCGTCCGTCCGTCCGTCCGTCCGTCCGTCTGTAGCCAAAAATTAGGCCTTTAAACTGGACTTAGAGAGCTGAAATTTTAACCATATACTCTCTAGGGTCCCGAAATAATCAAGTTTACGAATTTTTGAAATCCGCCCTTAGACACGCCCACAAACTCAAAAAAAAACAAATTTTGGAAAAAATCGAATTTTGAGTTAGAAAGCTGAAATTTTTTATATATGATCTATGACTCCTAAAACTGCTCGGGATAAAAAATTTTCAAAATCCGCCCACTGACACGCCCACAAATAAATAAAACAATTTTTTTAAAAATCCAAAGTTTGAGCTAGGGAGCTGAAATTTATAATATATACTCTCTAGGGGCCCTTTAGTCTCATGTGTCAATTTTTTTAAATCCGCCTACTGACACGCCCACAATTAAATAAAACAATTTTATTGAAACACCCAAGTTTGAGCTAGGGAGCGTTTTTTTTAATAAAATCCTTTAAATGTTATATAACAAAATATGTTGAGCGTTCTTAACAATTCAACCATACTTAGACTTTTGTCACGCCCACTTATGAGGGATAGGAATAAGAATAGGGTATCCAACAGTTCGCCCAAGCGGACTGTAGCCCGTCCCTATGTTTTTATACCCTATTCTAAGGTTATATTAATTTTGACGCATAGTTTGTAACATACCTTAATATTGCCCGTAGACCACTAAAAGTTACTATATTTATGATCAGCATCGATAGTAATGTCGATCTAGCCATGTCCGTCCGTCCGTCTGTAGCCAAAAATTAGGCCTTTAAACTGGACCTAGAGAGCTGAAATTTTAACCATATACTCTCTAGGGTCCCGAAATAATCAAGTTTACGAATTTTTGAAATCCGCCCACAGACACGCCCACAAACTCAAAAAATCCAAATTTTGGAAAAAATCGAATTTTGAGCTAGAAAGCTGAAATTTTTTATATATGATCTATGACTCCTAAAACTGCTCGGGATAAAAAATTTTCAAAATCCGCCCACTGACACGCCCACAAATAAATAAAATAATTTTTTTATACCCTATTCTAAGGGTATATTAATTTTTGAAAATCCAAAGTTTCAGCTAGAGAGCTGAAATTTATAGTATATACTCTCTATGGGCCCTTTATGCTCATGTGTAAATATTTTCAAAATCCGCCCACTGACACGCCCACAATTAATTTTTTTTTTTTTTTGAAAATTCAAAGTTTGAGCTATAGAGCTGAAATTTATAATATATACTCTCTAGGGGCCCTTTATTCTCATGTGTTAATTTTTTTTAAATCCGCCTACTGACACGCCCACAATTAAATAAAACAATTTTATTGAAACAGACAAGTTTGAGCTAGGGAGCGTTTTTTTTTTTGATAAAATACTTTAAATGTTATATAACAAAATACTCGTATGTAGAGCGTTCTTAACAATTCAACCATACTTTGACTTTTGTCACGCCCACTTATGAGGGATAGGAATAAGAATAGGGTATCCAACAGTTCGCCCAAGCGGACTGTAGCCCGTCCCTATGTTTTTTTTATTTGCTTAAGGTAAATGGGATTTTCTGCAAATGTTACAACACCCTGTACTGTGCTAAGAACACAGCGCAAGCATTTGTGTTTAACAGCAAGCAGCACCTGGCAATATCGTATTTCATTGCATACTTTTCGGTGCTACTTACTATTAGAAAGAATAGATAGATAGCAAAGAAGTGTTTGGGTGCAGTTGTAGGATTTTTCTCCACGAGTGGTGTCTAAATTGCTAAGGGAGATCTAGTTTTCATGTATTCGACTAAAAGTAATAAACTTGACCGGGATTTGAACACAAAACCTTTCAATCAGTAAGGGAATACACGGCTACTGCAATGTTGCCACCCGCAACGATGGGTGGGGAAGGACGATCCTGTAGTGTGACGCAATACGGAAATGTTTTAATAACAACAAACACCACCACACTATGCTAGTCATTCGATCCATTAACATCTAATAACAATAAACGCCACTACACTGCGCTGGTCATTCGATCCGTTAACACAGCACAATGACCTGACCAACCTCTTAATGAATGAATATAGTTGAGTCAGCTATAGTCATAATAGAGTAACCTAGTTGTAAGTAGAAACTATGATAATATTGTAACCTAGTTGTAAGTAGAAACTATGAGACATTGTAATAATGTGTTAACGTAATGTAATAGTCGTAGTGAATATTTTTAGTATAAATAGCATGTAAGAAATCGAAATAAATCGATCATAAAAGTCAAGTGAATTCAACAACTTATTATTATTTCGGCACATTTGCCTTTCCTTTCATTGCGGCATATTTGCCTCTGTTTTTAGCGTTGCCATCGCTTTAACTGGCACAAGTAGGGAATCGTAATCACCTCCTCCATACACTCACCAAATGGCGATCCTGCCATCTTCGTGGAATAAGTACAATATGTACTACGAAGAATTGAGCGAAAAATTCCGATGTCCTAAGACAGTTCAAAATAAGATGAGTTGTTTAATAAAAAAAAGCGCAAGCAATGTACGAAGAACATACGTAGACTCGCTGTAGATACGACATATGAGTTTGAAGCAGTGCGATGAGCTCGCAAACGGATAGAAGAGGGGGCGATGACTCCGAGAGATAAAATTCAAAAATTCACAGCATAGTGCTTCAAATTACAAAGTTATGGAAGGGGACACGCAGGAGGATGCTCAGAAAAGTTTAATTCTGCGAGCTTAAAACCTTTTTTTTTAAATAATAGAATTTTATTAAAAAAAAATTTAATTTACTTTATATTTTATTTAAAAACCGAAAGTAGAAAATAAACACACATCCTATACGGTATATTGCAACTGATTTTAAGGATCTTATAAATGACTATTATAGACCTTAAGTAGCAAGTGTAAAAAAGAACAAGTAATAAAGATCAGAATAATGAATGTTTAAATGAAAAGTTTAAAATTATTAATAAATATCTTACATAAGCTTAAGAAAAGTCAGAATAGGGAATACACAGACACCTACATACCGAACACAAAAGCAGAAATAAGTGTAATATGGAATAAAGTAGTACTCGAAACCGACGCTAACGACCTAGAAACAACACAAAAATAATTTCAGCATATACAAACACAAATATTTGATCTATTGAAACCAAAATCAAAACTGCCAACGCTCGATAACAGACCTGAAAACATGGCAAAATTCGACATACTAACAGCTGCAAAGCTCATACCAGAATTCGATGGAGACCGAAAGAAACTATCAAACTTCTTAGGGTTGATAAAATTTTACGATGAAACTCTGACTGATAACTACGAAAAAAGAAAACTAATATCCTTTGTACTAGCGACCAAACTAGCTGACACAGTAAAGAACAGAATAATAGCAGAAATAAAACCAGAAAACATAGCGGCACTACAAGCATTACTCACAAAAGTATATAAACCAATCAAAAACACGCTAAAAATACAGAATGAACTAGCCAGAGTATATCAAGGAAACTTGAGCGTAAATTTGTTTGCAGAAAAAATTGAAACGCTTATCGCACAGCTGAATGAATTACAAATTGCAGAGCAAGGGGAAACCCACAGAGGTCTAATCGTGACGCTCAATTACCAAATCGAATTAAATGCATTTAAGAATGGTTTAGATGATAATTGCAAACAGGTTATAATAGCGTCTAGAGTTGCAAAATTTAATGAAACAGTGCAACTGGCGAGTGAGGTAGAATCCAAGCCAAAAACAAATAATGTGATGTATATAGGAACACACGCGAATTACGCCAACAATAATAGAAATTCTGGACACTGGAGTAACAGAGGCAGACGATTCAGCAATGGCAGAGGGCGTTACAATAACAACAACAACAATATTGATAACAGACGCGGGAGCAATAACACTGGATCGGAAAACCGAACTGGCCCAGGTCAAGGGATCCGGGGAAATGTAAATACAGAAAGAAGAAGATACTAAAGATAAATGGTTCACTAACGAATTTCGTTAGCATAAAAACAAAAAATTCTCCAGGGACACATACATTTTTGGTTGACACAGGTGCAGACATTTCGATATGCAAAAGTAATATCACAAAAGACATAAATTACAATGACGCCTGCCAAATAAACGGCATAACGGACAAGGCGATATTTTCAAGAGGTGTATCGGAATTAGATCTTATAATTGGAGGAAGTATGATAAAACATAAATTTCATGTTGTGGATAATGATGTAAATTTATCGACCAATGGTATATTAGGCCGTGATTTTTTTCAAGCATACAACTTCAAGATAGACTATGAGACATTAGTATTAAGCATAAATGTAGGGGAAGATGAAATAGTTATACCAATGAATATGGAGACAAAAACTTTAGGTAAAATTACAATACCACCAAGATCAGAAGTAATTCAAGTGGCAGAACTACAACTCCATCAAGAAAGTGTAATAATTGGAAGCGAAATACGAAAAGGCATATTCATAGCGAATGCAATAGTACCATCCAAGGGTGTAAAGCACGTAAAAATTTTGAACACTACGGAAAGTACAATAACCATAGAAAATGCTTTGATTGGGGTACAGTCACTAAGAAATTACAGAACAATATCCTGCAGTCAAGTTACAAAAAGAAATAAATTCGAGAAGATAAAAAATGAATTAAACACGAACAATCTGGACAAGGCCACTGCAGACGTGATTTTAAAAATCTGTGAAGAGTATTCTGACGTATTTCATGTTGAAGGAGAACACTTAACGAACAACAACTTATATGAGCAACACATATCAACCACAGACAACAACCCGGTCTACATAAAAAATTATAGGATGCCGAACGCTCAATTGGATGAGATAAACAAACAAGTATCGAATCTAGTGCGAGACGACATAATAGAACCATCTGTTAGCCCATACAACTCCCCATTGTTAATAGTGCCAAAGAAAAGTAAAAATGGACAAGCAAAATGGAGATTAGTTATTGACTTTAGAGCATTGAACAAAAAGGTAATAGATGATAAGTTCCCACTCACTAGGCTAGATGATGTACTAGACAAACTCGGAAAAGCGAAATACTTTTCAACTTTATATATGACTAGCTCGTTCCACCAGATACCGTTACATCCAAAATCAAGACCGTTGACCGCATTTTCTACAAATGAAGGTCATTATCATTTCAAAAGACTACCATTTGGTCTAAAAATATCTACCAATAGCTTTCAAAGAATGATGTCTCTAAGATGATGAGCTCTAAGTGGCTTACAAGCCTCAGCATTCCTGTATGTAGATGACATAATAGTGTTTGGCTCAAGCTTGAGGGAGCATAATGAAAATCTAATTAAAGTCTTAAAGAGGTTGCGACAGTATAACCTAAAACTGAATATAGCTAAATGTAATTTTCTACGACCTGAAGTAGTGTATCTTGGTCACCTCATAACATCTAAAGGCATCCGCACTGACCCGAGCAAATATGAAATAATAAAAAAGTACCCTATGCCTAAGGTCGCTGACGAAGTAAGGCGATTTGTAGCATTCTGCAACTATTATAGGAGATTTATTAAAGACTTCGCAGAAATAGCTAGACCCCTAAATCAACTGTTAAAAAAGAAACAAATGTTCACTTGGACGGAGGAATGCACAGCAGCCTTTGAAACCTTGAAGCGTAAATTGACAACACCACCAGTTTTAAGCTATCCGGATTTTTCAAAACCGTTCATTTTAACGACAGATGCTTCAGATACTGCACTTGGAGCTGTCCTGTCAAAAGGTGAAATTGGAAGTGACAAACCAATAGCTTACGCAAGCAAGTCACTAAATAAACACGAATTGAGCAAGCCCATAATTGAAAAAGAATTGCTAGCAATCCATTGGGGCATTAATTACTTCAGACCATACCTTTACGGTAGGAAGTTCATAGTCTACACTGACCACAGACCATTAGTAAGTTTGTTCCCACATAAAAACCCATCTTCCAAACTGACCAGGATAAGAGTTGATTTAATGGATTATAACTTTGACATTGTTTTCAAACAAGGCAAAATGAACACCAATGCGGACGCACTCTCAAGGATGGAGTTAGATTCAGAAAAACTAGTAGAAATGATTCCAAAATGCAGTATAAATGTTCTGACAAGACAGATGAAAAAGAACACAAGAGAGAAGAATGTAGAGTTGAAGAACAACAGTGCAAGTACCTTAATTCCAGACACGAAGACTGATCACCTTCACATTTGGAATGCGACATCAATTTCAGACGTTAGGTACCTCAGGAAACTGAGATTTTTAAGGGTGGAAAGCAAAAATGAGAAAAGGGCCCAACAAAAAGATAAATTAGCAGCAATGAAGAAAACTGCTGAGTGCAGCGATAAATCATCATCAGAGTTAAAATTGATTTTGAGGAAGCTGAAACTCGATATGAGCATGAGCAGTGAGAAGGAAATAATTGCAGAGTACAGCGAAAATTCATTATCAGAGTTAAAATTGATTTTGAAGAAACTAGGTCCGTTCGCGTACTTTATGTATAGAAAAATGAAAAGTGTCAAATCTACAAAATCGAGAGAGAATCCTCTCATTTCTAAGAAAAGTACGCGAACGCTTTTGTGTAAAAACTTTTTAGTTTGGTTTGAAAAGAAGCAACAGCTGTTTTTTTTTTGCTGGCAAACTCATAGGATTTCATCATTTGACAGTTTTCAATTTCTTACCAGCCGAAATTCTGTGTGAAGAAAAATGAACGAAACTACATTTTTCTTTCGTTCATCTTTTTACCATTTTCTCAGTACGCGAACTCGTTTGTGTAGTTTTGCACGAAAGTTTATATAAATTTACGTGTGCATATTAGTTCGCGAACGGACCTACTGTTACTCGAAACAAGCAATCCAAATATAGAAAAGGTACCGCTACCAGATAATAGTGAGATATTTGAAACAATAAGCATGCATGAATTTAAGAAATTATTTAATGAGCTGCAAGAAAGCAAAGAAAAGGGAGGTTGCTTAGATATTATAGTGTACACACCACCAAAACGAATAACGGACAAAGAAGAAATGCACAGGATAATAACAGATTACCACAACTCACTCTACGGAGGACACTGCGGTATAAGAAAATGTATAGCGAGACTAAAGCAAAAATATGTATTGAAAAATATGAATAAACAAGTCAAAAGTCACATTAATAACTGCCAAAACTGTGCTGAAGCCAAAACAACAAGACACACAAAAGAAAAGTACGCCATAACAGACACACCGAATACGTCATTTGAAACAATCACCATAGACACAGTAGGACCATTGCGACCATCGAATCATTTCAGGTACATTCTCACACTACAATGTGAACTCACAAAATTTGTCGAAGCAATACCACTAGAAACGAAAGACGCTGTAACGGTAGCAAAGGCAATCGTAAAAAAATTCATATTAAAGTACGGGTGTTTTAAGAAACTCAAAACAGACAAAGGTACAGAATTTTGTAACGAACTTTTAAAAAACATTTGCAAAATTCTACGAATAGACAAGATAACTTCAACACCATTCCATCATGCAACCTTAGGGTCAATTGAAAGGAACCATCGGGTATTAAACGAGTATCTTATGACGTTACAAGGACAGGGGAACTGGGACGAACTTTTACCATATTACACTTACTTTTATAACACTACCCCACACAATACTACACTCTACACACCATATGAATTAGTTACGGAAAACTTTGTACTTTACCATGTGAAATATTAGAAAGTAAGAATCAAGCAATATATAATCTAGACGATTACGTAACCGAGATGAAACTTAAGTTGAATCACGCTAATAACAGAGCTAAAGAGTTACTTGTAAGTATTAAAATCAAAAGACAAGCAAGTCAGAAAAATGTTAATAAAGCAAACTTTAAAGTAAATGATTATGTATATATAAAAGTAGGCAATAAGAAAAAACTAGAAAGACCATATAAAGTTCCATTTAAAATTATAAAACAAATAGGACCTAATAGCGTTATAATAATAGGAGGTAATGAAAAAGAAGTGCACAACAACAACTTAATTAAATGTAAAACCGCACAAGCATAAGAAAATCATTATTATATCCATTTAAAACAATGTATAACAGATAAATATTTATCTACATTTGAAGAAATATAAACAAATATTTTTTTTGGGGGAAGGATGTAGTGTGACGCAATACGGAAATGTTTTAATAACAACAAACACCACCACACCACGCTGGTCATTCGATCCATTAACATCTAATGACAATAAACGCCACTACACTGCGCTGGTCATTCGATCCGTTACACAGCACAATGACCTGACCAAGCTCTTAATGAATGAATATAGCTGAGTCAGCTATAGTCATAATAGAGTAACCTAGTTGTAAGTAGAAACTATGATAATATTGTAACCTAGTTGTAAGTAGAAGGTTAGGTTAGGTTAGGTTTATGTGGCTGTCGGCAGAAGCCGACACACTTAGACCAATTTAGGTCCATTGTGATACCACGTATAATTATCTACCTCAACTCTGTAGATGGGACTGGCCAACGACACGCGGTTGTTCTCAAACGGTCCCCCATCTACGTACTAACCGCGCCCAACGTCGTTTAATTACGGTGATCTGATGAGAACCGATTAACTCGACGTGGTATGGTCGTTGGTTAGTTGTAAGTAGAAACTATGAGACATTGTAATAATGTGTTAACGTAATGTAATAGTCGTAGTGAATATTTTTAGTATAAATAGCATGTAAGAAATCGAAATAAATCGATCATAAAAGTCAAGTGAATTCAACAACTTATTATTATGTCAGCACATTTGCCTTTCCTTTCATTGCGGCATATTTACCTCTGTTTTTAGCGTTGCCATCGCTTTAACTGGCACAAGTAGGGAATCGTAATCACCTCCCCCATACACTCACCACAATCCCTTGGCATAGCCCAACGGGAACACAGGGAATAGTCAAAATACCCCCAACGTATCCTCGAAGGGTGTGGGTAGATATCCCTTACCCCTGGAAGTACTTCCAGTGTTAAAATAAGCACCCCAACGAACATAGTCAAATACAATTAGGGTAGGTCACAGTTGTATACGGCAACAAAAATTACAAAAGTAGCGGCCAACCCTTCAACGCTTCACATTACACAAACATTAGATCCCCTCATACAAACCGCAAACGACTAGATAGGCAGGAGCCCCAGGTTGATATACAAAACATTACAACGCAAATCCGCACTAACAAAACGAAACGTTGAAGAGCAAACATCGAAAATGCGTACAAAAAAACTAAATGCAGACACCAATGATCAAGGTAAAACGAGTAAAAATATTGTAAGAAATGGTAGGCTATCCACATTCCCTGCGCCACAAATCTGATTAAGGACATTACAATTTCGTTATGTAAAAAAAAACCCAGAAAAACTGAGATGTCGGGCTGAAATGTATTCCTGGTGTAGTACACATGTTAAATATAAGTATAGTATTCGACCATAATAAAAATCTAAACCTGGCCGAGTCTGAGTGCTCTGGGATTTGGATTTCCTTTCAAGTTACATATTTCCCTTTCCTGATTAACCATCCTGTTTACTAGACTAACAAGATCATAGCTTAAAATTCGTGGGCATTAAAACTTCGTTTCTTTTAAACTGTTACTCTAGTAATTGCAAATTATTATAATTTTTATTTCCAAACACAAGAGTTAAAAACTTGGTAAACTAAAAATCCTATAAGGACTCAAAACAAAAACCTACGTAACCTTTTCTTTAAGAAAGCTTTTGGCTCGTTAAGGCGATGAAAAAGGCATTTCGACATATAAGATCTTTGTTCCATAGGGGCAGAATATATATTTTAGGCTACTAGCTTTTCTTCCTAATTTCCATATAAAGCTAACAATTTCACCAGCAGAGGACTACTTTATTTCTTTGGCACTCATTTGTTCCCTGAATCTTCTTTCTTATTCCACTGATGGCTGAACTTGTTCTCTTTAGTTACAGATAATTTGTATCAGGAATATAAAGAAGATAACTCGACTATTTGGCCGATTGATACCGATCAGCAGCGTTGCCAGGCGTCCCGATTTTGGCGGGACGTCCCGATTGTTAAATCAAAATTAAATGTCCCGCGCGGGACAGCCTCAGTCCCGCTTTTCGGGGAAATAATTCTGTTTTCATGAATCTCGTTGACAAAAACGACAAAAATATTAAAAGCTAATTGTTCAGTTCACATCTTGCATAACATGAGCAAATTTGCAAGTGATAGATTAGACATCGATGTAGAAGCTATCATCTTAAAAATATACGGCCATTTCTCACATTCAGCTAAACGTCGTGCGGAATTGATAAAGATATTTGAAACGGCGGAAATGGAGTTTGTCGAATTACGAACGTCACGTAAATACAAGATTTCTTTTGCTCTGTTGTGCTGTTGAGAGAGTAATCAAGGTTTGGCCTGCCTTGAAAAGCTACTTTGATAAACAAGAATCATGTGCGAAAGCCATTGAAAAGATTTTTTACTCTGAAGTAGAGGAAACAAAAACTCTAGCCTACTTGCATTTTGTTCATAATGTGATGAGTGTTTTGGTGCATTAATAAAAGAGTCTCAGGGAAATGATGTTGCCATAACAGAAATACATGAGTCATTGCGCCTCTTCCGCTCAAGGTTGACTCAAAGGCTAAAGGATGGGTTTTTCGGTTACCAGACAAAACAGATTTTAAATAAATTGGTTGAATCTGAACGAACCAAAGTCATCGAAGACTTCAAAATTTTTTACAAAAATTGCCAACAATATATAGACAAACGTTATACATTTTCAGATGAAAGTATTTTTTCTAGACTTAAATTCATAAACCTGGAAAGTGAAGTTAGTTTTGACATGATTGAAAATGCTTATATGAAGAATTTAACTTGTTAAAATCATCCTTGGACGTATTAGTAAGAAATTGCAAAGACACCACTGCCACCACCGCACAGAAATGGCACCAGCTCTGTCAACAGTTTCCAAAAAAAGATACCAGGAATATACTCGTATTTAAACTAGTGTCTTTCATATTAAGTAACGAACGCGTTTTTTCCAAGATGAATTTAAAATGGTCGGATGCCAGAAATAAATGCTCAGTAAATTTAATGAAAGCAGAGTTACTCATCCAGTTTAATCAACAGCTATCCTGTGAAGAGTTCTTCATCTTTATTAAAGAGGAAAAGTAAACTTTAAAAGAAATTAAATCTTCACAGAAATATCATGAATAAGTAATTCTTATAAATAATTATTCTCTTATTGTAAGTTGCAATTGGTAACACTCACTCCACAGACTATTTTTTAAAACGCCATATTTTTCTAATGAACAAAAACTTTTTTGATTTTGATTTCTGTTTTTTTTTATCCTGAAGACGAATTAGACTCATCTATTTTTAACGATAGGGTGAATATGATTTAAAATATTATATTTTTATTAAAATACATTTTCTATGGCTATTTTTGCTATCTATTGTCACGTAAGCGTAATTTTAATTCAAATAAAAAAAAAAAAATTTAAAACTTCTGATTATTTACGTTTTTTTACTATGTCCCGCTTTCGACTAAAGAATACCGCTGTTTTCACTCAAAAAGTTCCAAAATCCCGACTTGGCAAAAACAAAAAATGACAACGCTGCCGATTAGCCTCCCATGGAAACTAATAACGATTTAGGTTTCGATTGTTTTAGTCACCCGACTTGGAATAACCTATACCTCACAATATAAATTAGATTTTGAACCTTAAAAAATGCGGTTATAAGCATAAAATCTAAGATTTATTTGTTATGAAAAGTACTACATATATGGTAGGCCCAGTGGGCGCAGTGGCTCAGTGGTTATAATCGAAAGGTCCCTGAGTCCCATCCAAGAGTATCAATTGTCATGAGAAGCTTCTCCAAATTTTTCCGCTCGGATTCGGCTTGAAATTGTAGGTCCCTTCCACTTCACACAAGAAAGTGGTTGGAGAAGCTAGGTTTAAGGCCCTGTATGGGCCGTTAATGCCTTATATTTATTTATTTATTTTACTACATATACATATGTCGTTTATACAAATGTATTCTTTTTTTGTATTTGAATCACAGGATACAGAGCCAGTTGCTTCTGTTTACATTCTTTCTCTTGAGTTTATATAGCACCGCTAATCCTGTTCGAACGCCGCTCTCCAAAAAAACACAGCAATTGGTTCACAACATAAAAGTAAAGTCCTACTTTTTTATCATCCCGTTTGGCAAGGAAAGACGAATATCCTAAGCATTACGTTTTTTTCACAGTGATCGTGTTAGTGGGCGTGCTTTGAAAATGTTTGAACTTAAGCATTTCGGGTTCCTAGACAGTATATATTCCAAATTTCAGCTTTCTAGTTCGAATTTCGATTTTTTCAATAAATTTGTTTGTTGAGACAGACGGACGGACATGGCTAGATCGACATTACTATTGATGCTGATCACAAATATAGTAACTTTTTTTGGGTCCTATTCTTCGCAGAATATTCTTGTAGAAAGTCGTTTTGAAAAATTCGTTCATATAAAGTTTTCTTCCATGCTCACTTTTAAGAGGCGGTTTTTTTTCCAAAAACTTTGTGGTTTCGATAAAATCCTTTCAATGCTTTATAACAAAATATGTGATCGTTTTTAACAATAAAACCGATACTAAGATTTTGCCACGCCCACTCAATGAGGGATAGGAATACGGCATTCATCAATGGTCTTTCTCTGTCAATATTTAAACGGTATGAATATGATTTCGTTGTTGAGAACATCAACAGGTACCATAGTATTTTGAAATATGGCATTAATAAATTTTCGCTAAAAGACAGAAGGCCATAAGTTAAAAAATGGACGCATGTCCCATGGCTTTATGCCACAGCACCATCTACATCAATATAACTTCCGATGGTGATCACAAATACAGTAGCGTTGAGGGATCTGAATGTCGAAATGTCTAGGCTTTCTTTACCGGTGCAAAAATATTTTACCCCTTCTGATCTGGCTACAATTTATAAGGTGTCTATTTGTCCCAAACCTGAGTACAACGATCGAATCTGGGCCAGTGCCTCCATAACATATTTGCCGCTGTTTTATCGATATTTCCACCAGAAGACACTTAGACAATTTCGAGAGCAATATCCGCCATGAATGCGCATCAGATTACCCTTAAGTCAGTTTTTGGACGTGCAGTGAATTACAAAGAATCCTTCCATAGGTGTACACCACGAATGTGGAATGCTCTTCCCCGCTCTGTTTTCCTACCCAATACAAATTACAAACATTTAAAACCAAAGTGCATCGGTTTCTCCTCTGTCATCCTTACCCCATTTCCTTAATGCCCGCACTATGTAACTATCGTATAAACGTATCAACATTATAAGGGCAGTAAAAATCCCTTAAGTGCTCGATAAATATAAAAAAAGACAAACAAAAATAAAACGTTACTTAATTTGTGATCAGCATCGATAGTACTGTTGATCTGGCCATGTCCATCCGTCCGTCCGAAAAAAATAGGCCTCAAAAATAGAGCTAAAAAGCTGATTTTGGAATTATGTTTAACAAAATATCTAGACCGTATCCTTCCAATTCACCCATACTAAGATTTTGACCAGTGTTGGCAACTCTGAGTAACTTACCCATATAGTTACGTCTCCTTTTTCACGTAACTTATGTAACTTATGTAACTAATATACCTAAAATCAATTTGACTGGATAGTTCAAATAATAAACAAATTATAGCATAACATTCATAAGTAAAAAATATTTTTATTAAATAAAAAAACCTTTAACAAAAGATAGAACGTAAAAAATAAAGAGAATGTACGTAACTTAAATACATAGGTATGAAATCATTTTAATTCGTCGAAGTCCTCAAAAGATAAATTTGTATCTTCCACTCTTAAAGTGCCATACAGAAACATTAACTTTTTTGAACGTTCGAAAGAAAACCGATTTCTCAAGGGGGTGTGAATTAATGACCATTTTGAAAAAGTACGCTCAATTTCAGCAGATGAAACGGGAATTTTAAGCAATTTAAGTGCAACTTTTGAAAGATTGGGAGCATAGAAATCAGCTGTCTTCCAAAACAAAATTGAATTCATAACATTTTTTTCATACAAATAGTAAGACGCTAGTGCATAAATATTAAACGAATTATCAAGACGGCATTTGTAGTGATTTTCGAATTGTTTTGGAACTTTTAATTCTAACCAATTCTTGACAGCGTCAGCCAATGGAGCAGTTAAATGTTGGCAATTATTTATCAATTGACAAATTGGATCGAACAACTCAATATTTTGTTTGACACTCTTGATAAACTCTTCGTCAAAAAACAATTTTAGCACATCTGGTTTCATTTTATTTAAATCCGCTGCGACCATTTTCATTGGAATCAAATTATTAATGAGGCATTCGTACGAATCCCTGTATGAACACCATCTTGTTTCACATGGCAGCTTTATTCTGGTTCCATTTTTATTAATTATTGCCTGTTCAAGGTCTGGTTGCTTAAATTGTTTCAAAATTGTGGTGACCTTGTCATTGAGTTTTACGTCAAGCACATCTTTTGCTAACAAATTGCCAGTATGACTCTTACAAGTTGAGTGCCAAACGACATGCTTCAGATTCTTTCCCATTTTTAACATATTGCTTGTATTTTCGGAAACGACGGCAAATACATCAACGTTGTAGTCCTTTTTAGCCAAATCGATAGCTCCACAAACAATTTCAGCTAACTTATCTCCTGATTCTGAAATTCCGTTGAGATTCCCCGCATCAAGAAATATCTATTAAAAATAGAACGTATATATAATAATACAAATGAAATACCTTTCGTATGTACAAACCTTGGTTTCAGAAGAACAATCATGAAGTATACAAACGACAGTCTTTGTACAAGGTGGCGCAAAAGTAATCCTCCTATCAGAAAATGCTATAAGTTTTGCGATATGCCCCTAATGTCAGTTCTGTTTTGACATTTGTGTAGTAAACACATGCGAAATACACGTTAATAAGCAATGTTACGCTACACTGCTCCAGAACGCGGAATATTGGTGACTATTTATTTGAGCAATAATCGGTCGGTGACTTTGGCACAACGTGAATTTCGTCGCAGATTTCCTACCCGTCCAACGCCTACTGGTGAAACACTGCGACGTTTAGCCGCTCGCCTCGAAGAGACTGGCACAACACGAGATGCTGCCAGGCGTGGCAGACCCCGGAGTAGCTGTTCTGCAGAGAATATTGCTGCTGTAGCCGAAGATGTCATGGAAGCGCCGTCGACATCGACCAGACGACGTGCCACGCAAATGGGTATCAGTCGACGGTCTTTACAGCGAATTTTAGTACAAGATTTGAAGATGTTTCCGTACAAAGTCCAGACGGTGCATCAGCTGTTAGCTGCTAATCGCCAATCGCGTCTAACATACGCTCAAGCCATCCTTAATCACCACCAAGAGGAAGATGATTTTTCATCAAATATAATCGTGAGTGATGAGGCCCATTTCCATCTTAGCGGGTACGTAAATAAGCAAAATTTACGCTTCTGGGGCACTGAAAATCCGCGTGTAACCCACGAAGAGCCATTACACCCGCTCAAAGTCACTGTATGGTGTGCTGTTTTCGCTGGAGGAGTCATCGGACCTTTTTTCTTCGAAGACGTCGCGGGCCAAACGGTTACTGTGAATGGTGAGCGCTACAGAGCAATGATCAACGAGTTCTTTTTGCCGCAACTTGATGAATTGGGATTGGAAAACATGTGGTTCCAACAGGACGGTGCAACGGCACACACTGCACGTGCCACAACCGATATGCAGAAGGATGCATTTCCCGGGCGCCTAATCTCCCGTTTTGGCTATTTGCACTGGCCAGCAAGATCGCCTGATTTGACCGCTCCAGACTTCTTTTTGTGGGGCTTTTTGAAGTCGCGGGTTTATGTTAACAAGCCTCAGACTCTTGCAGCTCTTAAAGACAATATCCGTCAACAATGTGAGGACCTATCGCCGGAAGTTTTGGCCAAAGTGATGGAAAATGCCATAAAAAGGGCTCAAATGACAATCAACTGTGGCGGCGGCCATTTACATGACATAATATTCTCGACTTGATGTAAAAAATATTAAAAGACCAAATAAAAATAATCCACAAGAAGAATCAAAGTTTTTCTTTTTTTTTTTAAATTACAGCCAAAAAACATCGGAAGGTTATTTTTGCGCCACCTTGTTTTTGACGAAGAATTCTTCCAGCCATCGATTAAAAGCACTGAGTCCTTCTTAGTAGCAGACAATGATTTTTGTTAACATTCATTATACAAACAATCAAGCCACTTTGTGGAAAGCGATTTCCTGTAAGGTATTTGAGTAGCGTATGATGGACGAATTATTTTTATAAAGTCCAAAAACAATTTTGATTCTACAACGTTAAAAGGAATATTACACCCGAAGAAAAACTTGGACAAAGCTTTACTGATCTCCTCTATTTCTTTTTCACTGATCTTATCTATAAAGCTGCCCAGTTTTATTAAATTTTTTTCTTGTCGGGATCGTTTAAGCGACTTTGAATTGATAGGATGTTTTGGGAAAGATTGGATACCCGTAGAAGTTGAAGCTAAAGATGAAGATGTTGACGGCAAAGACCATGTTGGACCTGAAGATTCTCCTGCTGCTTGATTATCTGATGAACCCATGCTGGCTCTGACTGAAAGAACTTCCTCTGCAGAATCGTTGATTTTGAAACTGTCGTGAATACGACTCCATCACACAATTCAATCTAAATATTTCACACTTTAGCTTTTTTACAAGAATTAACACTTTTGATGAATGTTGTGGTTATAACTATCAGGATCAGCAAAAGACTTAAAAGGTTCCTCTCCTAATCCTGACAGACAACGTAACACTAATAATTTTATTCTTACTGATTCATCTCAGTCAATTAAAATATATGTTTCTTCATCAGTGTTCTGTTCGGAATTCACTTTAGGCATCTTACAAGTGTTCCTATAGACAACAATAGCTTTATTAGTGAAACTATATATTCCGTTTGTGGATTTACAACATACCTATGTCCTTTCAATCGTTGCAGAGCAGTGTTTTGCAATTTTTTATTGCAAATTTTGCACAACACCTCTAATCTTGAATTTTCAGCGCATCTTTTCGGTATGAATCCGAGATCCTCGTACGAATTGGAAACAGGCCTTCCAGACTGTCGCTTTGTTATATTTTTTGATTGAGACATTGTGTAACTTAAAATACTCGTAAGAAGCTGCTTATTGCTTCCAATTATATTCTGATGTGAAGATTTTTGTGAAGAACTGCCAAAATTTAAGATAAGTTACATTTGTTACGTTAGTTACATTAGTTACGTAACAAATTCAAATAGTTGCATTAGCTACGTTAGTTACGCGTAACTAAATAAAATTTGTAAAACTCGCGTAACTTACCAACACTGATTTTGACATGTCACAGGGACTGCCTTTTCCTATGTTCTATTATGGATTGCAGACGATTTCATAACGAGAACCAGGGAACAGCGATTTCTCGCTCCGCCCTTGTTACGTTTTTCCGCCAGCATTGTGTTTGGGGCATCATCCCCAGGTCACAAGTCATAATTTTTTTCTGAAAATTGGGATTTGTCAATCAAGCCGTTAGGTTTTTTCATATTTCAAGCAAAATTTATTATTCTTGCAGTTCAGTGATTTTTTCTTTTTTTTTTAATTTTTCAAAAGTAAAATAAAACTTTAAATTTCGATTGACTTCTTTACATTTAATTGTTATGCAACTCGCCCACATAATTTAATTGTCATTGTGTATAACTTTATAATAACTAACATTTAAACAAGCAATTAAAAATAGGTAGAATGTTATTTTCATTATGTTAATCATAAAAAAATTAATTAATGACAGTGTTTCTATTTTCAAGCCGATTGGGTACTTCTTTAAATATATTTGTTTTTCATCATTTTACAGACCGTAATACGTGTATGCTTGTAATCTATAACATCCCTGGGATGAAGCAATAACAATAAGGGTACTTAGTTCATGATTGCCATTTTGTGGCAACAAACTCCTTTTATTACCATTGAGGAAGTTTTTAACAGAAATAGGCTTTTGTTTCGGTCTAATTACAACCGCCAGGCACAACTAATCGAATGGGCATTAATTATCCCAGCACACGTTCTTTTATGGCATATATTGTTCAACAGTAAATTATTCCTAATCTTGCCGAGTGTTAGTCCCTTATGTGTCGATACAAAACAATTATTATTGTGTTTGGTACAAAAAATACCAGTTCATCTTTCGTATAATAAAACTTCCATGGAACGAACGATTTTTGTGTTCACCTATTCCACTACCAATGCAAGCTGGTATATCTTTTCAGTGTAGGTGTATTTGATATTAGTTTGGAATTGCAGATTTGAGTATCTGGTAGGAGCAATTACTTCTCCTTGAATACCATGCAACATTTAAATCAACTACAGAAAGACAGGAGTGAAAAAGTACAGATTTACAAGTTCATTCATATTCAAGTGTTGTTTGCCAAGTCGATTTCACAAACAGATATGCGTCCTGAACTTAATGAAAGTATAAAGAATACAGTTACTGTGCTTGTGTGCATAAACCTTTCGATATTAACATAGTAAATTGTATTCAATTCGTCTTGAATTAAATGGTAATATCTCGGTAACTGCATTACAAAGCAGCAATGTCATTATGTCATTTCATGCGGCTGTCAGATGTAGTAGGGGGTGGAATATACAATTTAACTTTGCTGACTTTAAAGGTATGAGAGGAAGTGGTAGTCACGATTTGTTGAAGCACAGAGAGATGTCTAAAAGGTTCTAAGAATGACAAAGTTATTAAGAGTCATCTTATGACCAGTTAAATAATACGCATTCATGTGGTTAGAGGTACCTTGATTGCTTATACAGACTGAGAGAGGTTAATATTTGAAATTGTGCCTCGAAATATGCCTCATTAAGCAAAAACCTTACTTACCATAATTGGAAGATATAGAATGTCAAGACAGAGAGAGTTCAGAGAGATGATTACTATAAAGAGTGTTGTTCTCAGGTAATATCATTGATGTATCTCAGACGCAATACTCTTAGTGCCCGCAAAAAATGGCGCATTATTTCGGAACCCGATGAAATGAAAATTGTCTTTTTAGTCCCAATGTTTAATAAGATTGAAGGGCGAAGAAGTTGACAGCTTTCTTTATTCCGCGAGCTCAGTTGCGCACAATGGTTCTACCGAACAATTAAGCTTCAAATATTGCTCTTCAATGTCGAATGAGTATTTCTTTGTGAGTTTAGTGCTCGGAAGGTGGTCACCACGCGTTACTGACGACCCGAGAGCTAACATAGTATAGGGTGTTTTTATACCCTATTCTAAGGGTATATTAATTTTGACGCATAGCTTGTAACATACCTTAATATTGCCCGTAGACCGCTCAAAGTTACTATATTTATGATCTGCATCGATAGTGATGTCGATCTAGCCATGTCCGTCCGTCCGTCCGCCCGTCCGTCCGTCGGCAAAAATTAGGCCTTTAAACTGGGCCTAGAGAGCTGAAATTTTAACCATATACTCTCTAGGGTCCCGAAATAATCAAGTTTACGAATTTTTGAAATCCGCCCACAGACACGCCCACAAACTCAAAGAAACAAAATTTTGGAAAAAAACGAATTTTGAGCTAGAAAGCTGAAATTTTTTGTATATGATCTATGACTCCTAAAACTGCTCGGGATATAAAACTTTCAAAATCCGCCCACGACACGCCCACAAATAAATAAAACAATTTTATTGAAAAACCAAAGTTTGAGCTAGGGCGCTGAAATTTATAATATATACTCTCTAGGGGGCCCTTTATCCTCACGTGTAAATATTTTCAAAATCCGCCCACTGACACGCCCACAATTTAAAACAAAAACTTTTTTTGAAAATTCAAAGTTTGAGCTAGGGAGCGTTTTTTTCGATAAAATCCTTTAAATGTTATATAACAAAATATGCAGAGCGTTCTTAACAATTCAACCATACTTAGACTTTTGTCACGCCCACTTATGAGGGATAGGAATAAGAATAGGGTATCCAATAGTTCGCCCAAGCGAACTATAGCCCGTCCCTATGTTTTTTTTTATAGAGGTGATAGGGATAACTGTCAAACTAGCTGTCATACTAATAAAGTGTGTTTGACTTTTTGCAGTATACTTTGGCCAATCACCATGGAAAGACTTACACCAGAATAACGTTTACAATCGTAGAAATTTATTTTCAAAATTCGCGCTCTGTTTGCCAAACTTATAGAGCACTTCGTTCAGTTTACGATGCGCATAATCGTCCATCTGAGCAGCTAATACGCAATACTATGGACCGATTCATGACGACATTTACTCTTTATGATAATATTCATTCAAATCGGGCTGTACCGTGCGTACAGAAGAAGCCATCGTCGCTGTAGACGTGAGTGTAAGAGAGAACCCGAATTTATCGATCCGACGCAGTTCTCAGCAACTCAGTCTCTGCCAGTTCACTATTTGGAAATTTTTTGTGGAAATACCTTGGCCTACATCCATATAAGATCCAACTGGTGCAAGAATTAAAGCCAGATCAATTGCGTCGTGTGTTCTGTAAATGGGCTGAGAATCACCTGGAAGTTGAACCAGATTTTTATCGTCAAATCATCTTCAACGATGAGGCTCATTTCTGGCTTCACGGGTTTGTAAACAAGCAGAATTGTCATTTTTGGAGTGAGCATAATCTTCATGAGACTCTTGAGACTCAATTACATCCCGAAAAAATGTCATTGGTAATCATTTGGATGAGAAAAGTTTCCAACAACATGCCATACAGCGCGTGCAACCATGACTTAATTGAGCCAAACGTTTGGTGATCGAATCATCTCTGAAATGGACCTGCGAGTTGGCCACCTCGTTCGTGTGATTTGACACCTTTGGACTACTTTTTGTGGGGGTCCAATCTCTGGTCTATGCTGATAAACCAGCAACGATTGATCACTTAGAAGCCAACATTCGAGGAAATAAGACCTGGTATGCGCGAAAAAGTGGTGCAAAATTGGACCGACACCATGAAGTTCATAAGGCGCAGTCGCATATGACAGAAATTATTTTTATATAATGCCAAAATTTGGTCATTCCATTAAATATGTTGTGTTTTACTTTAAAAAAATGTGTATGCCTCTATAAAAAAAAAACCCTATATATACTTTTTTTAATGATTGTGCTCTCAATCAAACAATGCGTCAACGCAGTATACAACAACAATAAAATACCCCAAAATAAATATTAGACAATAATGTCCCATACAATGCCTACAACCTAGATTTTCCAACCGAAATGGAAGGGACCTAACCAATTCTAAGCCGAGTCCGATCGGCAAATGTGAGAAAATTCTTACGACAAATTGATACTCTTGAATGTTTCTAAGACGTTCGCAAGAGGTGGGGCAGAAAAAAAACTTAAAGATGTGACTTGACCCCGGTGGGATTTGAACCTAAGACCTTTCGATTAATAGTACGAGTATATAACACTAACCTCCACGCCGCGGTGTAGAGGTTAGTGTGTTGGCTTGTGACCCGTGCGGTGCAGGTTCAATTCCCATGTGGAACAACAACATACGCCACCCAATCACATGCCTCTACACCAAAAAGGAAGATGTCTGCCTGGTAGTACAATGGACCGTTATCGAGTCTGATTGCTCTGGGATTTGGATTTCCTTTTTCGATTAAAAAAAAAAAAAAAAAAAAAAACCTCCACGCCACCGTGCCCACATACAACAACAACACAATGCTGAAAATACATCAACGCAAGGTTCGTTTTGGCGGCAGAAAAGTTGAGCGTCTGACTAACTGACCGAAAAAATCTGATAATGCTGCCGTCAGCGCATTGACAGTATTTCGTGCGGTGCCCTGTGTGTTGTGTAAGTGACAATAGGCCATATAATTTCGAGACATCCTTTTACATTTTAGGAAATCTGCTTAAATGTTCTTAAAAGGAATTCAATAGAAATAATTTTGTTGTTGGGTAAGCGACACGGCATGCGCGAAATTAAAAGAAAAACATAGGGACGCGCTACAGTCCGCTTCGGCGAACTGTTGGATACCCTATTCTTATTCCTATTCTATATTTGGGCGTGCCAAAAGTCTAAGTATGGTTGAATTGTTAAGAACGCTCTACATATTTTGTTATATAACATTTAGAGGATTTTATCAAAAAAAATCGAAGCTTTTGTAAAAAAACGCTCCCTAGCTCAAACTTTGGATTTTCAAACAAGTTTTTTTTTGTAAATTGTGGGAGTGTCAGTAGGCGGATTTTGAAAATATTTGCACATGAGCATCAAGGCCCCCCTAGAGAGTATATATTATAAATTTTAGCTCCCTAGCTCAAACTTTGGATTTTCAAAAAAGTTTTTTTTTTAATTGTGGGTTTACACATGAGCTTAAAGGGCCCCTAGATAGTATATATTATAAATTTCAGCTCCTTAGCTCAAATTTTGGTTTTTCAAAAAATTGTTTTATTTAATTGTGGGCGTGTCAGTGGGCGGATTTCTAGCTCAAAATTCGATTTTTTCAAAAATTTTGTTTTTCTGGGCGGATTTGAAAAATTCGTAAGATTAGTTATTTTAGGACCCTAGAGAGTATATGGTTAAAATTTCAGCTCTTTAGGCCCAGTTTAATTGCCTAATTTTTGCCGACAGACGGACGGACGGACATGGCTAGATCGACATTACTATTGATGCTGATCATAAATATAGTAACTTTTAGGGGTCTACGGGCAATATTAAGGTATGTTACAAAGTATGCGTCAAAATTAATATACCCTTAGAATAGGATACAAAAAAAAGCGGTTTTCAACTCACAATCTGAAATGCCTGAGCCTGAGGGGATATCTGGTTTAATTTGATAAGTGGTTAATAGTTCACTTGTCAGTATGCAGAACATGTAAGTAGTATTTTTGGTAAGGGTTTAATTTCCGTACTACCGTTTTTATTTACCCTATCTTGTGCTTAATAAAAGGAAAACTTTATTTATTAAAAAAAATATGATTGATTTGAAAATCGTGTGCTTGGTAAGAAGTTTGAAGTTTTAAGGAGCAACATTTTGAATTTTGAGTATAAGGCAAAATAGAACATATTACAAAACCGCTCGATTTAATATAAAATGATTTTCAAAAACCACGTAAAACAATCATCTCTGTACTCCTCTGAGACTGATTAATTGATTGATATTGCGTTTTTGACCAGGGTCGTACGACTTCCCCTTGAAACATGGCAATTTCAAAAGTGTAATGTTGTTTATAGTAAAATATTTGCTCAGTACTGCAGAGTTCTTTATAATGAAAGATCTACACACTAGTTCCTACTTCTAAAAGATGAGCAAGGCACGTAGCCATAGTTTATCCGTCAAAATCAGTTATTCGAAGGGTTACAGAGCCAAAAAAGAAGAAATAATAATTTCTTTGTCCTTTCGATCGTCACTCAAATTCCGGAAGGAGTGCCTGCACTTAATGAGTGTCATTATCAGCAGCACAATTGGGCCATAACATGTAACCATTCGATATGCTTTGATTGCTACACATTAGGAGTTTTTCCTTTTTTTAGTTCAGAGCAGGGCCTGAGTTGTCAAAAATAAAAGTTCGTGTTTCTTTTCATCTCTGACACATTAGAGTATTCAAGTTGTATTTTTTTTTCGTTCAGAGCTTGATCAGAGCGCGCTTTATCAGCTCAGAATAAATTGACTGATCAGTCTGAGTAAAGAACTGAACACAGAGAGGTTGGAAAATAAAAGAAAACGAAATCAAAAACAATTAACGACGTTATGACGTAGGTATTCTATGCACACCTTATCAAAATCTTATATTACGACTAACTAAAGTTCCTTAAGAATCACAATTTGCAATATTTTATTTATTACCTAATCAATCTTTGTTAATTTAAATCTAAGTAGGTACATCAAATTTGAAAAAAAATCTATCGAACAAAAATTCAAAACGACCGTCACATAACCATAATTCCAATTACCAGCCAAGTAATTTGCTGTTAAAACTCACCCATATAGGTATGTTTATCAGGCCTAAGAGTACCGAGTCTAGGCAAAATTACGTACAAAGAAAAATCACGGAATAAGGACAAAAATCGTTTTCCATCATAAACATAATTTTTACCTCCCCCTAAAGATAATTTCAGCTTTCTGCCTCAAAATTCGATTTTTGCGATAATTTTTTTTTTGAGATAGTGGGCGTCTCAGTGGGCGATTTTAAAAATACCTTAACTATAGTTCCGATTTCAGCTTTCAAGCTCAAGTTTTAAGGCCTAATTTCCTCCGACGGACGGATTGGCATTGTTAGATCAACATTACTATCGATGCTGATCATGATCACAAATATAGTAACTTTTAGGGGTCTACGGACAATATCAAGGTATGTTAGAAACCATGAGTCAAAATTAATATACCCTTAAAAAAGGGTATAAAAAGCGGCTTAATTATATGCTACTAACATCACTACAGCGGAATTATTTGCAAAATGGAGCAAACATCAACAGGCGAACAAACTGAGATTATTGACTGCAAACTTCGAACAAAAAATCATTTATCAGTTTATTGCCGACTTGGCAGATTGTGTTTTTTTAAGTACCTAAAGGAATTTTGAAACAATTTGTTGTCTTTCAAATATGACAAAAGATAAGCCCACTTAAAAAAACTTAACTTCATCTTAAAATAACTTTAAGTAAAAACTATATTATATAAAAACAAAAGCAATTATTGAAACAGAATATCCAATTCTTTTTTATATAAAATGCCGTAAAAGTAAATTTAACATATTGTGGAGCTAGAAAATTTTGCTTTGTTGCAGCACATTTGGTGTTATATTGCTTGAAGTATATGAAACAAAATAACCCTACTTCACACTCCTATCTTAATACTAATAAAATTGCGACGACTAGTAAATGGAAATAAAAGCTCAGGATAGTCAAGAAAAAATAACGGAATTTTTTAACAAAAGAATATATTTTATCGGCGGGACAGGAGCTTAGCTATTTACGAAAATACCTTCAAGGTGCTCGTTACTGAGTTCTTACACTATGTACTTTGTTTTGTCTTCATTAATTTCAAGGTTAACCAATTTCGTCTGTTCCTAAATCGCCATGAAAGCCTCTACCACGGAACGCTGAGATCGGCGGATGATTTCTAAATGAACTATTCCATCATTTCTAAATGATATATTGGTAATAGCAAGATCAAATCAACGGGGGTGACGACGGTGAAGAGTTAAGTGTGTTGGCTTGTGAACCGTGAAGTGCAGGTTCAATGCCTATGGGGAAAAACAGCATACTGCATTCCTGTCTGTTACTTCTAATCCAATTAATTCCTTTTCTGATGACAGTACCCTCAGCTTCTCATATTCCTTTCTTGGGTCACGCCCCTCTTCTTAGGGTTTGGAACTGGAACGGCAACGTATGTTAAGCTCCTTAAATTCCGATCTTAACAGCCTACCTCAGTGGGGTACAACCAATAGAGTGGAATTTAATGCTTGTAAAACGTAATGCTGGCTTCTGTCATTAAAGCAAAACCCACACACACTGCCATTATCCATAAATGGCACTTGCATTGCTGAAACCCAAAGGCTTTCCGTTTTCGGTATGTGTGCTAGGCTTCCTTAAGCGATGTAAGAAATATTTTACCCCTTCTGATATGGCTACAAATTATAAGGCGTTTATCCGCCCGAAACTCGAGTGCAACGCTCATATCTGATCTGGTGCACCAATAACTTATTTGGAGATACTTGACAGGATCCAAAAACTCGCGATAAAACACATTGGCGATCGATCTCTTAGTCATCGTCGCAATGTCTCTTGTCTCTCGTTATTTTATCGTTGTGCTCAAACGAAATAGCCAGTTGCATTTCACCCCTTGAACATTTCAACCGCAATACCCGCCATGCGAGGAATGCTCATCTGTTCACCATCAAGCCTGTATTCGGGCGTACAGTGAAGTTCAAAGAATCTTTTCTCAGCCGTACAACACGAATGTGGAATACTCTTCCCCGCTCTATTTTTCCTTCACATTATAACCTACAAACATTTAAAGCCAACGTGCATCGGCATCTCTCCTTTTCTTCAAATCATAATTTTCTTAACGCTCGCTCTGTGTAGCCATTACATGATAAAGGAACTAAAAAATCCCTTTACATTATAAAAAAAAAATTTGTGGAGAGAAATAAATGACACCTTGTTTTTTCCAACCTCTACACCAAAAGTAGATCTCCCGGGAAGTACAATGGACCGTTACAGAGTCTCAGTGCTCTGGGATTTGGATTTAATTTGTTAATAACAAAAAAGCAAAAAAAGATCAAACTTAATAGAAAAAAAAGTCCAACTACAGACTCCCGGAGGATTCACCAGAAAAATTGTGATAAAACTGTAATAAATTTTTAACTAAACGTTGTGAATGAAAAAGACCTATATATTTTCTATGCTTAATAAAGATTAAGAGCCGATTTAATAAAAATTACTTAATTTGCTTCTAATTTACAAATTAATTACAATATAATTAAAAGTTAACTCACGTCCCATCAATTAAAAATCATGTCCATGCATGAGCTAATTGTCGTTAAGTACTAAATGGTATGGAAATTGGGAATCGTTAAGTAATAACTTGTATGGAGATACCACATCCAACATCCCATTTGGTTCAAAGATTCGCCGTCAGTTGTCAAAAATGCTGTTAGTTATATTTTAATTTAATTACTCGTTTATTCACCTTCTTCGGTGAATTAGTTGATTGCATATTTATCAAAGTCAATTAACTTCAAAAAGAGTTTGCTATTAAGATTTCTCATTCAATTCATTGTTAATTCGGCTGTAAAAGTATTTGTTGGTATAAAAATCTTAGATAATGTCTTATTTTATTTTCAGTTTCAAACGGGTTTTATATTTGTTTGCAGTTGCATAACGGACCTATAAAAAACATGAAGTCTATGCAAAAAACTAAGAAGATGTCCTTATGTTTTCATGTTCTAGAAAATGCATTCACAAATCATTCGATGTGAAGATAACTCTCATTTTTTTTTTTGTGAGGAGAGAATACGTTATGTACCTAACTTCGAATGACAGGCCATAGCACTTGATGTGTCTGACTCTCGCTCGCTAAACTCTTCCCACAAACATCACGCTGGTGCCGTTTTTAAGTCCGTATCAGGACGCTGCCCGTATTGTAAATCTTCTGTGGCCTAACACGTCTATGTCTTACGAGGGTTTGTTTGGGTCTTCATCTGTCTTTTTTTGTTTTGAGTTCACTTTCTATGAAAGAGGATACTCGGTTCCAGTTCTGGTCACTCGTTGAATCTCTTACGGTTGGGAAATGACAGGTTTTTGCTATTTATCTCTGTTGTAAATTTCAGTCAGATAGGGTGCTTTGAAAACGAGTGTCACAGGTGTTATCCTTGTATGCAACAAAAAGTAGCAACTATCTTACCTAAATTTTTTTTTTAATTAAAATACAAAAAGTTTATCTACGACCGTTTTTAATTTAAAGAAAAAAACCTTAAACAAATTGACCATTTAATTTTTTTTTTCAGCGAGCGAAAATCATTTGACATTGGTAGTGTTTATTGCGAATCCCTTAAAGCAATGGATCAGTTGTTGGATATTTTACGATAATCGCTTGTTGGTATATCCTTAGGCGGCAATCGACCTTTTCTGACATCTCCTTGGAATGGACCAAATCTCAACTTTATTACTCATATAAATGTATGTTATATGAGAACACATTCAATTCTCCATCGACGATAAAGTGAAATCGGGCCCTGAGTAGTGTGTGGCAATAAAAATGAAACTGTTTTCCTAGAAAACTTAGTTGAAGTTAAAGTGGATGCTTTGCAATAAAATTAAAATCAGAACAAATTTATGTGAATCCTAAAGATTAGTCAAATCGTTGTAAATATAGGATTTAACCGAGGATACTTACAGGAAATGTTAGAGTGCAATCGGTGTTAATGAGAAGTGGAAATGTGAATAGCTTCCAGTAATAAGGAGGACGAATGTAGAATTGAGGAAATATTATAGATATGTGCATGTCCGATAGCCGGCAAATATGTTAGGTTTGGCAGGTATGTAAGAAGCAGTATGATACCGAAAGTTTTCTCTCGATATGTCTCAAAAATGTAAACGTTCTTTATCTGTCTATCTTGTAGGTAGCACGCAAATTCTGTCCTAGCAAATTCTATCCTAAGACGACTCTGGATATTAAGTTATCCAACTGAAACCAGGCGCCGGATCACCACATCAGTGAAGGAGTCAGTGACTTCAACACGTTGCCGAATTATCAAAAAACCATATTGGGGTGATAACGTATTGAATACAAGTTTCAATAATAGGATAATTCTAGTACAATTTGTGTTTGGAGGAAGAAATGCAAATTTTCTTATAATATTCTTCTGTTAATTTTGAGTTGAGAATTTAATTGAGTGTTCACATTGTAATTTATTATTCTGATTTACTAGTGGACCTTTTGCGTTAAATTTTCCTGTGAGCTCTCTCCAAAGTGTAGATCCGGGTTTTTTTTATCGGAAATGGTCAAATTGTTATTTTATTAAAAAACGTAAACATTAAATTTCTACTATTTACGAAATATTTGAAGAAAAGCGTGTGATTCACACATTTTCTGATTTTACTTTACTTTGTCAATGTCTCTATTCCATTTTCTTTCACTGCGATAGGAGATGAGTTCTAACCTTTGAAGCGAGCGGTTGTGGAAGTGCAAACTGCGGTAAGTAAATTAGCATATCTTTGTGTAATAATTAATTAATAATGTACATTTCATAGAAATAAAATCCATCCATCCATTTTATCCATATATTTTATTCCATCTATCTATCAATTTAATCAACGAATTCTGGATTATTTTCGAGCTTCCCAATCGTCTCCAAAGGACAGCGTTTTATTTCGCAATTTTGATAATCCTGCCGTGGATTAAAATTGCGCCATTTTGATTGCAATTGGTAGTCCCGTGCCGTGGACTAAATTGTATTGGATTGCCGCCATTTTGAAGACATCGCCAGCCAAGAATAAAATAAAAGTTTCTGGGATTTAAAAAATATTGCCGTGGATTAATCTGAGTTTTCATTTTGCAATAAATTACTCTCCACTACGTAGAGTTTCTTTTCTTCTCTTTATTTGAAGATTCCATCTACGAAGAAGTTTAGACAACCTCGCCGCCGTGGTGCTGTATTGCTGCTATGAAACGCACGCCACCAAGAAAAAGCCCTCGTTTTAGCCCGTCAGAAACAATAGTTATTGCCAACGTGACTATGGAAGCAGATGCCAACTCCGTAAGTGCTCATGCCGCCGCACTACCAATTAGTTCTTCGCAAGAGTCCACAGTAGCAGTAACCGATGCCCATGCCGCCGCATCGCTAACATGTCTATTGGATGGACTTCCAGTGGCCAATGCCTATGCCGCCGCATTGCCACATGGTTCTTCACAGAAGGTTCCAGCCGCCGATGCCTATACCGCCGCATTGCTAACAGGTGCTTCACAAATAGTTACAGTGGCCAATGCCCACGCCGTCGCATTGCCGCCTTGTTCTTCGAAAGGGCCTCGAATAGCAGATGTAAGTACCACCTCATCACTACCTGGTGCTATACATAGCGTTTCTGTGGCCGACAACAACGCCACCGTATCGCCACCAGAAGCAATAAGCCGTATGACTGCTGCCATTTCCACGGAAGCACCACAACAAGTTATTATTGAAAGGCTGCAGCAGAAACTCGAGGCATTCGAAAGTGAACTGAGGATCACCCAGTGTAGTCTGAGTGAACGTGAGTAGCAGTGCCAGTCTTTGAAAGAGGCGCTGTATAACAAACCAACACAAGCCATTCCATCAACAGCTACACAGTGGACACCACCGTTATCCACCGGTGCAATTCACGTTACAACAGTAAGTACAGATAACGTTTATTTTAATCTGTCGTTACAGCCAACTATATCGGTACAGTCAACGGTACCAAGACAGCCAACTATATCGGTACAGTCAACGGTACCCACGCAGCCAACGATACACCGTCAGCCAACAATATCGTTCATGAACCCGCTATTGCCGTCATACAATATTAGCTGTTAATTGACCAGTGCAGCGAATCAAGTTACGATCAGCGATGTTTCACCCAACTTAAGCCCGCGACCATCGCCACGGCCTTCTCCGCACACACTACATACTGCTCCGAATTTTTCTGGAAGCACCAGTACTACGCCGCAACAACATCCAACTGCGCCTAGAAAGCTTCAGGATTTGCCTGAATTCAGCGGCGACCCAGAGGATTGGCCCATGTTTTCTACAGCGTATGCCGAATCAACTGCAGCTTACAACTACAGTAATTTGGAGAACAGTATGCGCCTGCAAAAATCTTTGAAGGGTGATGCGCGAGATGTGGTGAGGTGCATGATGATTCATGCACGCAACGTTAACATTATGATGGAGCAACTTCGTTCTAGTTTTGGCCGTCCTGAACAGTTGATATACAGTCAGCTTCAACTTGTTCAGCAAATAGCTCCAATTTCAGAATCGTCAGTGGAGAAACTGATCCCATTCGCAGTGAAGGCCAAGAACTTAGCAGTGTTCCTGTCTTCCACTAATAGCCAACATCATTTAGCCAACCCCACTCTTTTGAAGGAGCTTGTTCTTAAGCTTCCTATGAGCCAAAGGATTGAGTAGGCTGGATATGCCGCCAAGATACAGCCGTATCCAACATTAGTAGATTTCAGCAATTGGTTAAGTGGAGTTGCTAATATGATTTCAGTTGTACGAGACACTAGGAGTAGCGGGAGTCGAACAACCGTTGAATCAAAATGGCGTTCAGTCCTTCATGCAAACGGGAGTTTGCCAGCAGATACAGTCAAGTGTCCAATCTGTCAATGTCGTCACAGGACAGTTGAATGCAAACAATTCTTGGAATACAGTGTGGGTGAAAGGTGGACTCAGGTAAAACGTTGTCGATTATGTTTCACATGCTTGGAAGTGGGACATGCTGTTCGGAACTGCCGCCGCCGACGAAGATCTTGTGGTGTTGACGGGTGTCAACGAAGTCACCACCAGTTGTTACACGAGCCGAGACAACCTGTCTCCGAGGGTGCTCCAACGCCGCGGGCACCCCAACACGAGCCGAGACATCCTGTCTCCGAGGGTGCTCCCACGCCGCGGGCACCCCAACAGCAGAACGTGAACCAGACGAGGGGAGCCGTTCTAAGCTGCACAACGAGTCCAGTTAAGAACAGCAAACTACTTTTCCGAGTGCTGCCAATCACTGTGTATGGACCCCTGAAGCAAGTCGATACGTACGCTATTATGGATGAAGGTTCTTCAATAACGATGATGGACAGTAGCCTTATTCAGGAGCTTGGTTTGGATGGCCATCAACGCAGTTTGGATCCCAAATGGTTTGGAGGCAGAGCCGCCCAAGAGCCCGCAACTGTTGTCGACGTTCACATCAGCGGTGCGCATAGCAAAAGGAAGCATGTGCTCCGGAGTGTCTACGGTATTTCTAACCTCCGCCTGCCAATTCAAAGCCTGAACGAGAGTGACCTATGTAAGGACAACAGATGTTTGAAACGATTGCCAGCCTTTCCTTACGATGATGTCATACCTCAGATACTCATCGGCTTAGACCACTGCCACCTAGGTCTACCGAGTGAGACGATTCAACTTCGAGATGGAGGACCATATGCTGCCAATACGGAACTAGGCTGGGTGGTATTTGGCCCAACGAATGGAGCTTCGCCAACGCAGATGTCATGCCTCTTGGTAAACAAAAATGATGACGCCCTTCACGACCTGGTAGCCGACTACTTCCGCACGGAAAGCTTCGGGGTGCGGCCAGCACCAGTGGTAGAAACCGAGGCAGACGTACGTGCTCGAAGTATACTGCAGTCTACGACGGTTAAGGTCGAAGGAAGATTCCAAACTGGTCTTCTTTGGAAACGTGATGACATCGAGCTCCCCGACTCCTACGCTATGGCTAAGAAAAGGCTCATTGACATTGAGTGTAAGATGAGGAGAGATGATACGTTTGCTGCCGCCTACAAGGATATCATTAAAACTTACGTCACCAATGGGTATGCCCGCAAGCTACAGCCAGCAGAAGCCGTCAAGACCGGTCCTAGGACGTGGTACCTTCCACACTTTGCCGTAGTGAATCCCAACAAACCGGGCAAACTTCGCCTGGTGTTTGATGAAGCCGCTACACTTAATGGGATATCACTTAATACCTGTTTGCTGAAAGAACCACAGGAGTACCAGCCGATGCCATCAGTGCTATTCAATTTTCGAGTGGGAGCAATCGCAGTGTGTTGCGACATCCGTGAAATGTTCCACCAAGTGCTCATCCGACCAGAAGACAGAAGCTCACAAAGATTTCTCTGGCGCGATGGAAATGAAGATGTTCTTCCTGACGTCTATGAGATGCAAGTTATGACCTTTGGCGCGGCCTGTTCACCCTGCGCAGCTCAACATGTCAAGTCTAACAATGCCCTCGCACATCGTGACACTCGTGCCAGAGCTGTGAGGTCTATCCTGCTGCACCACTACGTTGATGACTTCGTGGATAGCTTCGAATCAATATTCGAGGCCATCAGCGTTTCCAAACAAGTTCGGGAAATACATCAAGATGCCGGATTTGAGCTGCGAAGCTTTAGTTCAAACTCGCCAGAAGTACTAAGTGCATTACAGGATCTAGCTCAATTCACGATGGTTGCAGTTGCAAAGGACCCGCCGACTGATGGAAGCTTGGTAACGGAGAAGGTGCTTGGTATGTTCTGGCAGCCACAGAGTGATACCTTCAGATATAAGTTGAGATTCCACCGAGCTGATCCGAGCATTATTAGTGGAAAAAGATGCCCAAGCAAGAGAGAGCTGTTGAGCGTCATCATGTCGGTGTTTGATCCACTTGGATTCTTGGCGAACTTCTTAGTCGGTGCAAAGCTATTAATGCGCGAGGTATGGAGGCATAATTTGCCTTGGGACAAGGAATTGCCACGCAGCCTGGACCAAGTGGTGTGACAATTTCCCACAGGTTGTCGGGATTCAGATCCCACGCCACTACTTCCTCAACGCTTTACCGAAAGATCTCCAGCTTCACATCTTTGTCGACGCCAGCGAGGAAGCGTTCGCCGCCGTAGCGTACTGGAGAACTGAGACTCCGGACGAAGAAGCAGTTGTTACATTTGTTTGTGCCAAAACAAAGTGTGCACCACTAAAGCCGATGACCATTCCACGCCTCGAGCTCCAAGCTGCCGTTCTCGGAACTCGCCTGATGCAGACAATCATTGCCGAACACATCGCACTAGACGTCAGCCGATGTATAATGTGGACCGATTCTAAAACCGTCACCAAATGGATTGGCTCTCAAAACCGCCGCTACAAACCGTTTGTAGCCCACAGAATAGCCGAAATTCTCGCCGCCACCGAGGTTTCCAATTGGAGGTGGATACCTACCCTGGAAAACGTTGCTGATGAAGCAACTCGATCAAATCGCCAGATCGATTTCAGCCCGTCGTCAAGATGGTTGACTGGGCCACGTTTTCTAAGACAAGTAGAAGCCTCATGGCCTGTTGACTGTGCCAATGTCAGCCGCTGTGAAGAAAATGAAGACGAGGAACTCCGCTCAAAGTTCGCTCTTCTTGTTGTAAGTAGTATCTTCATCAAATTTTCCAACTTTTCTTCTCTTCTAAAGCTCAAAAGAACGATCGCATATGTCATACGATATGTTCGCCGATTTCGTCATATAACACCAGAAAGATGTTTAACAGTAGAGGAACTTCATGCAGCCGAACTCGTGCTATGCCGCCAAGCACAACCTAGTCAAAGATGGCGAACGTCTGACCAAGGAGAGCCCGTTGCACGATCTACTGCCATATGTCGACGAGGAGGGCATCTTACGTGTCAAGGGTCGAATTGACGCAGCCAGCTGGCTTCCACATGATACGAGAAGACCCATCATATTACCGCCTGATCATGTGTTCACTGAACTTGTCGTGACTCACTATCATTTCGAGATGAAACATCAAACTGTCGAGGCTACTATCTGTGAAATCCGTCGCCTATATTGGATTCCTCGCCTTCGACAAGTCATGCGCAAGGTGATAGCAAAATGTTGCTTGTGCAAGTTACGACGAGTCAAGCCTGTGGCACCACTGATGGGTCCCCTGCCAGAAGATCGCTTAACGCCGTTTGTGAGACCATTCACCTACACAGGCCTGGACTACTTTGGCCCCCTCACAGTTACTATCGGTCGTCATGTTGAGAAGAGGTGGGTGGCATTGTTTACGTGCCTTGCAGTCCGAGCCATTCATCTAGAAGTCGCCTGCGACCTTTCAACGGATGCATCCATTTTAACCATCGGCAACTTTATCAACCGCCGAGGAGTGTCCGTCCGGATCCGCAGCGATAATGGGAAGAATTTCGTTGGCGCGGACCAGCAAGCGAAACGTTTCAGCGAGGTGTTCGATTGCGGCCGGATACAAGATGAGCTGTCAACCAAAGGAGTTGAATGGGTTTTCAACTGTCCTAGCAACCCATCTGAAGGAGGCGTTTGGGAGCGCATGGTACAGTGCGTGAAGAAGGTCCTACGACACACAATGAAGGAAGTTTCACCTAGGGAGTATACGCTACAATGCCTAGTTATCGAAGCAGAAAACGTCGTGAATTCACGACCTCTAACGCATTTGCGATTTCCGTGGACCAGGAAGAGCCACTTACGCCGAACCACTTCCTATTGGGTACAGCGAATACTGCCCAAACGACAAGTGGGAGTGAACCCTTTAAAAAGTTGTGCAGCCTGAGGAAGCAATGGCGTTTATCAGGGTGCAGATGGCGTAGTGAGACGAGCCGATGTTCGCACAAAGTCTGGAGTACTACGCCGCCCAGTTTCTAAATTGGCTGTTCTCAGCGTAGATTATGAATCGGGCTGATTCACGGGGGCGGGGATGTGGAAGAACGCCCTTAAAAACAACCACCAAATGCTAAACGAACAGATCCTCAAAGCAGCACCACCTATCCGACAGTCCATAAGCTAAATGAAATTGAAATGTAGTCGTTCCACCGCAGTATGCACTGTTCACTAACCTAGCGCTTTACTTTGTCAATGTCTCTATTCCATTTTCTTTCACTGCGATGGGAGATGAATTCTAACCTTTGAAGCGAGCGGTTGTGGAAGTGCAAACTGCGGTAAGTAAATTAGCATATCTTTGTGTAATAATTAATTAATAATGTATATTTCATAGAAATAAAATCCATCCATCCATTCCATCCATATATTTTATTCCATCTATCTATCTATCAATTTAATCAACGAATTCTGGATTATTTTCGAGCTTCCCAATCGTCTCCAAAGGACACTGCTATCGGATGAAAAAATATACGATCACGGACAAGGAAATGATAACAAATTGAACTCGATACTCGAAATCAGAAGCTCGATATCATAAGCCGAAAGCCAAACTCACATTATTTAGTGGCGTATTGCTCGTTAACTGATGCAGTAGTTTGGTCCCTGGTTTCGCTTGGTCAAAACGTTACACTTGCCGATGATCTCTATTCCTGAGTAAGTGCATCCTGAACATGATTCCTTGTCTGAAAAACAAGCTGCGTGTGACATTTAACGACATGACCAAATGTATATATGGCCTACGAATATATGACCACAATTATAAAGGGTCTTCCATTAGGACTTGATAACCTCAAACTTGCAGTGTGAACGCACCCTTAAAGCGATTACCGAAATGTCAATGTCAATATATTTATTAAAATCAACATTTTTGTCATGGTGAGGTACACGAAGGAACAGCGTTTACAAATAATTAAAACTTACTACCGAGTCGGCGGTCGCAACTTTAAGAGCGTTAACCCCAATTTTTGGCCGTACTTCTCATCGCAGTAGACAAGCATAGTCATAGTCATAGTCCAGTGAAAAAAATTGAATCAGAATAATCGCTGCTTGATGTTGCCGTGCCAGTGAAACTACGTTTTGCCCGAGGTGTGGAGAATACTGCTGCCGTAAAGGCGTCCGTCGCAAACCAGCCAATCAGTCAATTTCCCGGCTTTCTAATTTCGCGTAAGGATCTTGGCCTTGACCCTTACAACATCAAGCTGACTCAAGAACTAAAGCCACATGATCATATGAAGCGACGTACGTTCTCGAATTCGGATCTGGACTTGATGGAAGAAAATGAAGAATTTCATAGCAAAATCAGCTTCAGCGATGAAGCCTATTTTTGGTTAAACAGCTTTGTCAATAAGCAAAATATGCGTTCCTAGATATAGGTGAGAACCCTCATGGGCTTCATGAAACAGGACTTCATCCGCAAAAAGTCATTGTTTGGTGCGGTTCTCACGCCGGTGGCGTCATTGGCCCGTTTTTTCGTCGATGAAAATGACCGTCACGTTACGGTAAATGGTATTCGCTACAGAGACACGTTATTTCTTAGAGCAATTACATGAATTGGACATCAGTGATATGTGGTTCTAACAAGACGTGCCACAAGCCACACAGCGGGTGCAACAATCGAGTTATTGAAGTGTCAGTTCGGTGAACGTGCTATCTCCAAAAACGGACCCGTCTTTTGGCCACCGAGATCGTGTGACTTTTTTTATTGGGCTACATTAAATCATTGGTCTATTCCAACAAGCCGGCGAGGTTAGAGGAAGGAGCTCATCGAAAATTGGGTTCAACGTATCGACCGCTGAAAACGTTCCCGTGGTGCAGATATGAAAGAAGTCGAATTCCATTTATAAATGTTTTAATAGTAATTCCAGGCAAAACATTTTTCTTTTTTGAGATATCTCAAGTAGTTTGCATTTTATTTTAAAAAGGAGTTGTCAAGTCCTTATTAATGAAAGACCCTTTAGTTCAAAATTTATTAACAAAAGTTCTAACACTCCCCTAATATACGAATTTTCGGAACTGTATTTTTTGCATAAAACCATTCGCACTGGCACACCCCAGTATCTTTATGAAAGAATTCGTGTGTGTTTTACCCTGTAACAGTCACTCAATACATTTTTCTCGTCATCTGCTGGGAAAGAGATGCCGAACTGTGTTTGTGTATCTACTCCTCTAATAGTGTAAAAAGGCAAACAGAATTTAAAAAATGTCAGGAATATTCCATGTGAAAACCCACAAAATCCTAAAATTGTGCTTCACAAGATGGCTATCCTTGAAGATGTGGTCCACAGAATCTTAACAGATGCCATTAATTTGACTAAAACACAATAGAAACAAAAAAAAACGAACGCAAGAATCTTCGGTGAAAGTTTAATAAAGCTAATTTCTATATTTCCAAACTTCGTCCAGAACGTGAACATTGTCTATCTTTAATCTGAGCGGAGATCTCTCTGGAACTTAATCAGTTTTTCCAGACAAATTGAGCTAGATCGTTTTTGGTGTGAAGTTGTTTCAACGAAAAATGGCTTAGGGGAACAACGCTCTTGCAATTGAAAAATAATAAATGGTTTATTATTTGCTTTACTGCACAGTAGGGCTTCTTGCGAGCGAGTTTTCTCAAGTGTCAATTTAGTAGAAACGAGAACAAGGCATTGTTTAAATGTAACTACCGTAGGTGGCGACCTTTTAGCCAAGTAGTTCCTGGACAATTATTAAACTCAGGAATGGAAAACGTCGGCAAGCTTAGTAAAACAAAACCTTTATTAAGACTTGAACTACAAAAAATACCCAAATAAATATATTGCATTTACTAATTTTTAAGTATTACAAGACTGTGAAATGTATTAACATAAGCTGTGAACAATTTGACATTCATGAAAATAATAATTCTTCTTTCTTAACGGGAAAGTTATGGTCAGAATTAAAAGGATCATGACCTACTGGTCCGCCTGTGGGTCTCGACGGTTTGACTTCATAATACAATTGCAGGCCTCTCACTTTTGAATCACATTTTATACGCTATTCTAAGGGTTTTAAATTTAAATTTGCCCGTAGACGCGTTTTTTAACAAAAACTTAGTTTTTTCGATAAAATCATTTAAATGATTTATAACGAAACAGGTAGACGTTCTTAACAATTCACCCATACTTAGATGTTTGCCACACTCACTTTATGAGCGATAGGAATAGGAATAGGGTACCCTATGTTTTTTATAATAGCAATTTTATTTCATTTTATTTCATTTTATTTCTCGCCCTTCAAGTATTACCTACAAATGCGGTTTTGAAAAGTGTTCAAATGCCTCACTTCTGAAATTTGAGATTTCTCTGAGTTCTTTGATTCTAACAGGTAAGGAGCGGGGCTGTCATTTCATTCCCAAAAATAGCTGTATTTTGAGAAAAAAATAGTAGAACATGCAGACCATATTTTTTCTGAAATTTATTAAAGAATTACATAATTATTAATACTATTACGATTGGATGATAAAAACAGCGCTTATACTAAAAGGCAACCTTTAGGTCATTTTAACATTCAGAATTAATATACCCTTAGAATAGGGTCAACAAATTTATATAACATTTAATTTTTTTTTTTTTTTATTCCCGTATTTTTTTAGCCCAACCACAATGTGTATAACCTTCCGTAAGCAAACGTTCTGCAAAGTACGATTGTACTTGATTCCATTTACCAAACCGCAGTGTGAATAGTCTTGCGTTAGTTAACTTTTCTCTGTTTCGTTAAGCCTATAATATTTGAACGCCAGCAACCGTAATGTTATATCCAATTCACTAACGCTTAATTTATAAGCCAAACTCACTACCACAAGTAGGTATTCTAATTTAGGTAGGTGTGTTATTTTGTAATTTTAGGTTCAGTTAAGTTAATTTAATAGAAGAATGTAGGAAAATGAAACTTTAGGCAATTATAAGATAAGACAGATATTTTTATTTTGCATGAAAAATTATAAAATACCGCACATTTTACAAAACAGAGATTTGTTTGTATACGTTTTTATAAAAAAAATAATAGTAAGAGCACAAAAGATACATTTTTAATAAAGAAAATTGATATTTTGAAGGAAACATACAAAAAAACCTTCTTACATGAAAAGAACAAAAAGAAAAAAATAAGAAATAAATAAATATGTAACAGTAATTGTTCTTAATTCTAAAAACATTAGTATACAGTTAAAACATTGTAATTCCATTGATCGACAATCGCTTATAACGGCATCGCTTATAACGACATATCGCTTACAACGACCGATTTTACAGTTTTTCTTACATTTAATATAGGTTATAACGATTCTGTAGATGCAATGTATCTAAGTTCGTAGAATCTGGGATATGTTACAGTTACCGTTTGTAGACGTTATTATTTGCTTTTGCGTTTATTGAATTTGTTCTACGTTGGGGAAGTTTTACTCAGTGCAAATTTTTCAGTGTGACAAGTGGTTGTAGAAGTTTAATTTAATTTTGTGAGGCGAAAAGTTGTACCTTCTTATCGGAAAATCAGTCAATAAAGAAAATTCTGTAGGTACTAATCAATTAGATATTTCCATTTTATACAGTAAACGTATATGTATTTGTAAATGTGTATTCATATTATTTTATGGCTCAAAATCAAAGGAAAAAAAAAGTATATACATAGCTTGATACCGGTTATAGCGACCTATCGCTTATAACGACCAAATTCGTCAGTCCCTTGAAAGTCGTTATAACCGATTTTGACTGTATATATATAAAGAAGTATATCAACAGAATGAAAAAATAAGTATATATATATATTAAATAACAAATAAATAGGTAAATGGATTAAATGAATAAATAAATAAATAGATAAAATAAATAAATAAATAAATAAATAAATTAAAAAAATGTATTAAATAAATAAATTAACAAATAAACAAATAGACATATAGGTTAAGTAACAAGTAAATAAATATATAAATTAATTAACAAATAAATAAATAAATATGCAGAATAACTAACAATTAAATAAATAGACATATAGGTTAAGTAATGTTTAGGAAATTATAATAACTTATTTATTTATTTTATTTATTTTTATTTTTATTTTATTTATTTCAAACTTTGTTTCAAAAAAATCTTAAAGCTAACATCTATTACAATGCAAAAATAGAAATAAAAGATATTTAATAAGAAGCTTTAAAGTAAAATTGAAACAGTTAGGACCATTCTTTTGTCGGCAGACAAGTGGCTAATGGACCATTAAATAACTAAAGATTATTTTTAAAATAATTGATGGGGGTCAATTTATAATATGTGTATTGAAAAAAGATAAAGACAAAAGGAAAGCAATTGTTAAAATATTGTGATTAATGCAATTCAACGTTTATGATAAATCAAACTACGACATTTAATAAAGAGTCTATTTCCACATGATTAAACAAAAAGAGAAAGGATATTAATTTTTTTAAGAAGACTGATTTGCGTCTCTCACACCGCAGACTTGCAGGTAAAATATTGAAAAAACGTGAAGCGGTGACATCGTAAAAGAGTGAAAAGTGAGCTTTTAATATGGTGGGCACTATAACTATGTAAACTCTGGTTATAAATACGTAAGTTATAAGAACCATACAACCTAGAAGTGGAATACCCTGAACTTTCAAAAAATGTTTTTAAAACTTTAAAAAAATATAAATGCTTGAGTGGAAGAATCTTAAGGCCTCTGAATAGTTCAAAGCTAGGGGTTCTGCGGTTAACTTTGCATAAGATACGAATCGCATGCTTTTGCTTAACAAATAAAGGCTTAGTTTTATTAGCGTGAGTACCACCCCAACAAGTTAATCCATACTGAAGCTTAGATTTAAACAAACCATTAAAGACCAATTTTAGAATATTATGACTGCAACAAAGACTGAGGTGATATAGCTGTCTTAGAACACTATTGAAGTATTGCGTTAGACTGGCAGTGTGCGATTTCCAGCTTAATCTACTGTCCAAAATGATACCTAAGTATTTGAAGTTGTTTACACGCTCAATATTAAAACAACCGTCAGAGCAAGTTTCATATGGCTTGTAAGTGGAATCGCAAGACTGATGACTGCAATTACCCAAACTGTATTTAGGGCAGCTTGGTGAGTGATACCACAACATTATATTCACAGACCGAACCGTTAGAACTAAATATCATGAATTTAGTTTTATCACTAATGATTAGATTATGCACGAAAAACCATTTACGAAGAATAACTAAGTCACTATTGAAAGCAATAAATAAATTAAAATAATTCTTTTCCGAATACGCTAATGCAGTATCATCTGCAAATGCTGTTAATTTGCCTTTAAACTGCTGAACGAAAAGAGAATTTATAAAAATTAAGAAAAGGATCGGACCTAAAACGGAACCTTGAGGAACGCCTACATTGATGACTATTTCCGAGCTTAATTTATCCCTAAATTTAACTTTTTGTTTGCGGTTCCTTAGATACGATGCAAACCAATCATAAACAAAATCACGGAAGCCTGCCCTAGACAGTTTTTGGAGTAGCAACATATGATCGACCGTATTGAAGGCCTTAGTTATGTCAATAAACAAGGAAGCGGCGATATCCGATACATTCATGCTGTTATATAAAACGCTACACAGACTTAAAACTACTTGTTCAGTCGACTTATGATTTCTAAAACCAAATTGAGCATCACTAAAGACTATAGCAAAGATCATTCAATTTTGTTTTACTTTAGGCAGTTTATGTATTGAATTTTTGTGGTTATATATTTTTTTCGAGTTGACATAGGATGCCAAATTCGCAATCACTGCAAGGTGGGTAGTCTCCAAAAGGGTATTGTTGGAAAAAATCTATTTTTCTTACGGTGATCGTTTTATTTACCAAATCCTCTTCTTGCTGAAAAACCAATCGATGATTGGGACTTAGGCGTGGAGACCAAAATGTGTTCTCACGAAATTAATTCGCGAACGATGTTAATGTAAGTTTTAGATATTTTGGCGATAATTTAAGCCATATTTAACTTTTGTGAGAATAACATCAATCCTAAGACTATGGTTTAATAAAAAAAAACTATTATAGACTTTTCGCGGTGGACTATGATGCGACAAACCAGAATTTGGAATAGGTGTCAAGTTTTCACCGGGAGATGTGCCTCCTCTAAAAGTCAACCAGGAAAAGAAAGGGAACGGTGGAAAATGTAACCATGAAGTATTGGCTGGTTGTCTGCATATGCATACATGGAATGAAAAAATACCGGTTCCGGTTTTCACCATGTCGAACAATTTCGACGGGCTATTTCGAATTCCGTACAATGTTCAGGGTGGACAAACGAAAATGTATGTTCTCACGCTAATTCCACATCCGTAAGCAGTATGCGAACTTTTAAACGCCTACAGCCCTTGCAGGGCAAGAAAATAACTAAACGGTGTCAAACAGTCGGTACAAGAATCAAATCAATTAACATTAATAATATTTTCGTAGATATATAAAAAGTATAATGCGAAAAATTTTTCAATGAAAGACATAAATTGTTTGAAATCTGTATTTACTTTTATTGGAAATTAATATAAATTGATTCCGGTTAATAATGGAAAATAATATCGTCCAAGTGACCTTCTCTGCTAGCTCGGCAGACTGTCAACTTTTTACCAACATTTTGAATCACTTTTTCGCATAATGATGGTTCAATAAGTGATATTCGCTCGATGATGTTATCTTTGAGGTGTTGAACAGTTTGAGGATTATCGGCATAAACTTTACTTTTCAATAAACCGCATAAGAAAAAATCCAGTGGTGTTAAATCGCATGATCTTAATGGACAATTCTCTCGTCTCTTTTGATCGATTGGGTTCGTTGCTGTGTGTTATGTTAAACAAAGTTTTTGGTTTGAGGTTTAATTGCTGTGAACGACGACGAATTGACATCCTTGGCTCTTCAGCAACACTTCTGCTAACAGCTGCAATACGACCACTAGGATAATAGGCTTTACTTCTCTGATCTTGAACCGAACCAGTTTCTTCAAATTTATGAACAATAAGTTTAATAGCACGGTTTGACTGAGCATTTTCTCTACAATATTTTGAACGAAATTTTCTTTCAACTTCTGCAAAACTTTAATCATATTTAAAATAAGTTTTAATAATAAAAACACGTTGCTTAATAGTGTACCGATCCATTTTAGCTAACGGTAATTTATTTACTTCAAACCTGAAAAAAACTTCGGTGTAATCTAATAGCTGTAAAAAAGTGGCGGCCAATTTAAAATGAAACGTCAAATTTGAACACCCTTTAGAAACAATTTCCAAACATCAGGCTCATATTGCTGAATTTATATGTAGTACGTGGTCGGGTCAATAAGTCCGTGACTTTTGGAATAAAACACAGATTTTTTGATAAAAAAATAATTTTATTTTCAACGTAGTCTCCCTTGAGCTCTATACACTTTGTCCAACGTTTCTCCAATTTTTTTATCCCTTCCAAAAAAAATGATTTGTCGAGGTCCTCAAAATAGGCCTTTGTTTGCGAGATGACTTCATCATTGGAGTCAAATCTTTTGGGGCATTAAAAAGACAAAAATGAATTAGCCATTACCTATTTTCCTATTATATATAAATTAGCTTGGGAGAATATTTGTTCGAATGATTGTTTTATGAATTTATAAGAAATATTATTATTATTATTAATATTAATTACACTTACATAAATGTACAGTATTAAAAAAAACTTAAAAATACAGCGCTAGCTACCAAGGCTTACAGCTGTTATAAGAAATAAAAATGTCTAAATCTAAAAAAAAAACAAAAACGGTCACCATATTCCCATATTTTAATATGGAACAAACTTACCTTGGAACTCCTTTGTGGAAGAATAGAAGAATACTATTAACAACAATTTATGAAATGAAGCAACACCTAACTGAAAACAACTCGGGGTAATAGCTTAGCGCTAGCTATATATTCGCTTTTGTTAAGAGAAAGTTGTCCTGTCTTAAGATAGCCAAGCAGATGGATTTCACAATATCCACCCAGAAATTGTAGAAGCTTACATTTAGCAGAAATAGTTAAGACAGTAATCCGCCGCGGGAGTGCGAGCCAAACATAATTGCCCTATGACAGCCTGAATAATAAGCTGAGCTACCGCGAATTAGATTTACCTAGTTCCTGTTGCAAACTCCTTGGGCGAATTATTTTGAAAAGAATCAGTCCCCTGATTAATGAACACAATTCATTCTATCAAGCTGGCTTTCAAGCTGTGTGTGGAAAATATATAGGTACGGCTCTAAGAATACGCAAAATGTACACAACATTGCAGCTGACGACACTGTATGGAGTGGAGAGCAGGCTTTATTTGAAAGCATTTTACAATTGAAACTTGCCAAAAAGTATCTCACCTTACCAAAAGAATATCATACAAGCGATGGTACCAGATATTCCTCAATGACAAGGCCAAATATACCTACATTAAATTGTATTTTCCATGATGATTGTGAGAATATTAACCTAAATAACAACCGAATCGAGGACTGTTTTAAAAATGTTTCTTGTTCCAAAGTTGTCGCGAACTTTGCCCCATTTAGAGTTAAGGAAAATTTACAATCAGATGAACCCATTAGTTAATTCGTTACGAACCAATTTCAATAAATTACAAACCATTACTTTCAAGACAACACTTCTCTTTCCGAATTACCTTTCTCAATGGAAGTTGTTTGTCTGTGAGTAGTTCCAACAAATTAAACCTCACGACAAGAGGATTTAACGCAAAGTCGTTTTAACTGAAGCAGAATATCCACCTTACCGCAACACAATGCAGTCAAAGTTGGTTGGTTTTCTGTGGCCAAACACAAATATCTGCCCTCTGCATCCTTTGAAACGTGCCAATTGGTAGGTACCTACATTATATCCAACATCTTCTAGGGATGAATTTTTATTTTCCGTGACACAATGAAATCTATTGCAAATGCGGTAAGTTATGTGTACGAAAACTTTGAAGGTCACTCGTCTGTGATACATAGAACAAACACTCTTAGCCACGGATGGGATAATCGTAATGCCCCCACTAAGGGGTAAAAAAACCTTACCAAGTTCCAGCAAGCAGTTAACGCTGATAATAATATGAAGGTGCGATGAAGAATGAGCTAAATGAATGAAAGTTCTTGAATGAGCTCTAAAAGATGGTAGTCACTTTCTCACCACGATCTGGATAAACGCCTGCTCCTTTGGAAGGTTCGCATCTGTGTGTACTTGCATGCAAACTGATACATTTCAATTATATGTATACGCATGAGTAATACTCGTACAAAAACCAATCAATACCAAGGGAATAGCAAAGGAGTTTTCTATCAGAGATTTAAGGATTTGTATCAGCATACGATGGAGACCCCAAGGAAAGTCTTGTGAACGAAGCTTTTGTTTATGTTAAACTGAGTTTCGTAGTGGATAGCCTACCACAAAAATTAAAATAGTCTCGGCAGGAGGAAGGTTAGAGGGTATCGTGAAGCAGCGGTACACATCGAACACAGCACATTCTGCACCAAGTACGAAGCAGCATTAGCGCCATCCTAAGCGCAAGGCCTCCAAGAGGTCCAGCCATATCAATATCTGCCAATTCGCACTATCGACCGCCATCGCATTCACACAACAAGCTGCATTCACCTAAGCGTAGGGCACCGTGCACCAAGTTTTTAGTTTTTTGTTTTTTTTTAAACATCCAAGAGTATCAAGTTGTCTTGAGAAGCTCCTCAAATTGTACGTTCGTAAGTCCTTTCCACTTCGCACAAGCAAATGGTTGGGAGAAGCTAGGTTAAGAGTACTGTATGGACCGTTTATGCCAAATAATATTTCTATTGTAACATACCTTAATATTGCCCGTAGATCCTAAAAGTTACTATGTTCGTGACCAGCATCGATAGTAACGTCGATCTAGCCATTTCCGCCTGTCCGTGCGTCCGTCGGCAAAAATTAGGACTTAAAATTAGAGCTAGAAGCTGAAATGTTAACCATATAATCTCTAGGGGCCCGAAACACTGACACGCCCACAATCACAAAAAAAAACAAATTTATCAAAAAAATCGAACTCTGAAATGTTTAATATATTATCCACGGGTATATATAGGTTTTGAAAATCCACCCACTGACACGCCCGCTATTTAAAACAAAAAAACATTTTAGGTACTGAAGAAATAATTTTAAATGAAAGACCTATTCTTCGCAAAGTATGCAGATAAAGTCGTTTTGAACGATTCCTGTATATAAAGTTGTCTGCCATGCCCACTCTTAAGGGGGCGTGAGCCAACATGTCCAACAATCGCTATGCCCATCCAAAAGGCAATACCTCATCGTGCTCAACGCTAAGACCAAAGCCAAGGAGGTCCAACAATCGGTAAGACCCAAAAGAGGAACACAACGTGACCAGCGAATCCACACCACCCTAGCTGATCACAGCAAACGGTCCCCCATTTTCATTTTCTATCCCCTGCGAAATTACAAACAAAAAAAATATTTTAAAATCTATCTATTCTCTATTTGGAAAGTCGTCAAACCGTGGTAAACGTAGTGAGTTATGCCGTGGTAAATGAACTTTCATAATTTGTATGGTAAATCAACAAGGTGATTACCGGACGGCAAGAATTTGGTGTGCAAATCAAAATGGTAAATGTGGTTAACATTTAATGTCTGCCACATTAAACAGATGAAATAAAGCCGCATGAATACGAGTACCTTTAATGTAAAATAAAAAATATAAAGCAGACAGTTGTATTTACTTATCAGTCAGTGTAGTAGAGGCTTCTAGTCTAACCTATCAATTTAAGTCTTATAGTCTTATTACTTATAGATCCCGTGTTAAGGACAAGGTCAATCATATTATGATGTTATCTTTCTTTTTAACGACGAGGTTATGATCTGGACTGAAGGGATCATAACCCGCCTATTTCACTGCATTCCTAATGGTCCGCCTGTGGGCTCGCCGTTTGACCTAAAAAAATATCGGCAGGCCTCCCGATTTCGAATCACTTCAATACTGAGGCCGATAAAATGCTGGTGTTGCTGCATTTGTTTGATCCAGAGGTGGAATCGGCTAATGGGATAGTTGACAATCAAAACCATCAGCTTTGCTCCACGTGAGGTGATTTTCAAATTGACAATCACTTTTTTTCGACCACTTTCGTGTGACAGCTATTTAGGTGTCGTTGTCATATATTTATGTCATTTTCCTATACACTTAGATTTAACTCCGCGGAAATTAAACGTTATTAAGTGAATATAAAATATAAGCCACAGTTATAGAGTGATAAAACTGTTGTAACATAATTAAATTATTATTCAAATTAAAGAAATAACTGAAATTCGTGAAGCACAATGTTTACTTCATTGAAACTCTTTTATTACACAAGGTTCCCTGTTTTTTTCATAAATATGGAAACAATTCGTTTTTGTTCTTTATTTGATTAACTCCTTTAAGAAAACGACCAAATCATTTGTAATTTGTAAACATATTACTAATCTAAGTTTTACTTACATTTTTCACAACAAAGTAGTAAAAACAAATGTTGATGATGTTTTGAAGTTGAAATTGTTTACAAATCAAAACACGGAAATTAAATACAATAATAAATAATAAATACAAAAATTGGCTAACAATTTGCAGGAACTTCGAATTTGTAACAGCTGCTCGAAATGACATCGTCGGTAAGGAAGGGTCATTTCAGAATACAAGTACGTATTCCCAATAATCCATCCTTTTCTAGGAATCGATTTACACAGAACAAAAAATAGTTGACAATCAAAAACGACTATCACAAAAGCGACAATCAGCTTTTACCTTATCCGATTCCACCCCAGGAATTTGGAGACCTGCCTCTCTTTCGCTACTGTAAAGGAACGTTAAACGATTGCAAGTCTATTTAAGTTCATTCGGTTTCCTTATACATACTAACTGTCTGAGAAAGGGGAGGAAAAGGTGAACGAATTGAGACTTGGGTGGATAGCACACATACAGTAAGGCTGGCAAGTCCCCACGCTAATTCGTCACTTCATTAAAAGTATGTCAACAACTGTCAGACAGGTGCTTAATAATAACCTGTGCTGCACAGAAAAGTAAAGAAAATATCAGAAAAGTGCGGTTATTCGAAGGGTAAAAATCTTGCCTGAAAGTATTCTACATTCTTTCACTTTCCGTTCCATGAAACGGTTCAGATTGGAAGAGAAAGTGAGTTAAAAGCGAAAGACCAAATTGGCTCTATAATTTACAAATACATACAAATAGCATTCCAATAAACGTCAAATTGACGAAAATGTCCTTTTGATTTATTGTGAAATAATTTTAGTAGAAAAGTCAGATACTGTAAGTGATACCCTCATAAATACTATACGCTATGTTGAAGCTATACTTTTCTGTTCTAAGCCACATTTTTGCCTCCGCAAACGGAGTCAATGACATTTGGACCCCTCCGTATACGGCTTCGCATCTGGGTCCATAAAATGACATTTTTGGGTTACGATTAGAAAAAAAAAATAGCCACGGACTCACATGAGTATGTATTGTGAGAGAGTGAGCTCACTGTGCTCAACTAAAAACGAGTCCAAGATTTATCCAAAAAAAAATTTACAAATCCAGTAATTTGTACGACATTTTAAATTTTAAAATATTAAAAGTGATGTAAAACATATTCTAAAATTATAACAATAATTTCACATTAAAAGATTGGCCATATTCAACTGAAAGGGAACAGTTAAATTTAGCCAAAAAGTTGGTACTCTTCAAGTTAGTATTTGGTGAGCGGTGAAAGCTCGCAATAAAAAATCCGTAACGTGAGAACCATCATAAATACATAACGACAAAGTTTTGGAATAATAACTCGTCACCGATGATAAGATGGTGGTTCCCTTTTTGAAATTTGTAGAATTTTTTGATTTGAAGCGACAAACTGGGATAACCTAAACAAACATAAAGTTCAACAATCAGCTTTTTTAAGGCCCTCCAACCCATGCAATCCGTTGATCCTTTGCTGCGTCGTTTTTGAATACGCGCATTTTTATGGAAGGTGGCTCAGCGACGGCGGCTAAAGTGAGTTTATTTTCTACTTTTCTGTCCATTGACGTATTCCTACATTCGTACATTACAAAATTGAGAGAGGCACATTCACCGATCGAAGCGTCGGAAAAATGATATAAATCTGCAATTGCCGATTGATAATAATAATAATAATAATAATATTTGGTTAGGGTATATTACACTGCGACCTATTAGTCTATTGTGTCCCCTTGCTTGTGCCTCGGAGAGGTGCTTGCCCTCGTTCAGAGCCCTCTCTAGATACTTCTTTGTGAAGCGTGTCGAGGTATTGCTCTGATTTATCCTTGGCAGGTCACACTCCTTAGAGCACAGCGTCTAGTCCAGTTTCTTTGATGAATCTGAGAATGAGCTGTGGGTCCATGGTTTGTATGTCCTTGTCTGTTATTTGGTGCCTGTCCAAATGTTTCATCCTTTTGTGGGTCAGTGCCCCACAGGATTCCAGTATATGGTCTGGAGTTTCGGCGGTTTCACTGCAGAATCTACAGAGCCCGTCCTCCGATATGCCCATTTTCCTCAGGTGCTCCTTGAGTCTGCAGTGCCCCGTGAGGAGGCCTGTTAGGATTCTTAGGTTGTTTTTGTTAAGGCCGATACAAACTTTGAATCTCTTTTGGTTGTAATTTCCTAAGAGTTTCTTTGCTTGCCTCAGACCTTGGAGGTTGAGAAAGGTTTTGGCCTTTGTTTCTTCCTCCAGTCTCCTGAACTCTTCGCGTATAGTGTGTTCTCCTATCCCGCAGAATGGTTCAGGTCCTATGAAGGGTTCCTCTGCCCCTCTTCTTGCCAGAGAGTCCGCTGCCTCATTGCCCGTAATGCCAACATGGCCAGGCACCCAGCAGATGGAGATTCTGTTATTCTTGCCTAGTCTATTCAGTCCTTGTAGGCATTCCCACACGAGTTTTGACTTGATAACGTAGGCGTCAAGAGCCTTTATAGCTGCTTGGCTGTCAGACATTATTGCTATGTTGCAATTTCTATAGTTTTTCTCGGGGTTGATTCGAACGCACCTGTCTATGGCACATATTTCTGCCTGGAAAATGCTGGTACATTTGCCCATGGATTCGTAGTGCTTAGTTCCCGGCCCAAACACTCCAGCACCAGTTCCCTCCTCAGTCCTCGAGCCGTCCGTATACCACTTTGTTGTGTGGTTGCTCAGTCCATAAGTTATGGATTCGTTGCTCCAGTTCTCCTTATTGCTGAGCTTTATCTGGAAATTCTTCTCGAAGTTGAACTTCCTGATGCTGTCGTCCCTAGGTATGCCAAGAAGTGGGAGTTTTTTGAGTAAGTCACCGTGTTCTTTCGAACCGATGCATTTCCCTCTCCCAATTCCCTCCTTTGCCATCCTAAGGATTGTTTTGTCTGCCTCGTTCATCACCATGATGTGTAGAGGGGTCAGTTCCAATAGCACCTCCATGGCTGCTGTTGGGCAGCTACGCATTGCTCCGGTAATGCACAGGCACGCCAGTCTTTGCACTTTGCCGAGTGTCTCTCGCGTTGTGACTAGACTGGTTCGTTTCGCCCATGCTACCGCTCCGTATGTGATCATTTGTCTCACGATTGCAGTGTACATCCATCGCAGGATGCTTGGGCTGCATCCCCATGCCTTCCCCGCTAGGCTCCTACATATCATAAGAGCGCAGGTGGCCTTCTTGGATATCTCCTCTGTATGTTTTCGCCAGAGGAGTTTACTATCTAGATGGAGTCCTAGATATTTTACTTCTTTGACTGGTATCAGTGTCGTGCCTGATAGGTTTATGTCCTTAAGTCTTTGAAGTTGTATTTTCCTTGTGAATGGTACTATCGTTGTTTTCGCCGGATTGATGTTAAGTCCGACATTATGGCACCATTCCTTGGTTACTTTAAGCCCCTTTTGTATGATGTCTCCAAGGGTTTCTTCGAACTTGCCCCTGGCAATCAATACAATGTCATCGGCGTACGCCTGACAGTTGATGCCATGGTTGGTTAATTTTTCCAGCAGTTCGTCTACAACTAGGCTCCACATTAAGGGTGATAGTACCCCTCCTTGTGGACATCCTCTCGTTGTGTTTACTCTGATGGTTCCAGATGGTGTTTGAGTCTCTGCTGATCTAGTGCTCAGCAGCTCACACATCCAGTTGGATACTGTACTGTTAACTCCTTTCCTATCCAGGGATCGTTTGATCGCATCATGTGAGGTGTTGTCAAATGCTCCCTCTATGTCTAGGAAAGCGCACAGTACTATTTCTTTTGCCTCCAGGGCACTTCGAATTATCTCCGTCAGCTGATATAGGGCAGTCTCTGTTGATCTGCCCGCTCTGTATGCATGCTGATGATGATGTAAGGGGGATGTGTTCAGAACATCTTCCCTTAAATAATTGTCTACAGCCTTTTCTGTCATCTTTAGAAGAAATGACGTAAGGCTGATGGGTCTGTACGATTTTGGCTGTGTGGGGTCTTTTTCCCCCGCTTTTGGTATAAACACAACCCTTGCTCGTCTCCATTGCATTGGTATGTGGCCCAAGGCAATACTGCTCCTTGTTATCTTTAGCAGGTGTGGTATTAGTACCCTTTTCCCTTCTTGAAGAAGGGCGGGTATAATGCCGATAAGGCAGATTTGAAAGGCTGAAAGGAATTTATTGCCCATTTCAGCCGTCCCTCAGAACAGATGGTTGATGTTGTTTCCCAGGCTTCCCTCCGAGGTCTGATTGAAGTGGTATTGATTCCTGGCTCAGTACTAGGCGAGCTGCCAGGAAAGTGAGTTTCTAGTAGCAATAGTGCCCTTTGATCCTCATCTTCCGTGAACTCGCCATCTGGTTTCCTCAGAGACATCGGCACCCCTCCTGACTTCGCAAGAGCTTTGTGTAGCCTTGCCGCAGTAGGGGTGCTGGTGATTGTCTCACAGAATTTTCTGAAGCTATTTCTTTTAGCTTTTCTTATTTCCTTATTATATGTAGTAAGGGCCATTTGGTAGCTTTGCCATTCTCCGCTGCGCTTTGCTTTATTGAAAAGCTTCCGCACCTCGGATCTTAATTTTGACAAGTTATTGCTCCACCATGGCGTCTGTTTCCTGTCCCGTTCTCTACTTAGAGGACAGTTTTCTTCGAACGCAGTGATGATGGCGTTTGTTATGCCTTCCACTGCGCTCTCTAGCTCTAGGGGGTGTCCCGGAGCCTTCCTCAGACTAAGGCGCCCAGATTGCTCTCTGGAGCAGTTCTATAAGTTTCCCAATTGGTTTTCCTTGGGTTTCTTACTGGATTTCTCGTGATACTTGTGCTGTCCAGGTCGAATACTATTATTCGATGGTCAGACAATGACGGCTCACTAGATACTCTCCAGTTACTAATTAATTTGGTAGCCCAAGCGTGAGGTCTAGTACTTCCTCCCTGACAGTAGTTACAAAAGTGGGGGTATTTCCCACGTTTATAATATCAAGTGACGAACTCATAATAAATTCTAGTAGGTACTCACCCCTGGTGTTGGTGTCGGTGCTCCCCCATATGATGTTGTGGGCATTTGCATCACACCCTATAAGGAGCGACTGGTGGAGCATTGCAACAAGCTCCGCATGTCGCTCCTTGCATTTGGGATGATACAACCGGCTCATCCCCTGCACAGTACGCCGATACGATGACAATGGTGCGGTGACATCCTTCAACATCCTAATGTACCTGAATTGGCACCAGATCTCGTGTCGCGTATTCTGAAAGTAGAATAAATTTATATTTATTGTTTATTAGAATGCAAGCTCTCGGTTTTTCGGCCCGAGTGTCCCATATTACCTTTGCATCCTTGCTCGCCAATCCTTTGACTTGTCCTTTCAGGATCCATGGCTCCTGGATCAGTACTAGCCCTAGGCTTTGGCAGGTAAACATCCTAGATATAGTCGCCGAGGCGGCTATAGCATGGTGAATGTTTACCTGTGCTAGTTTGATTTTGCTGTTGGTGGGGTTCATCGAGCTATTGCTCGCGCGGGGCAGTTGCCCCGTCCTCTTCCATTTCCCCCTCAGAGATCATGCTCTCCGAGCTGGACATATACTCCTCGGTCTCCTGAGGAGCCTGCTCCGCCGATTGGACAACGGAAGAAGGTGCTTTAGTCTTCGGAGGAGCAGTATGCTCTACCTCGGACTGCGCGCTCTGCGAATTCAGATTTGATGCTGGCTGGGCTGTTTGCCCAGAGATCTCGTCCGACCTCTTGAGTACGCACACCGCAATCCTGCCGAATCGGTAGCTCATGGATCCTTTTTGGGATTTTATGGCGTCGAAGGATTCTCGGTCGATGCCAAGAGCCAGTACCTGCCCGGTTCCCTCTTTTCGACAATTGAGAATCTTCCACGCCTGGACGTTAAGTCCCACATTCTGTGCTTCCAGCAGTGCCAAGGAGGTTTTAGCTTCTTGCTCTGCACTTCGTGGAAGGAATATCGTTATGGAGTAGAACCGTGGTATATCAGTCCCACTGCAAGCCATGAGGCGTGTCCCCTTCCATTTCCCCAACTTTGGGGCTACTGCCTTTAGCCACTCAGCTGTCTGCGGAGTCTCGCAGTCCACTAAGAGCATTCCATGTTTGAAATGTATGCCCTGGAATTTGAGCTTATGCTCCCATCCCAAGGCCATTTCCAACACAATGGCGTCTTCAAGTGCCGTGAGGTCTGGGTTGCTGAGGATCTCCTGCGGATATTTCACCGGGAGAACAGCAACCTGCTCAGCAATCGCACCTGTCTCGCGTCTACTGCTAGCCGGGAAGGTTTTCACCGCCGTAGCATAGCTTCGTCCGACCACGGTGGCGCTTGCTTTTGCAGGCTTTCCCGTGGCCCCCTCGGTACCTTCATCCACCTTCTGTTTTTTGGCTTTATTTGTTGTGGGGGAGGGGTGATGTTGCTGTTCCCCCTTTTCCCCGTCGCCACTTCTGTACTTTCGGGCTTGTCCCGATGCTCCTCGGCCCTCCTTTTGGCTTCCTCGGGCCCGAAGCCTTTATTGAGGTAGCGGAGGTACCATTTAGTGCCAGCACCACTAAGTCCCCTTCGCATAGGGTCGTACCTCGCGCCTGGTTTCCCAGGTGGAGGTAAGGCTGGCTTATTCCTCTTCCTTCCGGTGTTGTTGTCGGGGGGTACAGGGGCTGGTACTTGAGCTATGCTCGTTCCCACTGCCTTAGTTCCCTCCACCATTACTTCCCCGGTCAGGGAGGGGATTAGGATTTGGCTCCTATCCCCACTGCATGCACCTGTCGGTGCTACCGGGCTTCTTCCCGGGCCTTTTGGCACCCCCGTGGCTTGTCGTGAGGTGACGATGGTTCTTTGACTGGTGCTGTGTTGCACCAGTTTAGAGCCTCCCTTTCGACTTGTTCCGGGTCTATCATGTGCCAGGCGGTCGTCATGGATGTCCTGCTCCATCCGACCAATGACTTCGTCTGCGGTCTGTCCCCGCAATTTGTTTGTTTTGTTTTGTTTGTTTTTGTTTGGTTGTTTCATTTCCCACGAGTAGCGCGGGAAAGACGGTCAACCACGATAGAGCCCCGCATTAGCGTGGTAAGGCCATGGTTACTCTCTGAGGTGGCCCGGTATCAGAGAGGCTCCGCTAAAATACAGCCGGATACACCTGGCTGCAAACCATCCAATAAGCACGGGTCGCATGACACTCTGGATTAGGGGTGGATGGACGTTAAGTCCTTGCCAGTTCTTGGTTGGCGCTCATCAATCGGCCTGTCTGCCATGGGTGGCCCTTAGACAGCATAGCCCGTTGAATCTTTGCACCGTAAGCCTCCGCACCGGTACCATCGAATGCAATGATGGTACACACGTCAAGGTGACTGACAATCGCGAGAGGTTGCCGATTAATGAACTGTGTGACGTTCAGTAAACTTAACGGTTGGACTGTTTTTGACATTTCGGCTAGGGAGTTATGTCAAAAATTGTACTGTACTTACATTTCCTAAGATCTTCGGCAGTTGGGTCATTCAGTGGTATTTAGGTAATTACATATATTCAGGTTGGGCTAAATGCCACCAATGATTCTTCGACTGTCATAGTTGACAACGGATGCTATGGGATCGCTCCTTCCGTTAAATGTGTTAACGTTGGCGGTAACCTCTGGACCTTTTAAGCAGGCAAACAGCTGCTCATGCTCGTGTACACCTTTTAGCTACCTCGCAGTATATCAATAGTGAAATTAACCACGCCTTTATATTGAATTCCAAGCAAATCAGAGGGTAGGTTGAGGTTATTTCTCAGAGAGGTTAAAACTAATGTCGTTTTCCGTAGGTAGAATGCTTCCGAACTGAAAGAGTTCCATCGGTACTCGAATGACAGTTCTTCTCATGGAAAGAGGAGAAATTTATCTTACGGATCTGAATTCAGAAACAAAACAAGAAACAGTCTTATCGTGGCATTTTCTCAAACAGCCAATTTGCCACCCAATCTTTGCCAATCAGTCTCTTTATAAACACTATAGAAGCCTTTGACAGTTGGTAGTCTCTTAAGAAGATACTGGAGTAGTTCAACATTCACCTCTGTGCCGGATTGCAGGGGCAAAATGGCATTCCAGGAAACTGTAAGGCTGATGAAGCTGCCAAACTTTGAACTACTTTACCTATTTTACCTAAAAAAAGGTCTCCTAGATAAAGAAAATCGCTACGTGCAAGATTATATTTAAGACAAATGCAATCAGAACAATAAACCTTAGATGCACAAGTTCTATCACTTGTCTAGAAACGAAACAGATCTGGCCATAGCCGGAACTGCGACGCTTTAAGAGTCTCATCTTTCTTAACAGACTGCATTTAGGGCCACTATAGATTTTATTACTGGACACTATCTCATAGGCAGGCATGCAACAAACCTTATCGTATACCTATTCAAACGATTTTTGCCGTAGTTCCATGAACGAGGAGGAGAAGGGGACCTTTCTCTAGATCTGGACTCATATTTATTTCGCAGTGAATTGGCTGTTGCATTGAAATATTTTAGCGTAACCACAAAAAAGAATAAATTTCCATTATCACGCACGATTTAATACGGAAATATCAATTTCGCTATTGAAGTCTTAAAAAAAAGGAATAGCTAGGTAGAAGAAAAACATGCTAAAATAATTAACCATAACATGAGGGGTTAAGCGGACATGATCGCATTTATAATTGAGAAATATCCCCCTGAGCAACGGAAACCAGTTTGAGTTTTTAATTGTTTGGTGGTTCATTTACACCGAGAGACAGACCCTCATAAAAAAAACCGGCATATGGTACACACTGTTCAAGTATCAACTTCCGTGTTTTAAATAGATTAAAAAATAAAACTAAAATAACGAACATTTGGCAGGAATAATTCAAATTGGCACAAACAACCCTTATTTTGAATTTCACATACAGTTTGAGCGATATAGAAATTAAAGTACCTGTTTTTGGTCGGTTATTTTGAATAAGACACCTTGGCGCCCTCTGGCAAGTGCGTTGGATGTAACTTTGAAATCAGCAGGTTGACAGCTATAGGGTGCCACTTCTTGAAAATATATATTTAATTAATTAATGATACAAATATGGGGAGGAGTTTAAAGAATACATAAATATTTTTGGGTATTTTCTTCTACTTTGGGTATTTTCTTCTACTTAGTGCATACCTACATACTTTTGGCAGCAGTCAATTGCCGTCACAGAGTAGTTTCTTAGTATCCTTACGAATTGTTATCACATTAGATTTAATTTAATTCTTATCCACTAAGAATTTAGTTAGGATTTGCTTTCAATGAAATATTTCATTCCATTTTAAATAAACTACGAAGTATAAATAATAAGAAAGGGCCCTATACAGGCTCAGTTACCCCGATAAGCTGAATCTTTGTTAAAGGGACCCTAAAGAAGTTGCAGATGAACCTGGATCACGCGAAGGGTGAGTTCGCTATCTTTAGAAAGACAATCAGACAATGCAAATGATTAATCAAGCCTTAATCCTATAAGCAAATTCCTAGACTACATAAGGCAAATATTAGGAACCTTGTGAGCTTCCTCTCAGGCCATTGTGGCTTGAGATATCATATTCACAAAATTATCTTGTGCTCAGATAAGTCCTATGAACACATTCTTTGTGAATGCTCGGCGCAACATTGGTTAAGAAGACGTATTTTCCTCATAGAAAAACGTTTGCCAGCAAAGAAGAAGATGAAGAAGAAGAAGAGGAAGTAGAAGCTGCGTAACACGCCGTCTCCACGTACTAAAAATTGTCCAGCAGAAAGCAGAAGCAATAGAAAAAACAAAATCATACCAGCTGACCAATTGTGTTTGTTGGGCATTTCATACATGGTTTGCTTGAAAGCGAAAGGCAACCATTTTCGTGGAGAGCATCACTGCCCAATCAATAAGGAACAACAACTCTCTTTTGTTTTTAGCATGCTATGAAGAGTATGCGAACACAGCATGCTTTCTCTCGCAAACCATCGAAATTTAGTTGCGAGAATGAGATAATGGAAGCATACATTAGTGTATGCATTCAATTTATAGCACGTGCAGACCGAGTGTAAAGTGGTAGTTGCAACTTTCTGTTGGAGGGGGCTGATCCTACGAGCAGTGTTGCCATGAATTCATTTTATGAAATCTGCAAATATGACGAAAAAAATTCCGCTATTCGATTTTCCAAGAAACAAAATTTAGCTTCATAAATATTAAATTTTCATTTAGTAATTTAAAATGACACCTGCTCACAGTTTTTAAGGTAAATTAAACAAAACCAGGTCTTTTGTTAATTTTGGATTTGTGGAACGAAAATCTGCCTACTACTGGACAATATTGCATTTGATTTAAAATCCATCTCTCCGTCTATGGCTTAAGCATCCTACTACTGATTTTATAGTGTTTGCTATGCTAGCGTTTTCTTGTACTCTGACAGCTTTCCGTTTACCTCTGCTAATGGGATCCATGTATTAGGCGAATTCATCCAATGTCGTAAAACGTAGTAAAACTGACCAAATTTGTATGATTTTTGAGAGTTAATTTACCGCTTTGTAAACTTACGACGTCTACGCTAGTTGTACCACATTGCATGAATACCCTAATTGTATATTTTACAAGCCAGTTTCAAAGATATATGTATATGAATAAATGTGTTAGATTTGGCAAATCTAGAGAAAATAATAATGGAGATTTTATTTCATTTATTTTCTCTAGATTTGCCAAATCTAACACATTTATTCATATACATATATCTTTGAAACTGGCTTGTAAAATATACAATAAGGGTATTCATGCAATGTGGTTCAACTGGCGTAGACAACTCATTTCAAAATAAATACTTCTAATTGAATATGCTATGAAGTTTTCTGTCAGTGCAGCGGCTCAGTGGTTAATCCGTTGAATTTCTGAGTGATCTAGATGCGAAACCCAACAATGATATCCAGACTTTCTTTTATGGTTTAACCAATCAGGAGTATAATTTTAACAAAACAAAATTGTATATGATGCTCGTAATGGACGTTGTACGTCCGTTGCATTCTTGAATTTGAAAAGTTCCTTAGCACACATGAAAATGGCAGTCTGTTTCTTTATTGCATATTTCTGATGTTCATTCATAATCTCAATTCGATTAAATGCAATTAGGAGTTAGCATTATAATATTTAAAATCAACTCGAACATTATATTGAATTTTTCTATTGGTATTCCCTTGTCACCCTGTGCAGAATACAAAAACATTGAACCAGACTCTGTGCTACTGTCACGCACAGCTGTCACCTTGAATTTTGTTTACCATACGCCCTTAAAATAGAAACCGGTGGTTGCGAATTTTTGTTTGCTTTTGTTTCTATTATTTTGTATGTTTTATTTATTTGAAACTTTATTAAAATGTAACAAAATATTTGCAAAAGAGAAAATAATGTGAATTTAGTGTGTGCCGTGAAGAAATCCTCGAACGAACATAACCTGTCATTGATTGCATCAAAGAGGGTGAGTTTCAAAACAATATAAAAATCGAAAATTCCTCAACTTTATGAATGAAACAATAAAAATAATCCATCACGAAGTGTAATAAAATTGCCAATTATTTAAAAGCATTTCCATTCCATTAGGAAGATGATACCACATAGCTAGCTGCAACTTTTTCTATCAGAAATTAATGCTCCAGCGCGTCGCAGTCTCGGTGTTTTTTTTTTATCTAGAAGTGTGAAGCATTTTTTTCTTTGGCCGCTCGGCCAGTTCTATTCTCATTGAAGTCGGGATAAGGTGGTTGCTTCTGTTTCTGCTGTTGTTCGTGCGCCTAGTCTGCTTCCGTATACTGTATTGTATGTCCGATCTATATATAGAAAGAGGCATTTTATTTTGTTCTTATTACTGACGAAGTGGTGGTCTTTTTCGTGTGTTCTTAGTGCGCCTATTTACGTAATTCAGTACTTTAATGAATTTCCTAAAAACCGCCCTAGAAATGTTGCCAAATTAGTGGTGAAAGTGTTTCACAATTCTTGAGTATTTCGTGCCTACGGAATGATTAACCCCAAATGAACCAGACACACGGTGGTGTTTCGTAAGTTAAAACAGAACTTAAAATGAGGTTTCTAGTTAATCCATAATAATATTTCTGGTTGAATGTACCTTTGAGTGGCAGTGGTGGTTACGTTTGGCATATAATGTACATTGATATACGTGCAGAGTACTTGACCGGCACAGCTAGAGTCGTGGTTCAAAACGTAACTACCATCGGAGTGAGTAGTTTCGTGTTTAATGGTCCACGAGCGGCTATAAAGGCTTTATTAATCTTTTTTTTTTTAAGTAAAATTTGTTTTTATGTGTAAAAAATCGATTAAAGTGATTTTTATTGTCAAAGAAAAAATTGTCACCATCCCTTAAGGGATTTGCCCTTTACGCAGTATGTCGGTATTCCTTCCTTGCATGCGTTCGTGACGATATTGTGTTCTACCTACCTAGTCGTTGAAGATATTCTAAAACGCTTGTACCTACCTATCGTCGTGCCACTTATTGTGTTATGTGTCAATTATACTTTTACATTGTTTGTTGTGAGGAAGTCGTTTATTCTTGCATGCTGCCTGAAAGTGACGTTAGTGCAACACCTATTGTACCGTTTATGAAATAAACTCGCAAGTAGTTCTGTCCGTTGTTAAAGCTGTCGTGTTTAGTTAGGAATTGTATTGCATTCGTTCTTTTGTGATTTGTACTTTGGCTGTCGAGATTGTATAGTTAACATAGAAAGGAGAAATTCCGCCAGATGGACTGCATATTTTGAAGGGCCTTTCATGTTGAGTGCACGCGAATATTAAAAATTATCTTTTTTGATTCTGTTTTTTAAGCATCTCTCAAACTCATTTGGTTGGGGGTGCCTGTTGGTTTCCACAAGAAGTTGCTTTTTTAATGCACTCTCTTTCCGTTATATTCTCGGCCTGCGACAGTGCAACTTTGCATCCTCTGCGATACCGGGCACGCTGCTTCCGTAGGCCAAACCAAACGCGATGACTGGGTCATTAAAGCGGAAGTTTGTTCTTTTGTTCTTGTCGTCTCAATTGGAGAATGGGATTCGAAGATAACGACAGTTTTTGGATACTGTAGTTTCTGTATCTCCGGTAATGCTGTGTTATTCCGTTTAAACTGTTAAAAACAGAAAAACTAACAGCCTGGGGGCAAAAACAAAAGTAAAAATTTACAAAAAAAAGGTTTGGAGTTTTTTCTCCCTAGATCAGTTCATCTAACTGAAACGGTTTTAATTCTGTTTACGGATCAACTATTCCAAGCTCCCTTCAGTGCAGAACATGGCTGGAGCATTATTGCCCACCCCTTCGATGTAGCCTAGCCAATTTGGTCGACGTGTTTTGGCTTTTTATACATCTTGATACAGCTCCTGGAGTTTGTGGTTGCATCTTGTCCTCCATGCGCTCTTCTTGCAGACAGGATTGTATATTAGTTGAAGAATTTTTCATTCAAAGGAATGCAATATCAACTCTCCACTATAGCTTATCGTCCAGCACTCGGTACCATTAAGCAGATATGGTCGTATTAAGGATCGGTGGAGCAGCATTTTTTGATTCGAGTCAGGAGTTTGGAACCCATAGGGATCTTGCACCCTTATAATGAAGTTGTGTATACAGGGCCAAAAACTTAGCTTTTCCAACCATTTGCTTGTGTGAAGTAGAAGTGGACCAACAAATTTTGAGCCAAATCCGAACGGCAAATTTGAGAAGCTTTTCATGACAATTGATACTCTTCGAAGTTTGTCAGACGTTCGCAAGAGGTATGGCAGTGAAAAAAACGTTAATGTGTTACTTGGTCCCGACGGGATTTGAACCCAAGACCTTTTGATTAGTAGTCCAAGGTTGTAAATTATACTCGTAGTTGGCTGGCAAAATCGAGCGCGGAAGTGCATTTCACATTCGTTTTGTTCGGCTTAGAAAAGGTTTTTGTACTTCAAAGTTCGTCCGAATACAGATTTGATGGTAAAGATGTAAATTTCTGGCTTTGGGGGGATTGAGGGTAAAAAGTTTCTTCGTGTGGAATACATTTGGCTATTTCGTTTGTGCGCCTAACCGAAATTTCTCCAGTAGAGTGTCATACGTAAAGTTGATGTTTACTCCTAGGAAGATGAACTGCTTAACTATCTGAAGTTATTTTGATCAACAGTGACTTTTTGCCTTGACGGCGGATATATGATTGTTAATAGCATGTACTTGAACCAGTTTTGTCTATTATCCAATCGTCGTCGATATTGTTCGTTCACCCTAGTTACTGGACGGATGCATTTAATATCCTTGTTGACACCTGCTCGGCGCACTATTATCTCCTTGATGGAATTCGTTCCATGTTTGGAATTGTTCAACACTGTATGTTTTCCAGTGTCACGCGACATAACTTGATCATTTTTGTCGGGATTCCGAATTTGGCTGTCGCCCAACCAGCGCTCCTAGTAGCTTTCAGATAAGTTCTGTTTATTTTAATCAGCAGTTAACAAGTTCGCGCAGTTGACAAGTACACGTAGTTGACAAGTACACAGTATCTAGGAATTATTTCGATAAATTCCCCAGAATAAACAAAAGTAAGCGAGAAGTCTTCGTAAGTCTTCGTAAGTCATTGGTTCAAAATTGGAATAATTTGAATAATACCGAATACCCTGATAAGATAACTCAATTTTCCGGAACCAGACTTTCCAATATTATGAGTAGATAAGTGGTTATGTAAAGTTACGCCCGTGCTAACTAACCATATAACCTAACCCAACCTATTGAGAAAAATAAGCTGGCCATCCATTTGAATCTGAAGAACGATCGAAGTAATCTTTAAATAACAAAACGACATTATTTTCGTTTTCTACGCATTGAATGCAACCAGAATGTATTTTATTCAGACTTTTTTGAAAGAGATGCTCTGTTCGTATCTTTTATGATGGACAGTGCTTGCATTTACAGGGTCGTCGTTCGGGAATGAAGATATAGTATCGCAGTCATCAGCGGTTAATATGGATTAGAAGACAAATTTGAAGAAGATCCTTGTGGAACTCGTGCATTTAAAGCAAAGTAGACCGGAGACACTCCATCGACCACAACTTGAATTGATCATCCGCGTAGGAAATTTTGCATCCAAACACAGCGTTGATTCGGTATTTCATATCAAAATCGGAAGTTCTTCTTCGGCTACTGATGGAAATCAGGCTGTCCACGAACTCCGACAAACCTGCTTGAACAGGGGCACAACCGTTTTCCAAATTGCCGGTCAGAGAAGGAGGAATGCCCAGGAAATCCGTTCGCGACAGTTGATCAACAATGCTTCTTCTGCATGGCAAAAAAAAAACTACACAGGGGCAGCAGTATTGTAAAGGACTTCTAAATAAACAATTTTCTCGGATATATTTTCCGAGAGCCGTTGCATGAAGAAGTACACGACATTACTGTCGAAGAAGTTATGAAGGCGGTCAAAGACTCCAAAAAACGAAAAGCAGTTGGGCCGGACGAGATAGCCTCTGAGTTCTGTAAAAAGATGTGAGACATCGGGTCCAAATGGCTCATGATTCTCATCTCCAAACTGACGAGAGGCGGTCCAATGCCTAACCAGTGGAGGGAAAGTTTTCTTCTTCCTTTACGCAAAGGAAAATGCGATACACGAGACTGTGTTGAATCAAGCTGATGTTTTCGTTGAGCGAGTATTAGATAGCCGAATGGGGAAAATAATCCAGCTATCTGAAGATAATGCGGGTTTGTCGCAGGTAAACCAACCACCGATGTAATCCAAAGTATAAGGATCACGATGGGAAAACATGGTGATTTCTTAAAGGATTTACATATGGTGTTGTTTGATTTTGAAAAGACCTTTGATACACAAGCAAGGAATCTGTTATGGATGACGCTAAGACAACGATGACTTCCAGAAACATACGTACAGCTGATCATGGACATGTATACGGGAGTAAAGACAAGATTAAGATGGCGTCACCGAGTGGTTCGCAATTAAAGTCGATGTACACCAGGGAAGCATCTTAAGTCCCTTGATTATCTGCTTGAAGGAAAAGTTACGGAGCCCAAAGTGCATCAGTTATTCTTTGCTGACGATGGAGCCGTTATTAGCGAGGATCAAATGTCCCTGCATGGAGCACTTGATGTATGTGTGGAAGCTTTGGAGGGGAATGGGTATCGTATTAGTCCGAAAAAAACAAAATACTTGTGCTGCCCGTTCTTTGATCCACTCCGACCTATTCCAGACATTTATATGAATGGAAAAGTGATTCCCAAGTGCGAAAATTTCAAATATCTCGGATCTATGATCAATAGCGAAGCAAGCTGTAAGCGTAGGTTGGATGACGTTGCATGAAAACTCAGTCATTTTCTGTGATCGAAAAATTACCCTTAACCTTAAAGGAATTCTCTATACCGCAGTTGTGCGCCCGGTGCTCACATAGGGTTAACAGTGTTGGAAAGCGTACGAAAAGTATGAGGGAAAATAATTTCAGTTGAAATGAAGATGCTTCGTATGACAGCAGGATTAAAAAAATGATCGAATAAGTTCCAAGATCCGAGGAAGCCTTCACGTCAAAGAACCTATGTCAAAGAAAATGGAGCTCGACCGGCTCGGTGGGTACTGCCATGTTCAAAGGAGAGATCCTACGAACCCTGTCAAAGAGGCAATATAAATCAACGTTCCAATACAAACTCAAAAGAGAGGCAGACCTAAAAACTCATGGATCACACAGATGCAGCAGCACCAGCATTTGATTGGTCTCAGTGACGAAGTGATTCAAAATCGGGAGGCCTGTCGTTATTTTCTGAGGTCGAACCGGTGAACCCCACAGGCGGACCAATAGGGATGCATTTAGGGAGGGTTATGATCCGATTAATCATGATCCTAGCCTCATCGTCATAAAGGAAGAAGTAGTTCCTTTACAATCACGAAAGAGAGGCAGGTCTAAAAACTCTTGGATCACACAAATGTATCAACACCAGCATTTGATTGGCTTCCTTGACGAAGTGATTCAAAATCTGAAGGACTGCCGATACTTTTTGAGGTCAAGCCGGCGAACCGCACAGACGCACCAGATGTTGATCCCTTTAGTGCAGATCATAACCTCTGCGTTAAAGAAGAAGAAAGATGAAATTGATTGAGCATGTTTTCTTTTACTATACATACTCGTAATTTTAAGTCGAATCCGAATGCGAATTTGAGAAACTTCTCATGACAACTGATACTCTTGGATGTTTATCAGACGCTCGAAAGAGGTGGGGCAGTGCACAAAAGTGTTTAAGGTGTTACCGGCGGGATTCTAACCTGAGACCATTAGATTAGTATTCCAATATACTAACCTCTGCGCCACTGCGCCTTTTCTTTTATACCCGTAGTTGATTGATGATTTAGTGAATGACCCCATCAAACAACTTTTTTCTAAGAATGCACAAATAAAAAGTCGTTCGCTTAAGCTACTGCTAACAAAAGGGTGATTAGCGAGAAATACTTTCGGTGTTTAGGTCCTGATTACAGTTTTCCAACTGCGTTTATATTAATAGTACCCAAATTTCTTGGTGAATGTGGACGAACTGTTTGCTCGTCGTCCGTTTGCTGTCCGACTTGTTCAGGTGACTGCTGGCGTAATGGTGAGGTGTGGTAATCGCGTGCTAGTTACGATAACCGATCTTTGCTAGTAAAGCCATTAGTGTGAGTCTGTTTCCGGTCATGGTTTTGTGGTTTTATTTACATATATTACCAAAACATTTAAATGGAAACACATTACTTCGATTTACATATTTGCTATGAACAAATCTTGCATATATAGACCCCAAAGGCAACTGTCATGAGATATTCTCATCTACAAAGCACTCGCAAGGATTCCCTGTGCACGATTTCGACTCAACCGCCCTTATTTTCCAAATCAGACAATTCATCAACATGTTGACCAATTAAAACTCGCAAACAAATAAATCTCCAGCTAATTAGGGATTAAAATCGTCTTCCTTCATTATAAGCGTTCAAAGTGTGTTGAAAGCCTCATTCACCATCTACGTCCTTAACTTTGGATAGCACTTGTACAACTTTGCGCTTCCATATGACTTACATATTGTATTATACCCAGTCAGTGTTAATTAATTCAGTCGAAATGATTCATTTGTCTGTCGAGATGCTGTTTCGTTGCCTTTGTCTACAAATTGGATTGCCTATTTGGTTTCTGTAGTTTCAAGAATTGTTTTTGTTTACAAAATAGATCAGAGAAGGAATCAATTTGATTACCATTCAACTCTATTCTAGGAATAATATGAGGTCTGTTGTGGTACCACGTAAATCTGGGAATGTTTTTTCCCCTACTCGTTAAACAAGTTAAAGCTTCTAATAAAGCGTTGGAGTCTTCTTACATCAGGGTTGGTTAAAACGTTTATATGGTTGTATAGGAAAACACACGGTTTTTCTGTTTTTGGAAGAAAGCTGGACATGTACATATCGGTTTCTTTCAATAAGCATACAACAGTTTTGTATTTAAAAAGAATACAGAATAATTAAGATAATAAGTTGAAATTTATTCCAGGTATAGTATGATCACTGCGTTTGCATAGATCGATTTTGTGGAGCCACATTTTTACCATACTTCCACATACACTGCTAGTCGTAAGGTTAGAAGCAGGCATTTTTGAGAAGTAAAATCGATATTTCTCCCGTTACATGATGGATTAGAAAAAAACGACTATGGTAAATGAGAGACTATTTTGTTAACAACAAAATATGAAATGTGTGTATAGGAGAGATTTAGCTAACGGAACTTTGAAGACAAATTGTAAGTTGAGTAAAGACTGCGAAAATAAATCGAATCATTAGATTAGAAGCAGTAAACAAATCAACGTTTTTTTATGAAGTGAATATGTTTTTTTTCGGTTTAAACGGTACAGTTTTATAAAGTTATTGTTCTTGATTGAGAATAAAAAAAATGGGAAAGAAAAAATGTTTAACAGTGGAGGAAGGGACACGAATAGAAGGTTATTGCTCTGAAGGTCTTTCATGCCGTGCTATAGCCCAAAAAATAAAGCGAAGTGATCATTGTGTCAGCAAATATTTAAAAAAAACGCTTCGTCTTACACAAACAATTATAAAGGAAACACTTCTTCTGCCTTAACACTTCGCGAAGCGCGAGGTATCCCCAGAATAGCGTCAAATTCAGCTTTATCGGCAGCTAAAATTAGAGAGAAAGCTAATGTTAAGGCCAGCTTATCTACTGTTACCGCACTATTCGCCGTGCTAAACACTACAGCGCCTGAAACTTAAGAAAAAACCACCAGGAAAGATTACATGAGCTGGGATGTGCAAAATTGAACCCCAGACCATAACGCCTCCTCTGCTATGGTGAAGGTTCAAAAACCGCTCCTCTTTCCCCAGGTCATGGAAATAATGATTATAAACATCCGGCCCATCTAGGTTAAACTTGTTTTCATCGGAAAAAAAACCTTCCGCCAATCATTTGTGCTCGTTCCATTTTGGACATCCCGTCCTATTCTTCAGGACTCTTTCCGGGAAGATGGAAAACAGCATTTGTGCAGCCTGTACCAAAAAAAGGCGAGTCTTCTTCTCCCTCCTCCTACCGACCAACTGCACTTACGTCCCTTCTTTCTAAGGTCATGGAAACGCTGATCAACCGTCAGCTAATAAAATATCTCGAATCTCGAAAACTTCTCAATGACCGGCAGTACGGTTTTCGGGGCAATAGGTCTACCGGTGATTTGATGACATATCTAACCGAAAAGTGGAACCAATTTCTTCATCAAGTTGGTGAAAGTAAGATCGTTGCGCTTGATATTTCAAAGGCATTTGACAGAGTTTGGCATCAAGCTCTCTTGTCGAAAATGTGTGCATTTGGAATCGATGATACGCTTCTTCAATGGATTAGAAATTAACTTTCGGACCGTTCAATTCAAGTTGTTTTGGACGGTTTCAAGTCTGCAACTCACCAAATAAATGCTGGTGTCCCCCAAGGCTCTGTTCTGTCCCCGACTCTCTTTCTCATTTTTATAAATGATCTCCTGTCTGTTACTTCTAATCCAATCCATTCCTTTGCTGATGACAGCACCCTTAGCTTCTCATATTCGTTTCTTGGGTCACGCCCCTCATCTTCGGGTGTGGAACTGGAACGGCAACGTATGTTAAGCTCATTAAATTCCGATCTTAACAGCATAACTCAGTGGGGTAAAACCAATAGAGTGGAATTTAATGCTTCCAAAACTCAATGCTGTCTCCTGTCATTAAAGCAAAACCCACACACACTACCATTATCTATGAATGGCACTTACATCGCTGAAACCGAAAGATTTTCCATTCTCGGTATGTGTGTTAATGACAACCTTCGTTGGAATGACCACATATTTGATGTCGCCAAGAACGCCGCGAAATGTCTAGGCTTCCTTAAGCGTTGTAAGAAATATTTCACCCCTTCTGTTCTGGCTACAATTTATAAGGCGTTTATTCGCCCGAAACTCGCGTACAACGCTCATATCGGTCCGGTGCACCAATAACTTATTTGGAGCTACTTGACAGGATCCAAAAACGCGCGATAAAACTCATTGGCGACCGAGACATCGCGAGATCGATTGACTCTCTTAGTCATCGTCGTAATGTCTCCTGCCTGTCGTTATTTTATCGTTATTTCCACCATAAGTGCTCAAACGAAATAGCCAGTTGCATTCCTCCCCATGAACATTTCAACCGCAATACCCGCCATGCAAGGAATGCTCATCAGTTCACCCTCAAGCCTGTGTTCGGGCGTACAGTGAAGTTCAACGAATCTTTCCTCAGCCGTACAACACGAATATGGAATGCTCTTCCCAGCTACATTTTTCCTACACATTATAACCTACAGACATTCAAAACCAACGTGCATTGGCATCTCTCCTTTTCCTCTCACCCTAATTTCCTTAACGCCCGCGCTGTGTAGCTAATACATTATAAGGGTCCCAACAAATCCCTTTAGTGCGCGCTTATTATAAAAAAACATAGGGACGGGCTACAGTCCGCTTGGGCGAACTGTTGGATACCCTATTCTTATTCCTATCCCTCATAAGTGGGCGTGACAAAAGTCTAAGTATGGTTAAATTGTTAAGAACGCTCTACATATTTTGTTATATAACATTTAAAGGATTTTATCAAAAAAAACGCTCCCTAGCTCAAACTTGGGTGTTTCAATAAAATTGTTTTATTTAATTGTGGGCGCGTCAGTAGGCGGATTTAAAAAAAAATTAACACATGAGCATAAAGGGCCCCTAGAGAGTATATATTATAAATTTCAGCTCCTTAGCTCAAACTTTGGATTTTCAATAAAATTGTTTTATTTAATTGTGGGCGCGTCAGAAGGCGGATTTAAAAAAAAATTAACACATGAGCATAAAGGGCCCCTAGAGAGTATATATTATAAATTTCAGCTCCCTAGCTCAAACTTTGGATTTTCATAAAAATTGTTTTATTTATTTGTGGGCGTGTTAGTGGGCGGATTTTGAAAATATTTATACATGAGCTTAAAGGGCCCCTAGAGAGTATATATTATAAATTTCAGATCCCTAGCTCAAACTTTGGATTTTCAAAAAAATTGTTTTATTTATTTGTGGGCGTGTCAGTGGGCGGATTTTGAAAATATTTATACATGTGCTTAAAGGGCCCCTAGAGAGTATATATTAAAAATTTCAGCTCCCTAGCTCAAATTTTGGTTTTTCAATAAAATTGTTTTATTTTTTTGTGGGCGTGGCAGTGGGCGGATTTTGAAAATTTTATATCCCGAGCAGTTTTAGGAGTCATAGATCATATATAAAAAATTTCAGCTTCCTAGCTCAAAATTCGATTTTTTCCAAAATTTTGTTTTTTTGAGTTTGTGGGCGTGTCTGTGGGCGGATTTCAAAAATTCGTAAACTTGATTATTTCGGGACCCTAGAGAGTATATGGTTAAAATTTCAGCTCTCTAGGTCCAGTTTAAAGGCCTAATTTTTGCCGACGGACGGACGGACGGACGAACGGACGGACGGACATGGCTAGATCGACATTACTATCGATGGTGATCATAAATATAGTAACTTTTAGGGGTCTACGGGCAATATTAAGGTATGTTACAAACTATGCGTCAAAATTAATATACCCCTAGAATAGGGTATAAAAAATGACTAGCAGTGTATATCAGCTTCAACGTTCGATTTTGTTCCTGAGCTCCAATAACACACGTTGTAGGCTTGTTAGCATAAAATTTAACGTAATCCCATAAAAATAAATGCAATGGTCATTCGCCCGGACCATTTCTCAAGATTACACGATTACCGAGCTTCCCCTTCAGTAGATCAATTGTTCGACCAGCTTTGCGGCATGTGGTACCATCTTGTTGCAACCATATATCACTGATGACAAATCTATCCAATTCTTGTCAAAAATAGTCTTCCAACAGGGCACGATAGGGAATCCATTGTCCGTAACATGGCGATCATTTTCATTGACGAAAAACACGGTCCAATTACACCTCCGGCGAGAAACCCACAGCACACGGGACTTTTTGTAGGTGCAGTGGAATCTCTTTAGCACATGTGAGTTTATTGCTGTCTAATTACGAATATTTTGCTTATTGACAAAGCCATTAAGCCAAAAATGAGCTCCATCGCTGAAGATGATTTTTCGATGAAATGCATGATTTTCTTCAAACTTTTGCAGAGATCAATCGGATGAGTTTCGGCGTTTCAAATGCTCAATAGGCTTCAGTTTTTGAGTTCATTTGATCTTCTTAGATCTTTACGCAAAATTGGATACATTGTGGACTTAAAGATTCCTGTGAACGCCATGGCTCATTTTGAACTGAAGCACTTACGGCTGCGATATTTTAGGTACTTCGACAGTTACGTTGTCTCACTGGCACATGAACATTTAATAGTGAACTATGTTGACTCGAATTTATCTACTTAATCACGCACAGTCTCTCTGATGGAATGATTATTATAACCGAAAATTTGAGTAAGCGTTCTTAAAGTTTTGACCACCGACTCAGAATTTCGGTAGTAATTTTTAATAATTTCCAGACGTTGCTCGCTCGTGAACTTCACCATGATAAAAATGCAAGCCTTGAGTGGCTGGTTTGATTTTGAAAGATCATTAAAAAAGTTCATTAAAATACAAAATTGTTATGTCCCTATTGAAAACCCCTGTTGAAAGTGGAAAATAGTCTCTTCCTTTTCTTCATCCATGCAGGTTCTGCAAAATTCGTTTGAAAATACGCCTAGCCTTGATCTATGCTTGCCTATGAGACAAAGTTCAGTAATGACATCTATAGCGGTGCTAATGTGCATTCTGTTTAGAGAGATTAGACTCCTAGAGCGTCGCAGGTCCAGCTTGTCCTGATCTGCTTTGCCACTAGTAGCAAAGGTAGAGTAGTTCCATATTTGGCGAGTTCATCAGTCCAAGAGTTTCCCAGTTTCCCTTTGCCCCGTCACCCCAAAGGCAAAGGTTTCAATGCTTTGCCATCTGCTTGATTGATTGATATTCGGCAATCTAGGGCTAAGATAAGATTTATAGTGATGGCAGCTTGGCTATTGGAGAAAATGCGGATATCTGTCCCTGATATCAGGTTTTCTTTAAGCCATGTGGATAAGACTTCTTTAATCACCATACTTTCCGCCTGAAACATGCTATAGTGGTTGGGAAGACGGAAGGATAGACTAAGATTTAGCCTGTCGTAGAAAACACCACCCCAAGGCTAAGGATCCACACAGCAACCTGGCGCTCTCCAGACGGTCCAACCGCCAACCAAATCGACCATGTGCTAATCGATGCTAGGCACGCATTAAACATACTCGACGTGCACTTATTCGAGCGGCAAACGTCGACTCTGACCATTTTCTCGTTGCGGCTAAATTCAGAGCTCGACTGTCCAACGAGAAGAAGCTGCGAACCACCCAAAAGAAGAAATTCAACGTTGGACACCTTAGCGCACCTGGAGTAGCCAGTGCCTACAGGGAGCGCCTGAGTATGAAACTCTCCACTATGCATTCACCTACCACAGACGCCAACAATCAGTCACCCCAGAGAAAAAGCCCGTGGTATGATGATGAATGCGTGCACAGGAAAAGGGTGACAGAAGATGCTCACAAGAAAACGTTGCAGCGCAAAACAAGGACAGCGAGGGAAGAGTATTGAGCCAGGAGAAGGGAGGAGAAAAAGATCCTGCGTAGAAAGAAGAGGGTCTACGCAGTATCCCAGCTCAAGGAGATCGAAGAGTCTCGCGATCGTAACAACATCCGGAGGTTCTATAAGAAAGCAAAGCAACTGGCTGCTGGCTTCAAAACCGGAACGCAGGCTCTTCGAGACAGCAAAGGAAACCTAGTCACCGAAGCGCAGGGAATAGTAGATGTGTTTAATCAGCATTTCCAGCAGCTGCTTAATGGGCATCATGTAGAGAGAGTGATATGGCAAGAAGAAAGCCCACGTCCAGTCAATGAAGAACCAGTTCCACCACCCAATATAGAAGAAGTTGGGTTAGCTATAAAATAGCTTAAGAACAACAAAGCCGCAGCCTCTGATGGCTTACCAGCGGAGCTCTTCAAATACGGTGGTGATGTTTTGGTAGGGCGCATGCACCAAATCAATCAGCCAAGTATAGGTGGAAGAAAACATGCCCGATGACTGGACTACCAGCTCCATATGCCCCATCTAAAAGAGGCGATCCTATGTCTTGCAAGAACTATCGTGGCATATCCCTGCTTAATCTCGCATATAAGTTCCTATCCAACGTAAAGTGTGAAGTCTTAAACCGTTTTGCAACACACTTATCGGCACGTACCAGTGTGGCTTCCGGCCAGGCAGATCGACTATAGACCAAATTTTCACACTGAGGCAAATGCTAGAAAAGACCAACAAATTTCAAGTCGAGACACACCACCTATTCATCGACTTCAAAGCCGCGTATGATAGTATACATCGTCAGGAGCTCTATTGGCGATGGCCGAATTCGGAATCCCGGCAAAACTGATTCAGATGTGTCGCGTGACTCTGGAAAACACGCGGTGCAACGTCCAGTTTGGAAATAGTTCCTCCGAACTATGGCGGACAAGACTAAATACATGCTATCAACAAACAAACAAACATCTGTCCACCGCCTAGGACAAAACGTCACTATTGATAGCAATAATTTCGAGGTAGTTAAGGAGTTCATCTACCTCGGAGTAAACATGAACTCCACCAATTACACCTTAGTAGAGATCCGGCGAAGAATTACCCTAAGAAATCGCTGCTACTTCGGTTTGGCAAAACAACTGGGTTCAAAAGTCCTAACTCGGAGGACGAAATGTATGCTTTACAAAACCCTTATCCTGCCAGTTCTGCTTTATGGCGCCGAGTGCTGGACGATAAGCAGGAAGGGAGAGCTGATACTGGGCTCCTTCGAAAGAAAAATTCTTCAACGGATTTGTGGTCCTGTGTGCGAGGAGGGCGAATGGAGGAGAAGATATAACCGCGAACTCTGAGCTGTACCAAGATGTGGATGTAGTCCAAAAAGCCAAAATACGTCGACTACATTGGCTCGGCCACATCGAGCGAATGGACAATAATGATTCAGCTACGAGGATCTTCGAATTCCAGCATCATGTTCGAGAAGGCAAGGAAGACCGAACCTCCATTTCAAAGACCAAGCCATCGCGGATGCCAAAGCGCTTGTTCTGGACATTTGGAAGCAGCGTGCCCGGGATCGTAGAGGGTGGAAGGCTGCTGTGTCTCAGGTAGATACTCTTCACGGGTCGGGAGCCCGTTAAGTAAGTAAGTAAGAAAACACCACCAACCATCCCGTCATTGGATCGCTTGATCATCCAAGGAAGAATCATCCTCCCAGAATGACCTGGAGAGGATAATAAGTTGGATGTTATTACCAAATTGTAGCTGAGGTATGGTGTAGTCTTTGTTTCTTTGAAGGCTACTGAATGTTTTCAGGATATTGGCGTGTCAAATTTCTTTATTGATCCACTGCGATGGGGCTTTGAGACTAACAGCCGCACGAGCAGCCGTTTGTATCTTGAAAATATCGAGTGGTGTCAGATAAAACAGAATGTCCAGAGCAGCAGAGATAGTATTTGGGAGTGGCCCGCTGATCGTTGGATTCTGCTTAGCTTCTTATTCTACCAGACAACCAACCCGTATGTGAGTATCGGTGTCCGGAACGAGACATATAGCATATATTGAGCAATGCAGGGTTGTAAGCCCCACTTTTTCCCACTTTTTCCCAGGCTTTCCTGACTCTTTCTAGAATGCTTGGTTTCCAACTAACCTATGTATTTAAAATAAGACCCAAATATTTAGTTTCGTCGAAAAAAGTTAGGCTAATACCGTTGATAGAGGGAGTGTCAAGTGTGGAATATTATGTTTCCTAGAGAAGAGGGCTAGTTCAGTTTTGTGATGGTTCACGCTCAATCCACAACGAGTTGCAGATCTGGATAGCTTGTAAAGAGCGTTTTGAAATTGTTCTTTTAATGTATTAGAATGCTTTTTTGAGACGGAAAAAGCAACTCCCCCTTCCATGCATGTCAGTAGTTGTTCGGGATCTAAGACTTAACTTGTTACGTTATATTGTTCGGTCACATTAATCCTTTTATTTTGCAATCTGTTAGCATCCTCCTTTATCTATAAAATTATCGGAGTCTTGCAATGTGAAAAGATTCGGGTTTTACGCTGCACAATATTTCATTTAGAGACTTCGTTTCCAAATATATTCACTTTCTATTCGCTCGTTTTTGAAAAATGTATTTATTTCCTGTTCCAGAATCTCTTCGAACTAACATGGCGAAGTTTGTGTCCATTTTGCTTCTCGCTGGCATGCAATGCTGCATCTATGTCCGCGCCCAGCAATCGGTGGAAATCGCTTCCATTACGGATGGCTACTCAGATAGCTATGATGACAGCTATCCCGAAACAAATAGCATTGAATATAGCGTCGAAAGTGTAACAAAACTGACTGACGACCAGGAAAGGAATAGCAAAACTCTTTACAAAACCGAAACTCGAAATGATATCGACGGTCCTACTAAAATCGACTTAAAGGACTTGAATTTCCAGAAATCTTCATATCAAGCAACCACAAAGCTACGGGATAACATATTCTCGAAACGATCGACGCATTTCATTGTTGCCTCCAAACTGGTGCGTCCGGGAATCATCTACAAAGTTTCCGTGTCTATTTTGGAAGCCAAATATCCGATTACCGTTCGTGCCAGTATTTCTCATGATGGTGTGGAAATTTCGGGAGACTTGAAAGAGGTCAAGGAAGGCATACCGGAAACGCTACTAATGCGAATACCATCAAGCAGTGTGGCCGGTCATTATCGGCTTCGTGTTAAAGGTTACTATGCGAACATCCATCCGTCGGAGAATCTGGCTTTTCTCAACGAAACCGATTTGATATTTTCGCAGCGGTCGCTTAGCATATTCGTGGAGATTGATAAACCATTCTACAAGCAGGGAGACGCTGTGCAATTCCGAACGATACCTATCACAACCGAACTAAAAGGATACGACAAAGCGATTGATGTATTTATGTTGGATCCGAATAAATTTGTTCTCCGGAGATGGCTGTCGAGACTCTCGTACTTGGGAAGTGTAAGCCTGGAGTACAAGCTGTCCGACCAACCGGTTTTTGGAGAGTGGACCATAAGGGTTATTGCTCAGGGGCAAGTGGAAGAAGCCCATTTCGTCGTGGAAGAGTACTATCAAACGAGATTCGAGGTTAATGTCACGATGATGCCGAGTTTTCTCATTACACGACCATTCATCTCAGGCAAGGTGATGGCGAACTTTACAAGTGGTGCTCCGGTGAAGGGAAATTTAACCCTCAAAGCAATCTTAGCACCAATCGGTGTGATTGACTACAAGGCGCTTAATGAAAAGTACCGTATTGGCAGGACTGCGATAAGCACTAAAAATGCAACGCTTGATGAAGTGAAGGAGCACACATTCAACTTTGACGAGCAATGGCCATTTTGGCTAAGTAAGCCAGATGGAGACGGCAGCCTCCTTCCGTATCTGCGTTACTTCAATGGAACCTTTGAATTCCAATTACCAATGGCACAACTCCAACAGATGGCTTCAAATCTCTCGGGGATGGAGCTACTCATCACAGCGACCGTTGGCGAAAGGTTCTACGATGAAATTATTTCCGGTTACGCTTTGACACGTTTGTATAGTTCGGATCTGAGGGCAACTTTTATTGGTGAACGGGTGCAAGTTTTTAAGCCGTTCATAGCCTTCACCACACACATTGTGGTAGAGCACGAAGATGGATCGCCATTGGGTGTCGAGTTTCTTGACAACACCGAAATAATTGTAACCGGAACGATTCAAAGTAAGAGCGGGGCGCAAGAGTATCCCTTACAGAAGTTGCAGATGTCTTCACGACATACTGGCGTCTGGGAGTTGAAAATCGATTTACTCACCGACTTGGACTTGGATAATGCATTTTTGGCCGGAGTATTAACAATGAAGCTGGAGGCACGCTACCGAGATGCGAAAGCTGAGCTTTTACTGATAACTCATCACTCGCCACAGAATCAGTTTATTGGAGTAACAACCAGCACAGAGGAGCCTGAAGTGGGAGAGTACATTATATTCCACATTCGAACGAATTTCTTCGTGGACAGTTTCAACTACTTGGTCATGTCGAAGGGAGTTGTCATAATAAGCGACGAAGAATCGATGGAGGAGGGTAGTCATACAATGGCTGTGACGTTATCCGCTGAAATGGCTCCGGTGGCCACAATTGTGGTGTGGAAGGTGAGTAGTTTTGTTGTTTAGAAGCATATTCATTTTTTTTGTTTAAGTCTATTTATAAATATTGCCACTTTCTATCCTCCATTCAAGGTTACCCAACAAAGCCAAGTAGTCGCCGACTCACTAACTTTCCCAGTGAATGGCCTGTCCAGGAACAACTTCACGGTATACATTAACAACCGAAAGTCCCGCACGGGAGAGCGAGTCGAGGTGGCTGTATTCGGCGAGCCAGGCTCATTTGTCGGGCTCTCCGCGATAGACAATGCCCTGCAGAACGATTTTACCAAAATGGACATCATCCGGAAGATGTCTACTTTCGGCGACAAAGGAAGTGACATTCACAGTCATACATTTCGCAGTTTATCGGATGAGTCGATGTCATATCCAGCTACCTCGTTTGGCATAGATACAAATCAAACCTTTGAGCTGTGCAACTTGGTGGTCATTACTGATGCCGAAGTCCCAAAAAAATGGGAACCATCGTGGTCGAACGAGAATGAAAGCATCAACGAAGTCAAGAAGGTAGATGAAACAGAACTGCTCGCTTACCGACGGTATCGGTTCAATCGAATTCAAAGGCACTACGACAACGTTTGGCTTTGGAGAGATGTCAATATTGGGCCTCATGGACGGTTCATCTTCAGTGTCAGCGTTCCAGATGGTCCAGCCCACTGGATGGTGTCTGCGTTTAGTGTCAGTCCATCGCGAGGATTCGGAATACTGGAGGCGCCAGTAGAGTATCTCGGTGTGCAGCCGTTCTATATAAATGTGGAAATGCCGATGGAATCAAAACAAGGCGAACAGGTTGGCATTCGAGTGACTGTCTTCAACTATAGATGCAGCGCTACAGAAGCTACTGTTGTACTACACGCCTCTCAGGACTATAAGTTCGTTCATGTGGAAGAAGACGGAATTGTAGCCGCATACAACCCACGCATTTCCTACGGTGAGCAGCAGTTCTTTGTTTACCTGGAACCACAAGGTGCCAGTGTTGTTTATATTCCCTTCGTGCCGACAAAGCTGGGTGAAATCGATATCACAGTGCACGCAGCGACCCTCCTGGGAACGGATCAAGTCACAAGGCGAATTTTGGTCGTGGCCGATGGACTTCCCCAGTACAGACATCAATCGGTTTTGTTAGACTTGAGCAACCGAGCTTATTTATTCCAGTACATGCACATGAACATCACAGAGACGCCTGTTATCCCATACCAAGTGGATCGGTACTTCGTGTATGGATCGAACCGTGCCACGATATCGGTTGTTGGGGATGTCGTTGGACCAATATTCCCTACGATGCCGGTGAATGCTACTTCGTTATTGAATCTGCCCATGGAATGTGCCGAACAGAATGCATTTAGCTTCGCCGTAAATCTGTACACAGTGATGTACATGAGACTGATAAATCAACGGAACAAGACCATCGAGAAGAATGCATTCCATCATCTGAACATCGCTTACCAACGACAACTAAGCTTCATAAGAGATGATGGTTCATTTGCGTTATTTCGTTCCGACTGGAATAATTCCGAGTCATCTGTGTGGTTGACGGCGTATTGCGTTCGCACTTTCCAAGAGGCTGCGTTCTATGAGTGGGAGAACTTTATCTACGTCGATCCGACTGTCATTGAGAAGGGGGTTCGTTGGATTCTTCAGCACCAGGGACCTGAGGGTGGATTCTACGAAGTTACCTGGCTGCCAGATCGAAAGATGAATCACTCCAACATAGCCAATCGGAATATTTCTCTCACCGCTCATGTCCTGATAACTTTAGCGACTGTAAAAGACCTGTCGGGAAGCTTAGGAGCTCGAGTAGCCATGGCTCAGCAGAGGGCACTGACATGGATTGAAAGAAACATGCAGCTACTGCAGGAAACTGATGAGGCCTATGTTGTTGCAATCACCGCGTACGCCTTGCTGCTCTGTAAAGCTCCAACTGCTGAGCATGCCTTTGCCATTCTGCGAACACACACAAAAACCATTGGAGAGTACGTGTACTGGGGCAGGGATGACCTGTCACAGCCGCCGACTAAAATAGAGAATCAGAAGTATTTCTCGCTTCCCCGACTGCCCTACGAATATGATTCACTAAATATTGAAACAACTGCATATGCTCTGTTAGTTTATGTACATCGTCGAGAGTTTCTGGTAGATCCGATTGTGAGGTGGCTGAATGCCCAGAGATTGACCGATGGTGGTTGGGCCTCAACGCAGGTATGGTGTTCCACAGTCATTTGCTTATATAGTTGAAATATGTTGACGTCTTATAGGATACTGGAGCGGCAATTAAAGCTCTCATTGAATATACGGTGCACTCTCGCGTTCGGGATGTCTCATCGTTGTCAATTTCTGTAGAGGCTACCTCACTGCAAGATCAAAAAAAATTGCTATCCATTGATGATCGTAATTTAGCGCAGTTGCAACGTGTTGATGTAATAAGAGTGTTGTTATTTTTTCGCATTGGTTCACTGATTTCTTTTAATTTAGATTCCGAATGCATGGGGAACGGTTAAGGTTCAGGCAAAGGGTACAGGCTATGCTATTTTGCAAATGCATGTCCAATACAACGTGGATATTAAAAAGTTCCAAACAAAGCCGCCCGTACCCGCTTTTAGCTTGCAAACCAACGCACTGTTTCAGGGAAGGAATCATTCGCACATTTCATTTGTCAGCTGTCAGAGGTATGTTATTCTTTTTAACGAAAGCAACCAAGCTGTCATTTATTTTTTAAAGTTGGATAAATCTCAATGAATCTGAACGGTCTGGCATGGCCATCCTGGATGTAGCAATTCCCACTGGATACTTTATACAGCAACAAAAACTCGACTCATACGTTCTTAGTAACAGTGTACGCAATTTGCGTCGCGCTAAATTTATGAACAAAAAGATCATATTCTACTTTGACTATGTAAGTTACGCAAAGCGCTTATTCAAAATTTATGACGATAAAGTAAACATTTTCCCTTTTAGCTCGACAAGTCCGATATATGTCTTAACTTCACCGTTGAGCGGTGGTATCCGGTTGCAAATATGTCACGATATTTACCAATTCGTGTCTATGATTATTACGCGCCAGGTAAATTTTTTGAACCACATCTTTGGCCATCATTCGATGGATTATAACTTGCACCTAGACTTTGTCTTTTATAATGAAGCACAATATTTACAATTACAGAACGTTTCAATGAAACGATTTTCGACGCCTTACCTACATATATACTCAATATCTGCGAAGTTTGCGGAAGTTCCCAGTGTCCTTATTGTACTATATACAACGGCTCTCCAAGAGCTAAAATATCGCTGCCAATGATAACGATAAACATCTCATTTATTTATTTTCTAACTCTAAGTTGCATTACGAATTTAAATTATGTATTTTTAGCATAGTCATACCTCAAATATTGTTACCAAAGATAGGTCTTATTATTTAGTTTTAGTTTTAATCATACGCGTACATCGTCCACAGGCTTTGTCTCTCGGACCCGTAGTCTCATGTCTCTGGAATAGAGAAATGACGTGAGACGTCTTGTAGTATGCTCAGTTCTCACTGATAAAATACTCAAAGTATACTGAACTAGTCAAATGCTTAAGCAATTTAAACATTTTACAGAACCAATCCAAATTTTACAAAATGTACTTAAAATTTACATTGAACTGATTTTAACTTTTAAATCTATTTATTTAAATTATTGTTTATAAGAAACCATTGAGGGTATGTTTTGGTTATAGTGGCCGTTCAAATCTAAATGAATTTTTATTTTTAGCATTTAGACTGTATTTTTAAAATTGGCTCTGTCAGAAAGGATGACGTTAATTTTATAAACTTTTTTTTATGTAGCTTCTGGCTGGTCACTGCGAAGAAAAAGGTACTGCGACCTTTTCTTCCGTAAGGGCCAGACAATATTTAGGCCCTCGGAACTCAGTGTTCACTGAAGAATATCATTCTTTTAGTTTCATTGAGCGTTGGGCATTCACATCATATGTGTTCAGCTGTTTCGTCTTCAAGACATGGCCGGCACTCTAGAGAGTCGACTATTTTCATTTGATTAAGGTGGTATGGTTAACCGTGATTATCAGTAAGATAACCAACTAAGTTTTTGATATCATGCCGACTCAAATTAAGGCGTTTATTTTGCGTTGCTGTTAAAGGGTCGGATGGCTCGTTTGGTCTGTCTAAGACCTTAGTTGTTCTCACAATAGGTGATTAATTTTACATGTTCCCAGCTTTTTAAAGCTGCAATTGCTGCCGAACTACGAGTGCAGCAGAAGTGTTCGGGACCTTCGAAAGGAATTTCTGATCCCTTCCTGCCTTTTCATTCGCTGCAAAACCCTTCATGGCCCGGAACCCACCATAATTTTGCCTTGTTCCTTAAGCCGAGTGTTTGAAGGGCATTTAAACAGTGCACGACTAATTTGGAGTCAACGGTGTGCGAGCTAAGGACATTTATAGCTGCTTGACTATACGTGAATATATGGATGTTGGCGCCTTATGTGGCTGGTGCATTCTTGCATGGCGCGAAGCTCTGCTTGAAACACAACTGGGCTTTTTCTCATATGTATTGTAATGGTAGTGTTTGGTTGGCGAAATTCCGGCTTCCACACCCGAGTCAATTTAAGAACCATCCGTATACCACCATATGCCATTGTGCCTATTGTGTGTGTTATTTCAATCCCATGCTTCTCTATTGGGAATCTCCGTGGAGAACCGTCTATTGAAGCATAATGTCTAATGAATCAGGCCCATAAAGCTTTGGTAGCTCTCTTAATTTTGTTCTTATGTGAGGATCCCAGTTAAACCTTTTGTCTAGGACTACTCCAAGATATTTGACTTCCGTGTCGTTAAGTGAAATTCGACTTAGGTTTAAATTTCTTCTGCTAAAAGGAACTTTACAACCTTACCAGTCTAGAGCTGTCCTAAGGGCGTTTTGCATACTTTTTGCTGCTCCTAATGACGATGACTATGTCATCGGCGTACCCAATTGTGTTACAGTTAACAAATAGTAAAAAATATCGGTCTGAACCCAACCGAAAGGATGACACTCATAGATAAACCCGGCCGGTATTCCCTTCAAAAGTTGTGGATTCCATTTTTTGCGAGAAAAATTAACAGCCGCCGAACTAATGTGCCTGCAGCACCCATTCTTATAATTGTTGCCTCTCTCTGCTGAAGTAAGAGCGGCCTTTCGCTGCTTTCTTTTTAATTTAATTCCCCTTGGGTGCTTAAAAGGCACTTGGACGCGTTCTTTTGTGAAACATTTTGTGGTGGCAAGAGATGTTCCTGTTGGGGACCGAAATGTAAGTTGGGCCGCAGCTTCGTTGTCAATAGTAAATGTATTTATATTATTAATCCTGCAATTGGAACGTTAACTTTTTGATATCGTTTCGGGTGAGTATGACAAATTTGGACTCCATTACCAAAACATATTCAACGAGCATCTTTTTAAATTTTCTTTCAAACACTGGCTTGCGACCAAATTTAGTGTACGCCAAGGATGTGGAATCAAGTTCTTTTTGTAATCAATTGATTTGAAATAAAAGCAGAGGCTCAGTTGTTAGAGTATTGGACTACTAATCGAAAGGTCATCGGTACAAAACCCGCCGGGCCAAGTTACACATAAAATTTCTTGCGAACGTCTGACAAACATTCAATTTTCATGAGAAGCTTCTCAAATTTTGTAGGTCCCTTCCAACGATACCGTTTCGAATTTTTGAGTTAAGTGTTTTCAGACAAAATTAGGAGTTTTTTTTTCTCAAAAGTGAAGTATTGTCATATTTTTATGTTTAAGGACTATAATTATGGAAACTAAAAATAAAATTCTATTTTTGATCAGTCTTTTTTTACAGCGATAAAAGTTGTCACATAAATAATAAACAAAAACAGGCATGTTCCACAGTCAAATTTCCTTGACAAAGTAATTTCATTTCTTGTCAACTTTGAAACTACATAGTATATAAATTTGTTGGCAACTTAAAAAAAAATTCCAAAGAAATGCGGCTGCGTAATAACCCTAGGAACATCAGCTTGACCTGAAAATAAATAATAATAATAAAAAAATTAAAATAAGGACACATTTTCAGGATTTTAAAATAAATTGTATTCATAGCTGCTCTGCTGATCAACAAAACAAAATAAAGGTTACTTTTAATCGAAAATTTGTTTGGCATGCGCTATTAGGGCCTTATTATGGTTGTCAAATATCAATACAGAGCCTTATTGCGAAGATCAATCGACAGTTGATAATTGACTATTTTCAATGTGTGCTATTGTGAACGAACGATTCTAAAGGATTTTGTCAATCAAAGTCAACTAAAAAAATGCGATTGACAAAAATACCAAATGAATCGTTCGTTCACAATAGCACACATTGAAAATAGTCAATTATCAATTGTCGATTGATCTTCGCAATACGGCTGAAAAATTGACAATGGTCAACAAAATTGATGAATTGGTACTATCGTTATAAATTGTCAAAACTTTTGATCAACTGTGAATTTTTGATCTATTTTGAACACTTCTATTGATAAATTTGTTATTATCGTTGGCAAAAATATTGATAGCTATCAAATTATCACTCAATTACAAATTCGACGTCGACAAACAAATATTAAGGGTTCATTCGCGGTTCTTATTTTTAAAACATCATTTTCAAAACGAAATGCCGTCAGTAAAATTGTTTTTTTTTTTTTTTTTTTTTAAATAATATGTCAATGCAAATTCTGCTGATTAGCTCTTGAAGGACATCATTATCATTCGTTGAAAGATATCAGGAGCGTTTTTCAGCCCGAATAATAGTACATATTAGGTATTCATATTTACCATTCATGGTTGAGAAAGATGTTTCAAAATAACTTTCTCTTTCATATGGATCTGATGGAAGAAGATCATGTCGTTGTTCTCGAAATTCGTATTATGTGTAGCTCATAGGTATCGTTACGGCAAAATCGTTGGTGACTCTCGGCTCGTAATTTGTAGTCAGGTCCTAGGTTTTAGGTTATGGATGGGTCGGTTATATCTTATATTTAAATAAATAAATTAAATAAATTTTGTTCAATTAAAAATAACATCGGTTTACAGTTTTTTGGGGTAATAAAATAAAACAGGTCCATTGCAAATTTTTATTTTTAAGCTATGAATGTGAAACGAAAATCTGCCCTGCCGATGAGTCAAAAATCTGCACTTACTGCCATTCCAAGGGAAGTCATGCAAATTATTAGAAAATATTTTTCCTCCATAATAACTTGTTTTTTCACTGTCACAAATCACAATCGAAAATTCACTTTTCTGCGGTGAATTTTTTGTGAAGATTCTTGTTAGGAATTCGGGAGAATACGGAAAATGTTATCGAATCACAACAAACCTTACAAGAAATCAGCCCCCAATAGAGTGACTTGTGAGTCCTCACAACGGGAGAATCGGGGAGAAATAAGCTTTTTAGATTTAAATTTTTACTACACATTCACCAAACACTAATAGGGTTGTGTGTACGCTAGTATGAATGAGCGAATTTCGATGTTATGATCTCTATTTTGCAATCATTCATGTAAAATGCTTCAAAAATGATCCGTCGATAAATAAACCGCAATGAGGAAAGCCTCTAATTATGTACCTGCAAAGAGAATAAATAGCAGTTTGAGGTTGCATTGAAACATTCAAACGCTGAGCAGTGAAACGGGATCAGTCCAAGGTTAGATTGCATCAATCACCTCACCCTGATAACCCATGGATCGGGAATCGGGCTGAAATCGCGGCTGCAATAGTCACTCTTAACATTTATGTATATTATAGCACTTCCCGACTCTGCGACCTCACCCACAACCAATACCTCACAGTAGGTTATAACAGAGCTCAGAGTTGGCCGAGAGACGATCGGAAAAACACCCTGCCCTCCCTTGTTGTACTACAATGGACCGAAATTGAACCTGATCTTCGTGTCCTGACAGCCACCTTACCTAACCTAAGCTTAGTCTGAAATAATTGGTATCCGTTCTTTTACAGTTGAGGTTAACAAATCATTTAACATTTTTTAAAATTATCTTAAAGACCTACGCCACTATAGCTTAGACGACCCAATTTCATAGTCATTGGAAAATCTAAATTTCTTCTAATCATATCAAAAAGTTCATTAAATAAATATCATTTTTTCTGAATAAGCATATAATGTTTAAGTATACTCAAAGAAAAACTATTTATTTATAAAATGGTGTTAAATATATTTAAACATAAAATGTATGCATCTATGTGTACTTATATTCCACCAAAGTAGATGTAAAAAGTATTTTGCCTTATATATTATTAGAATGTAATAAGAATAAGTAAATTATAAAACATTATGTCGGGAAGTGCATAGGAAAAGTTCAAAAGACAGTAACTCATACTTGCCTTAACTGCAGGAATATTAAATATACCTCATTAATACATTAACGTATACAAAACGTATCTAATTGTTATATACTTTTATATAAAAAAATGTCGTCACAAACTATGCACTTTCTTTTATCAGCTTTTACAAACCTTTAATGTAATCCGTCCTTTTTGTATTCGAAGAAATGTTTTAATGTTTTCATCAATAAAATTACAAAAACAAGTTGAATAGTATGATGTTGTTTTTGTTAGAAATATAAAAAGCCGGATAAAGAACCGAAAAGCCAAATAGGTAAAAGCTGGGCCGGCTATCGGTTTAACTTCTTTAACGAGGGCACGTGGAATAGCCAACGATTTGAAATATGGCACTTGGATCTCATGGAGTATTTTTTTCCTGACATCTTTGTCTCTTTCTAGGGATAAGCAAAATTATATCAAATAGATCTGCCAAACATTGAACTTTCAACAGTGATTTCTACGGGTCAATTGTGACAACGAATGCAATCAAATCAACCGCAATTTTCATCATTTCTACAACCGATTTTTTTGGGTGTTCAAATTCAAGAATTGCCCTAAGTAAAATCAAGGCAGAAACTGGAGTTCAAGCTACTTGATCAACTGTTTATCGCGTGATACAGCAGTCCAACTATATAAGATATAAAAAACTGAAATAGAAACCACCAACCACGCAGCACGTAAAAGTCAGCGGTTTGATGTTGCAATAAGTCACATCTGGTTTAGTTGAGAGTGGCATACCGTTGTCATTTTAGATGAAAACAAGTTTCATTTGGATAGACCAGATGGATATAATTATTGTTTCCATGATTTGAGAAAGGGTGAAATAACTTTGGATAGAAGACATAGGAAGGGCGGCGGAGTAATGGTATTTTGAGCAGTAAGCTTTTACGGAACTGCAAACCTTAATTATCAAACTCAAGAATGACCACAATCACCTACACTGGAAAGAGCTTTTCCTTATTTTTCCGAATTGTTTGGTGAACAACGATGGATTTTCCAACAGTTTCACTAAATGACTTGGAAGAACTGTATAAATCTCTACATAGCTGGCTTCTTGAAGTAATACAGCGATCGGGAGGTAGTACACATTTTTAAAAAATATTGTTATTATCTTAATAAAACCCAGATTAATTTATTTCAAAAAAATTGTGTTATTTTATTACCTTTTAAGCATCTACCTAAGATTTTTTTTATTGTAGATTTAGTTACTGTTCGGTAACAGGTGGAGCGAAAACAGTACTACTTTTATGACCTTATTGGGAAAAGCATCATAAAAATTGAATTTATTATTGAATTATATTGCATTTGTATTTTTTCCATGTTATCGAAGGATTTAAAAAATTTCGTAATATTAAATCAAGAAACTACTTGTTCGTAAACACGTGGAACGGAGTGTATCTTAATACAAAAGCGTTCCTTACTTTTTCATTACTTCTACAATCTCTGAAAGAATTTATCCCCGATCCTCGAAATTTCAGAACTTACTTGAAGCTACTTGGAAAATAAGCTCACCTCATATAATACGAGTAGCTAACACTTTATATCGTTTGTAAAAGAAGTTGGTGTCATTTTTATTTCAATTGGATCTGCTACAACTTCTGAACAAATCAATCCAATTCATTATTGAATTTAATTTACGTTTGACGAAGCCTAACATGGAGTTGGCTTTGGATATATGTAGTCAATGTGGTCTTGAAGTATAAGTCGCTAGTCCAGAAAAAGTCACCCATATTGCGAGTGTCAATCGACAATTGATAATTGACTATTTTCAATGTGTGCTATTCCAAAGGATTTTGTCAATCGCAGTAATTGACTGCGATAAAAATGTGATAAAAATGCGATTGACAAGAATATCAATGAAAATGATTTCTTTGAATACTCTTTGATCTGGTAAGAGTAAAGCGCTGGTATGTGGATATATTTTAAGATAGATTATTCTGGTAACACTATTTAACAACCGCAGCAACATAGTCTTGCAATAAATCAAAGTTATAATCGCATTTAATAGGGCGAAATATTTTAAGGTCGTATGCAAACTTTTAACACTTAATTTACTAAATAAGAGGAATCATACTGGTCCTAGATGACTGCTTTGTGGATCCCCCGATGTAATACTTATAGGCACGGAAAGACAATCATCAGTTTTCACTTACTGTATGCGATTTATTAAGAAAGATTCAATCCGAAACAAAGTATTAGAGTAATATCCGATATAGTTTAAAACTAGTGTGAAGTTTAGAAGTGTCAGTGACAGACTTTGTCAAAGGCTTTTGCAAAATCCGTAAATACTCGTATAGCGTCGTTTGATAGCCACAACTGAACATTTTCACAACGAAATTTCAGAAAAGAGCTAGATTACTGATTAGTATTAGATCTTCCAGATATAAAACCTTGTTGGAGTTCACATACAGTCCGGATGTAGAACGAACATTCTTTACATAAAATCTTCTTAAATAATTTCGGGATTGAAGATATCCTGCATATTGGACTTAAATTGCAGACATTCAGCTTGTGACCAGATTTATGAATTGGTATTAAATATTTGGGAAAGTCTCCAAAAATATTCTGGAACCGAAGACTTTCTGAAAATAATACAAAGAGTTTTGGGCAGATATTTGGCGCAATTCCTTAAGAAAATAGAGGCAATGCAATGGGGACCCTCCCTTTTACTAACTTTAAGACTTGTCGATAGTCTATATCAGCAATATCGGTTGTTGTGTTGTATATGAAATATTAAAGGGAACGGCATTAATAGAAAAACAAACAGATTTAAAAAAAAGCAAAGAAGTTACAAAACGTTTTTTTTTTATTGTCAGATGAAGCTAAGAAGACCATTAGTATATCTTTTAGAGTTCATACACTTTCAAAATGTCCATTACTAACCTCAGAATGTTTACCTTGGACAGATAAATAAGTTGTTCAGGAGGAAAGATCACAATGATATTCCTTGTGTTCGAATCTCCCAGACAGCAGAGAACAGACAGACAGTACTGACTGTTGGAATAAGTCCAGAAAGTGTCGCTTCAAACGACGATTTTTTCGTGGTCGAGGACCCACAGGAGAAAGTGGATTTGCTGGGCGCTTGTTTCGAGGCCGTGTATACGGTGAACAATCCTGTTCGCCGTAACCACGACATTGAGAATAGGGCTCTGGTGAGCCACTTCTATCTCCGCACCGAAGTTGAGAATTGGCGATCTGAGAATAACGGATTCACCGTGTTCACTGATGAAAACCATGCTAATGCAGTTGTCGCCAATGGCCGAGATGCATCGCACTTGTTCGTGTCGAAGGATGATCTTCTGTGCATCTTCGAGTCACTAAAGAATAAAAAGTCGGCGGGGATGGATGGTGTCCCAAACGTCGTATTGAGACACCTGCCTTTGGAGGCTGTAGATATTTTCACCACGCTGTTTAACAATGCGCTGAATAATGCACATTATCCGGCGCATTGGAAGATAGCTGTGGTACACCCTATCCCGAAAAAATGTAAAGATAGGACGAACCCTGCCAATCTCCGGTCAATTAGCTTGCTTCCGAATATTAGCAAGGTCTTTGAAAAGGTTGTAAATAGAGCCCTGTTAAAGTGGGTCGAGGACAATAACATAATCCCGGACAACCAGTTTGGTTTCAGGGCGAGGCATGACACTATTCATGCCGCGTCGAAACTGGTTTCCGACATTCAGTGGAATAAATGCAAAAACCAATGCACGGGTGCTTGTCTGGTTGATTTTGAGAAGGCTTTCGACACCGTATGGTTAGAGGGACTTTTCTACAAGTTGACCAGGCGGGGGATGCACAAACCTTTGCTATATGTAATTTATAATATGCTTATGGGAAAGAAGTTCGTTGTCAAATGTGGCAACGTGACTTCGAGCAGAGTCTTTGAAATTAAAAACGGTTTACAGCAGGGGGCGGTCAATTCTCCGATTCTGTTTAACATTTACACGAGTGATCTGGTGGGTTCACTCAGACATGCTATAGCGTATGCCGACGATTTGGTGGCATACAGATCAGGTCCGAAAATCGAGGTCATTAATATCCTTTTGCAGCGTGACTTCGATCAAATTAAGCGATATTGCGACGACTGGAAGTTGAAAATCAACTTTCAGAAGACGGAAACAATCTTGTTCAGAACTCCATTGGCTGGGGCCTCTAGGGATACCAGAAAAAACTGGAAGAAATTGGCCATTATTGGACAAAATGGGCAGCCATTGGCGGTGAGAAGCGTAGTTAGATATCTGGGTATCTGGCTTAACCAGTATCTGTATTTCGATAGACATATAGTTGCTTGTCTTGCTGGGGCCAAGAAGGCGTATGCTCTGACAAGGAGACTGTTTCATAGCAGTCAACTTGACTCTAGAGTGAAGGTCATTTGCTACGTGGCCCTTATAAGGCCGATCATCGCTTATGGTTGTCCATTGTGGTTTAATATAGCGCCTAGTTATATGGAAAAGATTCGGGTTTTGGAGAGACAATGTCTTAGGACCTGTCTCCGGTTGTTCCGAACGCCCGAATCCAACTATATAAAATACTATCCCAACAAGGTCCTATACGATGGGGCTCAGTTGAATAGGATTGACAATTTCCTCATTAAGGTCACTCGAAGGCACGTTGCAAGGGCGATGGCCAGCGACAATAGTCTGATATTTGGGGCTTACTACCCCAATGAAATGTACATAGAGAGTACGCTCCGGTCTGGCTTTATCCCGCCAGAGGCATTTATCCATATTGATTCAAAAGGGCTGGTACAGACGAGGGATGGTATCCCGGTCTTATACCATCGCTACCGCAGCGCGAGAGATAAGCGGCTCCGCCATGACGGGGACGTCGCCAATGCTCATGAGCTCCTCCGTTTTAGTACCGCAATATCGGAGAGGGATATATTCGACACGGAAAAGCAATTCGCCGAATTTTGGTGGCTTGTTGAGGGGGGAGGGGTCAACATGCCCTCCCAGGACGGTGCGTTACTCTAGGTAACATCCTCTTAGCTTATAAGTTAGATTAAGTCAGCTAGGGCGTTTTTGGGAGAGGCCGGGCTCGCCAACGTGTGGTGGTGCTTCCGGGAGTTGACTGACGCTGTAAGGCTTCAGTCGGCTCACGGCGGCGCGTGTGCACGTTGACGACTGCCAGGCGCTCGGAAAGCAATTGGGATTTTGACCACTTGTTGCGCCAGGCAACGAGTGCTCAGAATCCTAATTATAGTTAGAATATGCTAAGTAGTTTAAGTAAGTAGAGTAGGTAGTTTGTAATTTGTTTTTTTTATATAAAAATATAAAATTTGATAAAGATTCCGAGTTTTCTTAACAATTTTCTCGATGAAAACATAATTATGTAAGATTAGTTCGTAAAATAGTTTTTAGGCCGAAAGGCAATAATTATAAGATAGAGTTAAGTTTAGGGCGTCCGCATAAGGATCAATAATCTAGAATAAGTATCCTGTTAATTTTAAGTTAGATTTAATCATTTTTGTCTAGTATTTAAGTTGATATAAGCTAATAATTAATAAAAATGAATTTAAAAGTAAAAAAAATGTTTACCTTGGATTTAAATACAAATATCACGCCTTTTCATAAAAATGCTACTTTTTTTTATTGATTTAAGCACCTCTTGTTGGATGACCCTGTATCCAACCCTTGTTGGCTGACCTTTAAATGAAGATGACCCTTTATAAGTCCCTTAATGAATATATGATACAAAATAGTATATTTTTTTTGTCAATTGTATGATTTATTTGCACTTCACGTTTGGTTTAAAATTTTGATATTTTACACAAATAATATTTGATTTTTTTCTTTTATTTGATCGTTTTCCTATATCATGTAGTCAGTCCTGTTAAATACTTTGCACTCAACAGGATTATCAGCATGAATGCCCTTTTTGCTTTTTATTATTTTATAAAAACAGTTTAACATATTATTTTCATTTGCCATACATTTTGACAAACCATCAATTAAGTATAGAAAATCAAAGAATCGAATCAAAAAAATAAAAAATGGAATATTTACAATTATTTTAAAATTAATAAATAAATTGATATAAGTTTAAACAAAAAATTTAACAATAATATTAAGATCGTTAAACAACATCAAATCACATGTTTTTTTATTTTAAATGTAGGTACTATATTTAATGAGTCTAAAATAATTTGGTAAATTTTAAATTTTACAGATTCAAAGTTATAGTTTTTATTTCAAACTCCAACGAATTGTATTAGTTACACAAATTGAAGTCGAATTTTTTTTCTTTGATAATTGAATTTCATAGAGAAACGTCTTTTGTGTTTTTTTTTAAATAAGCATATTCGTAAAATTGTAAGATTTTATGTAATTTTTTTTTTGTTTATAATATATCATACATTTTCGTATTGTAATACGTTCTATCTAAATAGTTTCACTTAAATTAAATGAGTTAAATAATTGGTGTTATTCTTCACTTAGCTTAAGACTTATTCATATACGTTCTCGTATTAACGTGAATACATGAATGACGTTAAGTGAAACAATAATGTGCAGAGAAAAGAAAGGCAGACGGCAGACGGCAACATGCCATGTCCATAGATTCTTTGTAAACCTCTGTAAACAAAACTGTTTGAAATAAAGAATATTTAATAATAATAATAATAATGTGCAGAGAAAAGAAAAGAAAAACATTGTCTTAAGGCGGACTTAACCTCGGCTAAAAATATTACAGATTTTTTTTTTCATTTAATAAGTTAATAAAAGCCCAAATCTACTTTTGACGTTTTTGAAGGGCTGCGCTGTCCGATTACATTACGCGAATTGTAACATCCAACCCTTGCGGGCGATTTCAATGTACACAGTTCGAGTTGGCTTCGATATTCTGGATAGACAACACCCCAAGTTTGCTGAGATCTTCGCTGAGGTAAATAATCTGACTTAGCTTGTAAATGAGCCGACACGAATACCGGACATTAGTAATCTAACCACGAACACACTGCACTTGTTTCTTACCTCTCAATCTGATAAATACACTATAAACGTTTTATCGCCTCTAGGTTCGTCAGATAATTGTTTTATATACTCGAGCCACAAAGTTTAAGAAGAAACTCCAAAAAGAACCGTATGGCAATTAGAGAAAGCCAAATGGGAAGAATTGAACGGTTTCTATAGGAGTTTTAACTGGTCCTTTTGCTGATATGATAACAAACAAAACTCACCTGATAAAAATTTATCCCCAACAGGATAAATTTTATCAAACCTAAGGTAAACGCTTGGTTTAACTCGAGCTGCAAAGATGCCATCAGGTCAAAAGTGGGATACTTTCGGTCATATAACCCCATCTGAGGAAAACTGAAAATTTGTTAAAGGAGCGAAAAATTACTGCAATGCCCACATTAATCGTGTCAAATTCACATTCCACAAAACGCCGAGGCGAAAAATACTACAAAATCCCACGGCTAGTAAAAACTTTTTTTAAACAGTTTTGAAAATCATTTTTTTTATAAAGGGATTTTTTAGTAAGTACCCTTATCATGTAATGGCTACACAGCTCGTTCGTTAAGGAAAGGATTAGAAGAAAAGGAGAGATGCCGATGCACGTTGGTTTTAAATGTTTGTAGGTTATAATGTCATGGAAAAATATAGCGTGGAACAGTATTCCACATTCGTGTTGTACGGCTTTGAAATTTTCCGGGGGTGGAATGCAGCTGGCTATTTCGTTTGAGCACTTATGGTGAAAATAAAACCCAAAAACACTACCATTATACATAAATGGCACCTGCATCTCTGAAACCGAAAGGCTTTCCATTTTGGGCATGTGCGTTCCTTCGTTGAAATGACCATAATATGGTTAAACAAATAACTATAATATATTATATTCGATGTCGCCAAGGACGATGAGAAATGTCTAGGTTTTCTTAAGCGATGCAGAAATATTTCACCTCTTCTGATCTGACTACAAATTAAAGGGCGTTTATCCGACCAAAGCTTGAGTACAGCGCTCATATCTGGTCACGTGCACCGATTACATTATTGAGAGGTACTCGGCAGTATTTAAGAATGTGCGATAAAACTCGTTGGTGATTGAGACATCGCGAAATCTCTTGACTCTCTTCGTTGTTTTATTGGTATTTCCACCAGAAGTGCTCAGACGAAATAGCCAGTTGTATTCCGCCCTTAGCACGTTTCAGCCGCAATAGCCGCCACGCTAGGATTGGGAGTACAGTGAAATAAAAAGAATCGTTCCTTAACCATACCACACGAATGTGGAATGATCTCCCATGCTCTATCTTGCCTTCGAATTACAACTTACAAACACTTAAAAACAACGCGCATCGGCATCTCCTTTCTTTACGATCCGAATTTCTTTTCTGCCCGCGCTGTGTAACTACTTACATAACATTTTAAGGGTACCCAAAAATGCTTTTCGCGCGAGCAAATTTATAAAAGTTAGATTTAAGTTCCGTTACTTACTGACGAAGATGAATGTAGGTACTGCTGCACTTGTGGATACCTGCTATGGAAAATATTTGGGCAAACTCGTTTGTTTGTTGTTGTTGTTGTTTGCTCATACAACTCCTTGTAGCATATTGGAACTGCATTAATATGCCTCCAGACTTTCGATGACCTTTCCCCAACAGAGCATTTCTTAATCCGCTTAACTTTAAGTCTAGCTGTGAATCTTTTAAAGCTTCATCGTCATTCTCATCGTCCTTATCATCAGAGTTCACTGTTTCCAAGTCATTAAGGTCTTGTAACAACAATTCTTCATCATGGGATATCACTAGTTTGTCAAAGCCAAGACGCATGCCAAAGGTGACAGTTTCATCTTGAATCTGTTGAAGTGCAGGCTCCTCAAGCCTTCTGGTGTTCAGATAAACTTCTGAGCACACTTTTTTCCAGGATGCTTGCAAACATTTTGTTGATACTTTTTCTCAAGCGTTTTTTATCAACTAAATGCTGTGCAAAATGTTGAATTCTTTTTTTTGTACTAGTTTTGTAGTCGTCACACTTTAGTTTGATTACCTAGAAAAAGCCAACACGACTTATGGCTCAAAAATCCATCTTTTTTTGTCATTTGCAATTTCGATCCCGATAGGTAGCCGAATGGTTCAATTATACAGTGTTTGTGCGTTTATAATGGTTTTTTGTTTTTTCAGAGCAGAATTCATTTCTTTCTAATGGAAGTACCTACGCACAAAACCATTCACGCGTTCGTTTTTGGTTGAATTTTTATTTTTATTTTTCGAAATATTCAAACCGTTGATTAAGTTCAATATTTAAAAGTAATTGAAAAGAAATAAAAAATAACTAATAAAAACAGTCAGAAGCTCTTACTTCGTTAATGGAGAAAGGATTTAGCAAAAGCTTTAATATGGTCAATTTTGGACATCCTCGGTTGCTGTTTGCTACCCGTCACGTGCGGACGTGTTGCTTTTTTGTTTGCAATTTCGGTGCCTCGCCAAGACGGTTCGCGAAAAGAAAAAAAAAATACGCGTAGTGTGTGTTTGACAAAAGTAAAAAATTAAATCCACATAGAGCCAGTGCCGGTGGCCGGTGGCAGTGCTGTTAAAAAAAGCGAAAAAAAGCAACAGCGTAGGGTTTTCCTTCCATCCCCCATCCCACTTCATCACTGTTGCATTTGCTTGACTAGACTATTGCAGGTGTCGTTCGGTTATTATCGTTTGTGCACTTACAATGCTTGGGTAAAGGCAGCATCGGCCGAATAGCGGGTCGTGAGTTGTTGATTTTGTTGGTGGACCAAAACAAATTACCGTACGGGCATAACACCTGCGGTAAATTGTTTTGGAAATCTAACGTATATTTTCGATTCACGGCCTATCCTTAGTTAGCGTCGGAGTTGTGTTTTTTGTAATGTGTAGGAATTTCGTTGTGGATCTCAGCAACATTCGTGGGTTGAGAAAAATTTTTTTTTTTCATTATACGCCCATGTTTTTCACAACAAACCAGTTGTTTTGGCACTTAGTGAAACCCAGGTTACCGTTGGCTCTGATTTGACAGAGTTTAGTCTACCTGGGTACAACTTAGTGCCATTATTCTTTCCCCATCGCGGTATCGCCGTTTATATAAGTAGTGACGTAGCCTACCAACTTCAGCCTCACAACCAACCAATGGCCAATGTGCCAACTCAGAATTTAATTTTATTTTGCTAAAATTCCATGTCCGTAGGCAAATAATCCACTACTGTTTTATTTACAGAAGCCCCAACTTGGACAGACATTCAACTTATAATGAGTTTGATGCCCTGTCTGATTCTATTACAAGAATTGTGACCCTACATCCTCGTTCTGAAATCGTTATTGCGGGCGATTTCAATATACATAATTCAAGCTGGCTTCGACATTCTGGTCTGACAACACCCGAAGGAAGGTACGTCGAGATCTTCGCTGAGGTAAATAACCTGACTCAGCTTGTAAATGAGCCGACACGAATACCGGACACCAACCAAATTGTTAAAGAACAAACTCCTAAAAGAACCGACACGAATACCGGACATTAGCAGCCAAACTGCCAACACATTGGACTTGTTTCTTACCTCTTACCCCGATAAATACGCTTTGAACGTATTATCGCCTCTAGGTTCGTCAGACCAATGTATCATATCAGCAAATTTCTCGTACTCCAACCACATAGTTAAAGAACAAACTCCTAAAAGAACCGTATGGCAGTACGAGAAAGCTAATTGGGAAAAACTAAACGGTTTCTTTAAGAGTTTTAACTGGTCGCTGTGCTTCCTGGACAGCGACGTGGATGCTGCTGCTGATATGGTCACAAACATAATTCACCTGGGTATGAAGTCTTTTATCCCTAACAGGATTAAAAGTATCAAACATAAAAGTTAACGCGTGGTGTGACTCCAGCTGCAAAGAGGCTATCAGGTTAAAAGAGGTAAGTTTTCGGCTATTCAAAGCCAATACATCTGAGGAAAGCCGTAAAAAGTTTAATCGAGCCAGAAATGACTGCAATGCCCACATTAATCGTGTCAAATTCTCCTATGACCAAAAGTTGAGGCAAAAAATACTACAAAGACCCACTGGTAGTAAAAACTTTTGGTCATTTGTTAAAAACATCAAGAATTCGGCCTCGTCATCTATCCCGACACTTATTTACAACGACATTCCAGCTGTCAGCTCTACAGATAAGGCCAATCTGCTTACTGCTCACTTTGCAGTCAGCTCAACGCTCCCAGATTGTGCTTTGTCTCCCGCTTTACTCGAGCGCGTAGCATTCTCTATGGGGCCAATCCACTTTCGCACTCGTACAGTGGCTAGAGTACTTCAAGATCTTGACGTACACAAATCCGCTGGTCCAGATGGTATTTCCCCTATCGTTCTGAAGAGGTGTTCTTCTTCGCTTGCAAAACCATTGCGTAAGCTTTTCCATCTGTCCTATTCTTCAGGACTCTTCCCGGGAAGATGGAAAACAGCATTTGTCCAGCCTGTACCAAAAAAAGGCGAATCTTCTTCTCCCTCCTCCTACCGACCAATTGCACTTACGTCCCTTCTTTCTAAGGTCATGGAAACGCTGATAAACCGTCAGCTAATGAAATATCTTGAATCGCGAAAATTTCTCAATGACCGGCAGTATGGTTTTCGCAGCAACAGGTCCACTGGTGGTTTGATGTCATATCTAACCGAAAAGTGGAACCAATCTCTTCATCAGCGTGGTGAAAGTAAGATTGTTGCGCTTGATATTTCAAGGCATTTGACAGAGTTTGGCATCAAGCTCTTTTGTCGAAAATGCGTGCATTTGGAATCGATGATACTCTTCTTCAATGGATTAGAAATTACCTTTCGGACCGTTCAATTCAAGTTGTTTTGGACGGCTTCAAGTCTGCAACTCACCAAATAAATGCTGGTGTCCCCCAAGGCTCTGTTCTGTCCCCGACTCTCTTTCTCATTTTCATAAATGATCTCCTGTCTGTTACTTCTAATCCAATCCATTCCTTTGCTGATGACAGTACCATCAGCTTCTTATATTCGTTTCTTGGGTGAGGCCCCTCATCTTCGGGTGTGGAACTGGAACGGCAACGTATGTTAAGCTCATTAAATTCCGATCTTAGCAGCATAACTCAGTGGGGTAAAACCAATAGAGTGGAATTTAATGCTTCAAACACAATGCTGTCTCCTGTCATTAAAGCAAAACCCACACACACTGCCATTATCTATAAATGGCACTTACATCGCTGAAACCGAAAGACTTTCAATTCTCGGTATGTGTGTTAATGACAACCTTCGTTGGAATGACCACATATTCGATGTCGCCAAGAACGCCGCGAAATGTCTAGGCTTCCTTAAGCGTTGTAAGAAATATTTCACCCCTTATGATCTGGCTACAATTTATAAGGCGTTTATTCGCCCGAAACTCGAGTACAACGCTCATATCTGGTCCGGTGCACGAATAACTTATTTGGAGTTACTTGACAGGATCCAACAACGCGCGATAAAACTCATTGGCGACCGAGACATCGCGATATCGATTGACTCTCTTAGTCATCGTCGTAATGTCTCCTGCCTTTCGTTGTTTTATCGGTATTTCCACCATAAGTGCTCAAACGAAATAGCCAGTTGCATTCCTCCCCTTGAACATTTCAACCGCAATACCCGTCATGCAAGGAATGCTCATCAGTTCACCCTCAAGCCTGTGTTCGGACGTACAGTGTAGTTCAGAGAATCTTTCCTCAGCCGTACAACACGAATGTGGAATGCTCTTCCCCGCTCCATTTTTCCTGCACATAATAATAATAATAATACATTATAAGGGTCCCAACAAATCCCTTTGCGCGCTTATTATAAAAAAAAAAATCCTTGGGACTGTATTGCTACAAAAATAAACAGCTATGGCACTTCAAAAAGAGATTGCAAAAGGTGCCTGTATAAAAAGAAAATATTTTATTTAGTTCTTATCTATTTGTATACCCTATTCTAAGAGTATATTAATTTTGACGCATAGTTTGTAACATACCTTAATATTGCCCGTAGACCCCTAAAAGTTACTATATTTATGATCAGTAGGGCCCGGATATTCATGCCCTAAAAAACACAAAATATGCACTTAAAAAGACTAAATATGCCATAAAAAATCCAAAATAAGGGATACAAAATTCAAAACATGCTGCAAAAATATTCAAAATTAAAGAAAAAAACATTGAAATAAAAAAAAAAACAGTCTTTTATTCATACAAAGTTTTCACAGCAGAAAGTAGATAAAATTAACATAAAATTCAGGTAGGTTTAACAAAAAATAAATAGTATTAGTAATATATACATTAGTTTCGTAAGTAGGTTTTGTTAGCATGAATCATGAAATTTATTCTGCAGTTTTCAAAACTGAAACCTTGGCGATTTGGTCTCAAAAAACATTTCTACATGGAAAATTACCCCTCCACGTCAACAGGCGTTAGTGGAGCAATTATTAATGAAACAATCTCATTTATTAAATATTGAATATCCAAGTACTGTTCTTCATTCGCATTTAAGGATAACATGGTGGAGATATTTCTCATTTTCATATATCCTTCGTTTTTTTCCAGAACATTTTCTATTTTTTTACAAACAGATTGACCCATTGGAGACTCTACTGCATTAATTTTTGAAACTGCTTCGTCCATTAAATTTATTTGTTTTTTAAGCGAGTTCCACCCCTCTAATTTTACTATAGTCTCACTGAGAAACAAATAGTTTGAACTTATGAAAGCCAATTGGCTGGTTTAATATATCTTTCGTTTTTTTAATTGAAACAGCATCAAAGTCATCTAATTCCCTAACAACGCTTTCAACTGCTCAAAATATTTGGCTTAATACAACACTGCACTAATCCATGTTCCCCATCGTGTTATAATGGGCTGAGGTGGAAGAGGAATTTCCGGATATTTTTCTTTAAAAACATCTACACGGGACGGAGCTCTTAAAAATATTTGTTTGCTGTTTGACACTAGTGTGTCAACATCTTTGAAGTTGGATACATTTTCTGCAGCGACTCGGTCAAGTCCATGAGCCAGGCAAGTGACATGAATTATTTTTGGATAAAATACTTTCAATGTACGAGCAGCTTTCACCATATAAGGCGCTGCATCCGTTAAAAACAAAAGGATTTTATTTTTGTCTACATTGTCTCCAAATAAGTTTACAGATTCGTCAAAATCTCAAGCGATTGTAGCGTGGTTTGTTTTGTCCAGCTTAATAACATTGGCTAAGTATTTCTTTTTGCTAATTTCCTCATCTTGATGTAAGACACCAACAACTACGTTAGCAACAAATCGGCATTGTATATCAATGGTTTCATAAATGGAAACGCACAAAAAATTATCTTTTAGATTTATTTTAATCTCATCGAAAACACGAGTAAACACTTTTTCAACATAGTTTTTTCTTATCGTAGATTCGGTGGGTATAATTTCTTTTGTGTAGTTTTTGAAAAAATCTCTCAAATATGTGTTGTTAAGTTTTTCTAAAGGGGTGTCGGCATATGAAAACAAATTTTTTTAAGGTTCGTTTGCATTTCGTTGAAATCAATTTTTTAAGTGTTTAAAGTTTTTTTTTTGAAATATGCACGAAAAATATGCATTTATTTAAAATATGCTCAATAAGCCGAAATATGCATTTACATCAAAATATTCAAAAATATGCGCTAACGATTGAATGTCATTTTAAAGCAAATTCCTCACTCGGAAAACTATCTGATTCATTTGCTTCTAAGGCTGTCCGAAAAATATATGCATTTGCATAGAAATCCTGGCCCTAATGATCAGCATCAATAGTTGTGTCGAGATAGCCATGTCCGTCCGTCCGTCCGTCCGTGCGTCCGTCGGCAAAAATTAGGCCTTTAAGCTGGACCTAGAGAGCTGAAATTTTAACCATATACTCTCTAGGGTCCCGAAATAATCAAGTTTAAGAATTTTTGAAATCCGCCCACAGACACGCCCACAAACTCAAAAAAACAAAATTTTGGAAAAAATCGAATTTTGAGCTAGAGAGCTGAAATTTTTTATATATGATCTATGGCTCCTAAAACTGATCGGGAGATAACATTTTTAAAATCCGCCCACTGACACGCCCACAATTAAATAAAACAATTTTATTGAAAAGTCAAAATTTGAGCTAGGAAGCTGAAATGTATAATATATATTTTCTATGGGCCCTTTAAGGTCAAAAGAACGAAAATAGTAGCATACGCAGACGATATTGTAATTATAATAAGTGGCAAGTATGTATCTCCCCACTATTAGGGAACTCATGGAATCTGCCCTAAAAGAATTATCCTCGTGGGCAGACCGAACGGCCTTGGAGTTAATCCAGTCAAAACCGAATGTGTTCTGTTCACTAGAAAAAGAAAAATCGAGAAATTCGATATGCCGAAGCTAAACGGAATTCGTCTGAAACTTTCCCCGGATGCAAAGTATCTGGGCATCATCCTAGACTCTAAGCTTACTTGGAAACGTAACACAGAAGAAAGAGCAAAAAAGCACTATGCGCCTTCTACGCATGCGAAAAGACCTTTGGCAACCGTTGGGGTATGCGCCCTTGCATAACCCATTGGATGTACACAGCGATCATACGGCCCATACTTACATACGGGCCAATTGTATGGTGGAAGGCAACAGAAAGGACTACCTATCTTCATAACCTCTCAAAGGTACGGAGATTAGCATGTATCGGTACAACGGGAGCAATGAGATCAACACCCCAAGCCGGGCTGGAAGTCATTTTAAACCTACCCCCGCTTGGTGAATATTTTCGCAGCATGGCAGCCAAAGGAGCCCTCCGCCTCAAGGAGGCAAACATCTGGAGGCACAGCTCCTAATCACTTGCACTTTTGTGCAACATTTGTAACCAATGGTTCGTTTCTGCTATGACAATATGGTTATCAGAATTGTTAAAAAAATGTTCTTTTAGCATACTTTGAGGACGTCTGGCAAGGTTTTGGCTGCACGTAAAACGTCTGGCACCATCATTTTTGTGATCTGGGCGTTTTCACAAATTTTTTGGCGTAACCAATATTTGGTTATACCAATTATTTCAAAATGTGATTTTTAACATACTATTAGTACGTCTGGCAAGGGTATGGCTGCGCGTAAGACGTCTGGCACCTATATTTCTGTAATCAGGGCAGTCTGTTCTTTCATTTAATACTATATTCAAGTGGTTATATAAAAAATCCAGATTTTGGAAAAAAAAAAACGTTTTCTACTATTACTAACCTCAGCTGCAACTTAGCGCTGCCAGACTTCGACATTTGAGTTTACTTTTTGGAGACCTTTCTGTTCATGTATCAGCTTTTTGGTTATACTTTCACGCCCAAAATTTGCTGTGGGCTCTTAGACTATCAGGAGAAGATCTGTCATTTGAGTGCTAATGGAACACTTTCAGAAGAGTCCGGAAGCACTTCAGATTTCCAATGGTATACAAAATAAGAATCTCCATCAATCCAAAGATGGTCGAGTCAACACGACAGGCATAACGGCAATTCGGAAGAGTTGTGGATTTTTGAGTTGAAAACGTAAACGGTGATTGGGCCCCGGTTATAGCAATACGTAAAAAGTTGAACAGTAGTCACATTGAAAGGAACACATTAAACAGAAAAAATACATTTTCTAGCCAATTGTTTGTGACATATAAGTTTAATTATTTATAAGCAGCACGACTGTGTCAATATATTCATTTTAACTGGACCGAAAAGTTAAACGTTTTCGTTTTCATTTCACGTATGGCTATAACTGGGGCCTTAGTTTTTTTTACTTTAAAGTTCAAACCACAACATGAATGATAATAAGAACTATAAATCGCTGCATATAAGGCAGCAGCCACGTTATAGCATCATATATTTTTTGGGACCATAGCAGAAAAATAAAAACCTTTTAACTGGGCTTTCTTTGTGAAAACCTGGATTTCTTATTTAGCCTTTGATCAAGTGATTAAGTATTAAAAATTATTCAAACAATGAAATATTAAACTAACAAGAATTTTATTGTAAACCTTAACAAAACCAACAAAAAATAGCAACAGCATAAATAAAAAATAATTATCTGTAGATTTTGCTTTGTATTTGTTTTTATTTTAAAAATTACTTAGCTACTTTTTATTATTATTAATAATTTTAGTTATTTTACTTAACTATCAAGGCATAATTTGATTGATAAATATTTATTCTAAGAACTGCTTTTAACATTTTTTTTTCTTTTTGCAAATTTTATATGGTAAATTTGTTTTCTTTTTTTTTAAATTATGAATTGATTTTTGTTTGCCTATCCTAATAGTTTTGTTTAGTTGAACTCATAATTTTATTTTTTGTTTTAAATTTATTCACGATTTAGCTATGTATGGTTTTTAATTACATATATATAACCTATATAACTTCGGAAGATTGTTTTACTGTTTATTGTATCGTGAATATTGCAAAAGTAAGTTTTTGTGTTTTTATTAATTGATTTACTTTTTATTTTTGATTCTGATTGCAAACGAATATGTTGTTTGTTACAAAAAAAATCAAATTGTATAGTTTAATTATTTTGACATTTTATTTTAGATTCACATAATTAAATTATGATGATAATCTATTGAATTAATCCTAAATTTTACTCCTAAGCTCTAATTGCGAATTTCACAACCATTTGGCTATCTGATTTTGTTTTCCATGTCGATAAAATTAAATAATCTCTTTTATTTCAGTGTTTAAATTTCCTATATAAAATTTCTATGCAAAATAAATGTATTTAAAAAGGAAGAATCAATGTTTTTTTCAAGGAAATTTGTTAACGATTTACACAAAAATAAAAAATTCCTGTATTAATATATTTTATTTTGTTTTTTTTATGCTTGCCATTTTTTTTGAATATTCAACTTTTGGTATGTACATGTTTTTTTTTTGTAAATGAGTTGATTTTACGAAGACTTCCGGTTCAAATTTAAATATATTTTTATTATTTGTCTACAAGTTATCTTAGCTTATAATGTTCATCTATATTTACAGTATCAAACGAAAAAATTAATGTTAGATTGATTAGGATCTAAAATCTAAGGGTTTATAGATATTTTTAAGGTAAAGTGTTTTTCTTTTTGTGTTTATTGATTGTTGCGGTTATTTCTTAGAGCTATTAGTAAAAGCACTTAGACTATAGTGTAAAGATTTCAGGAATTTTGACTGCGAAAACGAAATTTAGCAACAAAAAACTGTCATTATTATAAAGAATGAATTGTATTTTCGGGGGCCATTTTGGGTTCCATGTTAAACTTGGGTTGATTTGCTTTATATAAGCCATTATTGGCAACGGTCCGTTGAGGTCGATCCGTCATTTCTGTCCGACTTCTCTTCGGTTTTGCTTCTACACTGTGTATCATTTGTTCAAGGACAGCTTTGCATTTTTTTTTTAATTGTACGATACCCTTAAGGCCATTCAGAGGTAATAACTTTTTACAAAATAAAGGAAGGATATTTAAGGCGATCATGTTTTAAATTATGTTGACAAACTTAAATGTTATGATATCTCTGGTCAATAAGATCATCTGGTATCACTTTGTTGAAGAGAATAGAGTTATGTGTTTAAACGACCTAATGTGACTTTCGGAATTGTATAAAACTTTGTGTTGCGTACGAAGTTTAATTGTTTAATTCAAGATAACTCTTTGTCGTTTTTGCAACTATGGTAAAAGAAAACGAACTAAGTGGAGAATTCAAGCTTACAAGAAGCAGGAGCCAAAGCCTTGCTTCATAGCAAAAGAGGTAAGAAGTGGCTATACAGCTCAAGACGGCTATTTCTGCCATGCTCGTGTTCTCAAACACAAACTATTGTAATTATATTTCATGACATAAAGAACCTAATCTAATCTAATCTAAAAAAAAAAAAAATCTAAAATCTACAGCTCAAGACAACCGCCTTAAAAACCCCAAACGCTATGGACAAATCGCAAAGGACGAGTGAGCAAGGCAATAATTGCTTCCAATTCAAGGCTCCCTAACGGCCATTCAAGGCTAAGTCTAGAATAAAGGCTTATAGAAGGACTGTTTTACGGAATCATACAGAGAGACACACATTCAGCATAAACATATTAAGAATACACAATTAAATTTTGCACGTCGGCGTCGTCAGCGTCAGCGGTTTGACTTCGCAAGAAAGGTGGAGTACAGAATGTCCGCAAGATCTTTTATTTAAATTTAAAAAAAAGAGGCAGTATTTATTTGAAAATGTCAGATGATTTTATTTAAATAAAGAGGTAGACATGGCGGTTATGTATTTAACACAATTTCCGATAAATGGCCGCATCGTGACTGATGGCACTAATTGGCCCGTTTGACGATATTTTCGATGACATTTTGGTGCTGAATTTCATTAAAAGCGCGTCGAACCTCGTCTTTTTTTTTTACGTCGACCTGAAAAGATCTATTGTACCATAGGCCAGAGAAGATTTTAGGCTAGTGCGTTTTCCACTAGAAAAATTAATAATGCTTCTAGCAGGGGATTTCTTCACGTCTTCATTGCTAAAGAGTTCTTTGAAGAAGATCAGCTGGGCATAACCTCGTTTTTTAGTTAAAGAATATTGTTCTAGGGCTATTCTGCCAGTGTTGTAAAGTGGTGGGAAATTTACCTTTTTGTGGGAATTTTGATGTTGAAAAACTGTCTTGTTGGAAAACGGAAAAGTATTTCTGCAGCGTATTTTCCTGGGAAACTTCGCTTACCTAAATTTTGTTTTTTATTTTTTCAATAAAACTTTCAACCTAAAATGCGTATTTTATCTTATTTCTACTATGTTATCATATTTTTAGGTACCGATCCAATTCCAATTTATAATAATGTTATAAATCTAAAAAATAAAATAAAATAAATAGTAGGCGTGAACCAGTACAGGGCCTAAGAGCTAGCTCCTTCAACCATTTGGTTGTGCAAAGTGGAAGGGACCTACAATTTTAAATCGAATCCAAATTTTAAATTTGAGAAGCTTCTCATGACAATTGATACTCTTGGATGTTTGTCACACTAACCTCTGCGCCACTTCACAGAAATCTACTACATACAAAAAGAGTGCCCATGTTCTGTAACTATTGCATATATATATTTATCACAAAAACGATATGAATTGAAACAAAATGTTATTTTGTCATTGCGCGTTCTGTAACTGTGTGAATTGAAAATTTGAACATTCTTGGAACTGTATTCCTACAAAAAGTAACAGCTATGGCCATCAAACAAGATATGGTAAAAGGTTCTTACATTTAACGAAAAATGTTTGTGTGTATTTCATTTATATTTTTCATAGACGTGGAAAAAATAAATGTGCAATTTTTGATACATAAAATTCATCAATATAATTTTATTTTAAATCAGCGGTATGTGCAGATTGAATTTGAAAGGTCTATGCTGAGCCCGTCAAATTCCAGGAAAAGAAAAATCCATCACATACGCGTAATTTTCAGATAGTCCGCTAAGAACTCGCGCAGCTTCACTTCCTGCCCCAACAACATGTGAATGCACACTGATTTTTCTCGCCAAACTACTTATATTGTTATCCCCCTCCTTAGTATTTGGATATCATCTTGTTTTGTAAATGCAATTGCAATACATCCAGTCACTTCCGAAACTACAGTATTTTTACCGAAATCCTTAAAATCTTTAAAATATTCCCATCGTATTAAAAGTTACCAATCGAATCCCCTTATTTCCCAGATGCGATAAACGGCGAAATTTGCTGTTCCAAAGCTTTTGATGCTAAGAGTTATCATATAAGTTACAGAACATGGGCACAGATCGGATTCAGTCTTCGGGTTAATGTTATATGTAAATATATGTTTTCTCCTTCGCAATAGGGAATTTACTGACTATACACAGATGTTATTTCATGCCTTTCGTGTAAAACATCGCTCCATTGAGGCCATATTTCATGCCTGATTTTAGCATGGCAATGTCATAGGAGCAAGCGCCGGCGAAGGGAAATAACTTCACTGGGAATAACTTCACATGAGCAATAACTTCACTTCGAGTGGGAAATAACTTCCCTTTTTTTATGAACCTTTACTAGGACTTGGTGCATAGTAAAAGAGGCGGTGTTTTGATATAGCGAACAATAAGGAGTTGGATTTTTAAATCACAAGAATGACTGCAGCAGCCCATAATAGAAAGAGCCCGAGTTTGTAGTAGAGAATTAAGAATAACCAATCCCAAGTCGCATCTCATACAACATTTTGTAGTGACCACTTTTGTGTGGCTGGTGTGGATGTCAACATCAACGCCAAACCGCTTACCTCACACAGTAACATACTCAATGAGTTAAACTGAATTTGTTCATATCGTGCATGTATGAGGTGATTTCGACCATGATTGTGTTGGACAGACATTTTCCTCAAAGACGTTCCATCCCACTCTTTTTTAAAGAGCTTTCTGTGTTCGATTTCATTTTCAGAGCCAGATCCTCCTTGAATTCCGTCAAGAGACACAGCTTTCTATGTAAAAAAAATGGTTTTCTTATAAAGATTTGTGTCTCTTGATATTGGACGAGCTATAATTCTATATTCATTGTAGGCAGCTATGGACTTGCAGCAGAATAATGCCCGAACAAACACTGCAACAGACATTTTTCGTTCACAACAGAGCCCTGAGCACGATTAGCAATCACTTTGATTTTTTTAAATAAACATTCTTTTATAAAATTGTATTACTTTTCAAGCCAGCAAAACAAGCCCCAACCAATATTCTCACTGCCTCGGATTTGCTGTTACCTTGTTTTCACTCCTATTTGTCTTTGGTTGTATGTAGCTTTTTACTCAGACTGCTTATATCATTTATCCTAAGATTATAGATTGCGCTCTAATCAAAGTCCTGAACGGGAAAAGAACGATTATCAAAACTTTCATATGTTTGAGCAAAAAAAGAAAAACATTTTTTTTGACAACAATAGGCTCTGCAGATCCTACATAAATAAGCTTATTTGCGTTTATAGGCCACATTAAATTTGGCCCCAATGGAAAATGGCGCAAAAATTTGTATTTTTTTCATAATTTTTGGGCTCTTCTCTCATTTTTTTGAGGCCTTAACTCCATTTTAAAATTGGAGTATGCTTTCATTATGAAAAAATACCCCAATTTCAGGGGCTTATTTCATTTTGAACTTTGGGGTGATATTTACTGCGGCTTAATTCGGGCCGGACATTATTTTTAAAGAAATCCTCAATTGAAGCTCGGTTCATAATTTCTTTTCTTTTCTTTACAAATCACTAGAAAAGGCCACTGCCTGCAATGTTGTAGTAATTTGGCAGCATTTCACCATAGATGAAAGATTTGGCGCGTTCAATTTGAAAGTCAACTGCAAGTTCATTACTAATTAAATGTCTATCACTTGCTAAACGATAGTCACGTGAGTTATTTGATCAATGAGAAAAGGTAAAATAGTAGTCACTAGTAGTTGACTTGTAAATTGAACGCGCCCATTGTCACGATTGCGAACAAATTGTATATGGCACTTTGACCAAAACAATATACTTTTTTAATCGGTTCACTTTTTCGGCTTATTTTCATATGCATTGCATTTTCGTTTCGTTTCTAACAAGAATCAACCAGTTCCAAATTTGGGCATATTACGGAAATAACAAAATTCTGTTTGTTGTTCAATTTTCGTTACATAAAATGTGTATTCCAATAATATGTAAACAAATTAGTTGTGGTACCTTAATTGTCAAAATGCTAATGGTGGTACGACATTTTTTTTGACGCGGCAACGCTGGTTAAATAAGAAGTCTTAGATTTTTAACTTGAATTAAGTAATTATAAATTATAAGGACTTGCCCGTGCAGGGGCGTACCAAACATATTACTACAGCCCCCGTAAAGCAGAGCTTGTCGTAAAAGGCGACTTAGGGGAGGAATCACATCTATGCAATTTTAAAATTACAATGAGCCCAGCCACGCATTTAACATCATGAAACTTTCCTGTAGGTGTGCATGCAAATCCTAATACGACTGGAGATTTAAGAAAAAAATAATAAAGATTAGTCAATTACAGGGCCTAAAACCAAGCTTCTCTAACCATTTGCTTGTGCGAAGTGGGTGGGACCTACAATTTTAAGCCGAATCCGAACGCCAAATTTGAGAACCTTCTCAAAAATTGATACTCTTGTATGTTTATCAGAGGTTCGCAGTGGAAAAAAAAAAACATTAAGTGTTACTTGGCCCCGGCATGATTTGAACGTGTGTCCCTTAGATTAGTAGGCCAACATATTAAGTACTGAGCCAGTGCGCCCACACGACTGGAGATTACTACAAAGTCATTAAATAAAAATTAAAACCTAATTTCTTGAAAGATCTATCGTGTTTCATTGCTTGTTAAACGCCTAACAGGTGGGTTTTGCCTGGTGTTCTTCAACAAGTGATACAAAAGTGTTACTGCATTATTGAGAACAAACATTACAAAACTAAACATTTTGAACATAATCCTCATAATTCCTCTTTTTCCTCAGATAATTTACTGACCTTAAAGGTATCGCACAATATAGGAAAGTATAAATCTTAAATAAAAATTTAATTGAAAATTGAAAATCGAATATTAATGACAATATTTCGATAAAGTAACGGATTTATTGTTTTAAATTAAGCCTCTACAAATCAATGGTTCAAAATTCAAAGGAACGCCCAATAAAAGCCCCTGTGTTGAGTGTAGGTACTTTGTGATCGATGTTTAGAAAACCAATTAAAATTAGGTTAATCTCATCATAACCAAAAATAACAATTATCAAAACAAATATCAATATTTATAACAAGAAACAGCAACAAATTAAATCACTTCATTAATCGATGTAAACGTTTTAAATAGAATTTCGATGCACAATAAACTTAAAGTAGAATTTATTTAAATTTGTTGTTTGATTTTATCGTTTATTAGTAGGTAGGCATATATAATTTGTTGTTTTAATGCAGATGAGATTCTTTGAATGATATTAAGCTATGCTAGAGATACCTACTAGTGAAATGTTAATTAATGATATGTTGAATACACAAAATGTTACCTTCGGATAGTTTTGTTATTTATAGGCCGGTGCCTATAACAAATTTAGTCTGAAGCTTAAATTTATAATCCCTTTTACTCCTATGCACAAGGAAATTGAAAAGAACGGGACCACTAATTTAAGTCCTATATTAAATTTGTTATTGGTAAGGCCCATGTCGTTTTCATTAATTACTAACATTGAATCATTTGTCTTAAGTTAAACATGGGAAGCATTACTCGTTTTTCTGTTCGTTTTTTACTATTACTACTATTTTTGTTGTTTTTAACAAAGAAAAAGAATTAAGTTTTGAAAAATATACACTTTGATGCGCATTTGTTAGTATATTTGTTATTCCTATATCGATATTTAAATTACAGTTGTTTTGTTTATTTATTTATATATTTAATGCACTTGCTGTTAACATTCCAATTGAACGAAAAAAGAATTTACAAAATAATAAACGAAACAAAATGTTATTGATTTTTGTCGTCTTTTCAACCTCCTAAAACGAAATATATTTAAATCTTAAATTACAAATTTTTTTGCTATGTTATACATTAAAATCATTATATTAACTTTTATTCAGGCGGAACGATTTTTTCTTCCGTTGGTTTTGTATCGTCAGGGTCCAAGCTAAGACAGTCGGAAAAGTAATTCTCCATCGATGAGTAAACGTGCTCGAGAACTCCATTTAATTCATGACCTTCGTCTGCGTAGGTCTGTAAAAGTTGAAAAAATGAGTGGATAATGTATTCATTAAACAAATTAAGAAGCAAGCAATAATATGGCATCAACATTATTCAGCCCTCGATTGATGTAAGTAGTCGCTCAAAAAACACTTACTTTCCGGTTGCTCTGCCAGAGGGTTGCGGCAGGGTCGCATATTACCTATACGAGATGGCCGACTTCCATAAACCCCGTCCCCTAAGACCCGCAAATGGGTGGTGCCTAATGCTCTCTTAAAATTTCCTATCGGTGAATAAAAGTGAAGTTAAATAGGTGGTGCCTAATCACCTCTTAAAATTTCCTATCGGTGAATAAAAGTGATGTTAAAACTCGTTGAATTTCATTAGTTCTGTCAAAGTGCAAGTGATTGTCAAATATGACAACATTCTTGTGGTGAATGAATTGAACTTGGTTTAGGGGTGTGTTTGTAGTGAGTGCTGTGGTGGGTATATGATGTTTTTAGAAATTAATAGATTGGTAGGTATTATATACAATCAAAATTGTTGCAAAGGTATGGTTATCTTTTTATTGCTATTATTTATTCATTGCTCAGTCAATTGATCTTTTTTTTTTAACTTTTAATCTGCTTAAGTTGACTTTTATGCGTAAAATACAATCACGCTTTGGAGAATAATTTAATGAAACATAACTTTAAACGTCAAACATTTGGGGCAACGCAATAATGTCAATGTGCATGTAATTAAATTGATCATCGCGCCACAACCACAAATAATGAGTATGCAAACATTGTTAACACGCTCTACCAACATTGCTACCCATCATCGGTCCATGTGACAACAACTCACACGTGTGAGCAGAAAAACTGACCGGAGTGATGGTGGAAAACCACAAAGCTATTATCACATCGCAATGTATTAGTAGTAGTAAGTAGTAGTAATTTGACTTTATTGTTACAAAAAAAGTTTCTAAGTCTATTTAAGTTTGGCCCAATGCCGTCTACCTGATTGGCATTTACATAGTTCACTTAAGATTTTGTCTATGACATACTCGTATATACAAATATTAAATAGTACAGATGTTTTAGAAATCTCCCTCGATGATGCATTTTCTGTAGCGAAGTGCGTTCACTGTGTAATTAAACAATAGATCCCAGCCTTGTTCTCCGTTTAAGATACCGATTACCACTTCTTCCTCTAGTACACAAGAACCGAAAAATTGCTCCCGGAAATCCCTTAAAATTGGACATATTACTAGAAAGTGTAGTACATCTTCCCTTACTCTCATATTGCGGATATTGCACAAAATTGCCAGTTCTTTTTAATAATATATCAAATTGCAGTCTTAGAGAATCAGACTGCATGTCTGGTGTAATATTAAGGGTTACTCCACATTCTGACGCAAGACGCTCCTATTCTTGCACTAGATTGCTTCTTGTTCTTATGATGTACGTAAGTACTTTTTTCGGTAGCTTTTCACTCTTACTATATAAATAAAATACATTTTTAATGTGTTCAGAAATATAGGCGCGTTCCCGTTTCTAAATGAAGCATATAGTTGGGTAATCTAAATATTCGTTTAAGAAAGTATCGCAGGAACTTCTCAACGGCCTCAAAAGAACAGTATCCCCCTTTTGGGCTCCATACAAAAGAATAGAGGCTATGCAGTTGATTGAAATAGCTTTTGCTCTGCACTATGGGTGCCTTGTTTGTTGTTGATGCATTTTTCCCAAACTGAGCAGATTGCGCGCTTAGCTTCGGACAATTTCTTGTTTGTTCATGTTTAAGCTAGGGGTATCATGACTTCTAGGTGCTTGTATTCTCGTACAAATTCAATACCCTCACCTTGAAACGTCCACCTTTCACTTCGACAGTACCTCTCACCACCATTTCTAAGTACGAGTATCATCATCTTTGATTTCGGTAGATTTACAGTTAAATCGCAATGTAAAGTTTATTTATGGGTGAAGAAACTGGTCCTGGCGCTTCCGGATGGGGCACGCAGGGTCACCTAACAATATGAATGCATTGCAGCTTTGATTTCATTTGCATATTTTATACGCTTGAATGCAACGGAAAAGGTATTTTTACTTGTAGGCATACATGCGAGCTATTGGTAGGTACCTGAAAGTGGTTTTGTGTTAGTGGTAAACGTAATCGGCGCATACAGCACATTATTGGCACTTGAGGTAGGCGTTTCGGTGTGTTTGTTATTCAAGAGTTTAAGGCTTTTAGGTCACATTGTGCCACACACGTCTGCAGCACTATGAACCATTCAGCAGTGTAAACGTAAGGCTTGACTTCGAGTTGATTAATGGCCAAGGAGAATGCAAGTCTACACAGGGACCTGGACAGGAGTAATATATGGTTGAGTGACATAAAAAATTGTCTTCTTCGACAGGAAGTAGGGGTAAATGGGCCGCAAATATAACTATAAGATGAAGTTTAGGACTAGAACAAAAGCTAAATAATTTGAGGTTCTTGGAGATCAATAGTGTTACATTCTTTACTTTTGCCTAACAAGGCGTCGGTACTGGATGGAATATTCAATATTTGTATGGATACAGAGAAAGTAAAATAATCCAAATCTTTGGAAGGATTCACTGAATTAAATTAAAAAAAAAACTTTAATATATCTCCAAATTAGATTGTATAGTTGAGGAAGTCAATGATGTCATTGCATCTTGTGTGCGATAGTTGATCAAATAACATTCTGTCCACTGTGCTCTGTGCGCTGGACATTCGAAAAATATTGATTCATTTTGGTTTAACCCTTTCGATCCGGATGGGACATCCAAGGTATAAAAACACCTTTGTTCTATGTCCCATCCGGATCGAAAGGGTTAAATTAATGAGCTTATCTTGAAACACAATCACACTATGGACCGTCGAAAGACGCATTAAGTTGAACTTGAGGAAAGCAGTGAAAACTATCACAAGGCTGCTTTCTGCTTCAACTTCAAAATGACATTCGTAAAATCAGAACGAATGTAGAGAAAAATATTGAGTGTCAAACTATTTGTTGGATTGTGACCTGTATCATTGGTAATATTTGAATTGTTGGTTAGAGTCTAAGGTCAAAACGCACGCAAATCCAAGCGGGCATTAAGCGATTAAATTCTTTTGTTTTCCAAGTTGTTAATGATTTCCCGATGTCGTTTGCGATTTTTGTTTGAAGTTTCCCATGCGTCAATTGTGAAATGAGTGCCAAAATAAGTGCCCATTCTTTTGGACACAGGTAATCTGTCGCTCTGTTAATAATGTTCATTAATTGTGTAGACACTCAAATATTTAAACAAAATAAAAGGTTTCCATTACTCGTTCGGTTTCCTTTCATTTATACGAATGTCAATGTGCACACAATAACTATTCAATCATTGTAAGTCATAAATTCAAATCCATTTTCACCGATCATTTGGCCTACATTTATAATGTAACTAACTGTACCCGCCCGGCCTTGCCCGTGCCCAAGCTGGTACCTATCCGGGGTATGCTGCATCTAACAAAAATAAATGCATGTCTTTGTTTAGTAAGAAACAGAATTGCAGTCAAACTTGGTGGACCGATTTTGACCAAACCTCAATACCAAAGATGGCCTGATTTGAGCTCAATCGGTTCGGTGGTTTAAGGGATTTGCTTAGCCCATTCAAGCAACTTTGTTGCTCCGCTAAGGGTAGGTGCTAGTTGTCTGGCAGGCGGCAGGGTAAGGTGACATTACTTTTTTGCATCCAACAGCAACACGAAACAAAGAAACTTCGATTCAACGAAATCGACCAACATATACAAAAGTGGGAATACAACGCCACCTATCAGAATCCAACATAATTATACAAATTTCGAATTTTACAACTTAAGCTCCCATTAGTGTAAAGAAATGGCGATTTTAATGATTTTTTTCTATGGGTGGTGCCACGCCCCGTTGTCCAACTATGGTCACATATTTCTATGTGCATTGCCCAAACCATACACATCAAAATTTCCAAATTTTACAGCATAAGCTCCTATAAGTGTTGAGAAATGGTAATTTGAATGATTTTTTTGTATGGGAGGTGCCACGCCCCTTTATCCAATTTCGACAAAACTTCACAGGAACAATCCATGCACAATTCCGAAGAATTGTCGTAAATTTGAGCTGAATCCGAAAAACAAATTCTGGACCCCAATCGCTGCGCCACCTACCGGGTCCAATTGTGAAGTTTTCTAATACATATAAACCTTCCTCTTGAATCACTCTATCTATCAAAAAAAAAAAAAAAAACGCATCAAAATCCTTTGTATAGTTTTCGAGGCTATAGCGTACACACACACAAATTTTGAATTTTATATAGATTAATATTTATCGTGTAGGTTTAACGAAACGATAATTTCTAGAAATGAGAGATTTATAGCAGACTACAATCGAAGTTTAGTTAACTCACTGACAATGGATAGATCTTCTGCTGAATTTCGGAAGGCGGTGAAATAAGTAAGTGAAGTTAAGCTAACTATTGCGTGCAACCTTAAGGCTTCGGATTTAAAGGACTCCTTTTAGTTTTTTCTCAATACTGAATGCAGCTTCTCAAAGTTTCGCCATGCAATTTCGCTTATAGAGGATGATTTTTTTGACTTATTTTTTCCGAGGAAGAAGTGTTCGAATCATTAAATAGAGTCAAATACAACATGGCAGCTAGAACAGATAGAATAATAATTGAATTCTTCAAGTATGATACGACGGAATTGTATTCGCTTAATAAAATTCCGTCGTCGGTAATTTTTTCATTATGTTATGCATTTTTAAGGCTTATAACCTGGGTCAGCGAGAACTCAAAGCTTAGAGAGCTTCAAGCTGGATTTCGTTCAGGTTACTCGACAACGGACAAAGGGTTTTTACTTGTGAACACACTTCAGAACCGGGAAAAAAAACTCTACACCTAGTTTGTAGACTTCAGAGCAGCATTTGGCAGTGTTGATAGCACTGTTTTTTAAGGAAAACAATATCGGCATCTCATCCAAAATAATCGGTATTTTAAGAGCCTTTTATGCTAAAGATTCTATATCTGTTTAGGATGGTGAAAATCTTTCTGAAAAATTCAGCTCCTCAATCTGTCTTAAACAAGGGTGTGCATTGAGTATGGAGCGCGTTAGAGGAGGCGTGTCCATTGCTGAATCAAGTTTTCCGTTCCTGTTGATGGCATCGTTCTTTAATCGGAATCTCCTAACCAACTCCAAGATATGAGTGACAACATGGGAAGATACTGCGAAACATTGAACATATCAGTAACCTTATCAAATCAAACATAATGTTTTTTTTTAAAAAATGGAGTCAATAGGACCAGGAAGTAAAAGTGGTTTAGGATTCAAGTAACCAGGAGTGATCATATCACGCAGCCTTTGTATAAAAATACACTTCGAAGCAAAACTTCATTCAGCCAAAGCTGCCATTTGTATTTCTTTGAATGAATGCATTGCAAACAAACATATTCACCATTCATCAAAATGCAAATTGTTTCAAGTACTGGCAAAATCGATTATGCTTTACTCCACGCAAGTATGGGGCTACAACGATAATAAGGAATGATGTTCCATCCATTCCTTTTCGATTACATGCTCAAAATACTTTAAATGGAATCTTCTAGGTTGACCAACCAAATTTTAAAATACCTCACATCAAATCAGCTTAACTTCGTGCAATCGTGGATTGACCCATATAGTTCTCTGGATGAACCGGTCGAAATTGATATGGACAACTTAACGGGTTTTAAAAGAAGGCTTTACTCCCTTGACTCCAAACCGCACTTGAATTTTAACAACGTCATTGTTCAAAATTGAATAATGCTTGTTTCCCATTTTCTTTCATAGGTTAGGTTGGGTTTAGGTGGCTGTCGGCAGAAGCCGACATAGGTAGACCACTTTAGGTCCATTGTGATACCACGTATGTATTATCTACCTCAACTCTGTAGATGGGACTGGCCAACGACACGCGGTTGTTCTCAAAAGGTTCCCCATCTACGTACTAACCGTGCCTAACGTCTTTTAATTGCGGTGATCTGACGAGAACCGATTAACTCGACGTGTATCATAGTTTTATCCATTTCAATTATTGCTGTTTTCTTTTTTTTTTACAAAGAAATAACAAAAGTTACAATAACAAAATTAAGTTGCTTTTGTTTTCCAGTGTACACATACTTTTTTGCTTACTATAACTGAATGAACTTTAAAACAGTGTAGGTAAGTGCTCATAAGAACATAGTTTTATGTTTTTATATTATTCCCTATGTTCATCCCGTTTGCCATGTAATATTTTTTCTTTGTTAAAAATAACCAGATTATGTATTAATAAAATATTAAATCATGGCAAAGCTTTGTTTTATTTCACTTATTATACCCTATTCTAGGGGTATATTAATTTTGACGCATAGTTTGTAACATACCTTAATATTGCCCGTAGACCCCTAAAAGTTACTATATTTATGATCAGCATCGATAGTAATGTCGATCTAGCCATGTCCGTCCGTCCGTCCGTCCGTCCGTCCGTCCGTCCGTCCGTCCGTCCGTCCGTCCGTCCGTCGGCAAAAATTAGGCCTTTAAACTGGACCTAGAGAGCTGAAATTTTAACCATATACTCTCTAGGGTCCCGAAATAATCAAGTTTACGAATTTTTGAAATCCGCCCACAGACACGCCCACAAACTCAAAAAAACAAAATTTTGGAAAAAATCGAATTTTGAGCTAGGAAGCTGAAATTTTTTATATATGATCTATGACTCCTAAAACTGCTCGGGATATAAAATTTTCAAAATCCGCCCACTGCCACGCCCACAAAAAAATAAAACAATTTTATTGAAAAACCAAAATTTGAGCTAGGGAGCTGAAATTTTTAATATATACTCTCTAGGGGCCCTTTAAGCTCATGTATAAATATTTTCAAAATCCGCCCACTGACACGCCCACAAATAAATAAAACAATTTTTTTGAAAATCCAAAGTTTGAGCTAGGGAGCTGAAATTTATAATATATATATTATAATATTAACAATTTAACCATACTTAGACTTTTGTCACGCCCACTTATGAGGGATAGGAATAAGAATAGGGTATCCAACAGTTCGCCCAAGCGGACTGTAGCCCGTCCCTATGTTTTTAATTTGTTTTTACTTATAAGACCGTTTCTTTTATTCCCGTTTTTTTTAATAATCCAGCTTTTGCAATTGAAACTAGATGTTTAATTAAAAAATCGAGCGATTTATCGCACTTATAAGAAACAGGATTATAAAAAGCGGGATTATAAAAAAGCCGGATTTTAAAAACTTGATTTTAAAAAGGAGTATTTTGAAAAGCAGGATATCGTACCCAACCCGTTTAATGTAGGTGAATTAAACTACTTCACCGACAAGAATTCCTCGGGCATGGTATCTTTAATTTTACGAGCCAGAGGGGAAATATTTGCGCTGAATTTCATACTTCAAAGTGGCGGACCTACTATTCGATTGTGAAATCGAACATGAAAGAGAACATATCGCACACTTTTTAGGATAATGTTCAATTCTCCAAGAAATCCGATGAGACATTTTCGTAAAGAACAAATTCCAAGCTGAAAAAATAATTCAAACTCTTAATGGACCGCAATACTGAGAGAAATGTAACAGATTTATTCGATCTGCAATGCTCTACAGAAATGAGCTTTTAATATTAAATCTGCAATCTATTTTCAATGTAATTGGGGTTTCAATGAAATACGTAATTTTAAATTTGAAAAGTAACTATTTTTTTCTTTCGCATGTAACTATTAACATTATTGTGAATTCTTCTGTCTGTAGGTTTCGAAACCGGTCGTTAACGACTTATGATCAAATATTGGTAGATCAGAACTTTTATATAAATAAAGTTTTTCCTGTGCTATTCTATTGCAGATGTTAATGGACATAAAACACACTTCGTTCGAATTACTGAAAGTAATAATTTTATTAATAAGTAATAAGGTTTTAGTAATGACCGTATGTAGTTTCATCATGTTTGTGACAGCAATATTATTGACTATGGAGCAGCAACGCACGCACTTTTATATATACTCGTATTCGACGCATATATGACAAACGTACCTTCTTGGTATTGATCCAGGGGATACAAAGCGGTCAACATTTAACTACCTAATTTTCGTTTATGCTGGGATTTATATTTAAGTTTTTTTTTTTTAAACATAAGTACATATTAAAAATGATTTAAAGCATTATTATGTATAATTTATATTGAATTTTTGACTAAATAATTAATCACGCAGCGAAGATGTTTGTAGGTATGCTTTCACATATCCACCTTGAAATGAGGGTGGTTTGTTATCCGTCATTTTGGCTGATTTGTGTACACCCTTTTTCTACAGTTGTTTCCAACTTCACACCTGCTCCACTAACTATCCAACGTGTGTGTAAGCCTCCCATTTGATTTGCATGCAAACACGAAAACAGATAGGCAGATGATAAAGTTTTTCATCAGTTTCTCCGTTTAGGGAAAGTTGAGAGAGTCCCTCTCACTCGATTATCGCATATAGATAATCTGTTGGCAGGGTGAGGCGTGAGGATATTCAGACCAACCGATTTGATTTTTTCTCAATATAGACTTTACATACAAATGCAACTTGATTTGGCAACCGATGATGTAAGTGGTTCGACGGTCGCCGCTCCATCAAGTATAATGCTAAGAAATAAAAGTGTTGCATTTCTCGTCCTCCTTACCTGATATCGATATAGAATCCCAGCATCGGTTAACGATCTCGCTAGTTGAACACCATGGACATACGGAGCTGTAGAGTCTGCCAGTCCATGTATAAGGAAGAACGAATGAGATTTTATATGTCGAGCTCGCTGTGTTGCATCGGCTTCCACGTATCCTTTGTAGTTTTCTGCAGGTAAACCGAGTATACGTTCGGTAAAGGCGGAATCTATAAAAGAAATTCAATTGCGTTAGGTATTTATTTCTACAAATTTTATGGTAAAAAAAAATCGTACTGTAAAATAACCAATCAGCTATCGGCGATATGGATATCCCACACTTGAAAACTTCTTGCTGTGAGCCGAGTACCATAGACGTAACATATCCTCCATATCCCCAACCCCAAACACCTACACGAGTTTCGTCTAAAAAGCTTAATGTATCTAATAAGTATCTGCAAGGAGAAAGAAAAGTTTTTATTAAAAAAGCTTTAAAGAATTTACAATAGATGGAGATAGGAAAAGCTAATGTATGCTTTTCCGAAACAGGGTGTTGCAGTCAGTCATTTGGATAATGTCATTCGAATTGGTAAGAATTAGCTAGTTTTGTTTATCTCATCCGAAACAGGAAATTACGACGGATAGGCCAATTGATTTGTAGTTTTTGCATATTTTTTCCAACTCGGTAATATAAAAATAATGGAACTCACAAGAAAAAAAAGAAATATGAACATTTTTTAGCTCGTAGCGTTTGATACCTTTTTTATACCCTATTCTAAGGGTAAATTAATTTTGACGCATAGTTTGTAACATACCTTAATATTGCCTGTAGGCCCCTAAAAGTTACTATATTTATGATCAGCATCGATAGTAATGTCGATCTAGCCATGTCCGTCCGTCCGTCCGTCGGCAAAAATTAGGCCTTTAAACTGGACCAATTTTGAGCTAGAAAGCTGAAATTTTTTATATATGATCTATGGCTCCTAAAACTGCTAGGGATATAAAATTTTCAAAATCCGTCCACGGACACGCCCACAAATAAATAAAACAATTTTATTGAAAAACCAAAATTTGAGCTAGGGAGCTGAAATTTATAATATACGAGTATACTCTCTAGGGGCCCTTTAAGCTCATGTGTAAATAGTTTCAAAATTATCCGCCCACTGACACGCCCACAATTTAAAAAAAAAACTTTTTTTGAAAATCCAAAGTTTGAGCTAGGCAGCTGAAATTTATAATATATACTCTCTAGTGGCCCTTTATGTTCATGTGTTAATTTTTTTTAAATCCGCCTACTGACACGCCCACGATAAAATAAAACAATTTTATTGAAACACCCAAGTTTGACCTAGGGAGCGTTTTTTTCGATAAAATCCTTTAAATGTTATATAACAAAATATGTAGGCCGTTCTTAACAATTCAACCATACTTAGACTTTTGTCACGCCCACTTATGAGGGATAGGAATAAGAATAGGGTATCCAACAGTTCGCCCAAGCGGACTGTAGCCCATCCCTATGTTTTATTTTTACTTTTGTTTCTTCCCCAACACAACAACCACGGATGCTTCTTAAATTAAATGTTAAAGAAATCTGGAATACAATATTTAGTGGAAAAGACATCCATGGGAAATAGGTGTACCAAAATTCAAAGGAACTAATTAAGTTTGAGTTATCCCTTGCTCATTCAAATTCAAACGCCAAGCTGAAAAGGATCTTTAGTGTTTAAAACGAGAACTTTCCGTTTGATTGATGAGATTTCCGCTTGCGAATGAAGAAGAAAAAGAGCGGTACCCGAGGATTTTTTTGGGATCTTGAATTTCATCGAAAAATTATCTTCAGCGGCGAAGCTCATTTTAGGCTTAAATTGCTAAATTTCCGTTATTGAACAGCAAGCAAACCCACATGTGCTCCAAGATGCTCCATTGCATCCACAAAAAAAGACCACGTGGTAGCGTTGCCGCTAACAGACTAAAGTCGCTATTTGGCACCTTTGCCCAAGCGACCTTTTTTTACCCTATTCTAAGGGTATATTAATTTTGACGCGAGGTTTGTAACAAACCTTAATATTGCCCGTTGACCCCTAAAAGTTACTATATTTATGATCAGCATCGATAGTAATGTCGATCTAGTCATGTCCGTCCGTCCGTCTGTCGACAAAATTAAGGCCTTTAAACTGAACCTAGAGAGCTGAAATTTTAACCATACTCTCTAAAGACCCGAAATAATCAAGTTTATGCATTTTTGAAATCCGCCACAGACCAACAATTAAATAAAACAATTTTATTAAAAAGTCAAAGTTTGAGCTGGGGAGCTAAAATTTATAATATAGACTCTCGAGGTGCCCTTTATACTTAAGTTTACAATTTGTTTAAATCCGCCCACTGACACGCCCACAATTACATAAAACAATTTTATTGAAAAACCAAAGTTTGAGCTAGGGAGCGTTTTTTTAACAAAAGCTTCTTTTTTCGATTAAATCCTTTAAAGACTATATAACAAAATATGTAGAGCGTTCTAAACAATTCAACCATACTTAGACTTTTGTCTAAGAGGGATACGAATAAGAATACGGTATCAACCAGTTCGACCAAGCGGACTGTAGCCCGTTCCTATGATTTAAGTTTGATTTTATTCATATATTTTATTGTTAAGCAAAAGCCAAGTTTTTAACCCGCCCTTTCTATTATTGTGAATGGGGTTGTTTCCACTTTCCACACAGTTTATCATTCATATTATTATGTTTCAATTTACATAACTGGCTGATGAACTGGTTAAGCGCGGAACTGAATTGCATTCTTTACCTTCCTTTCCTTAGGCATACCATTCGCTACATGTTAGCCCGTGTTGAAGTTAGATACCGTCAAGGAATTTAATCTAACCAAACCAGAATTGGACTAAGACTGTTTGATCTCTCTTCACAGGTTGTAAATTGGTGCTTCAATTAGTGTCAGCGCTGGGTACTGTCAAGCGTTCAACAAGGCTTGGCGCTTACCTTAAATGATTTTTGCAGAAGTTGCTTGGACGAAGTGGAGAAGGAGCCTATTCATCAAATTTTCTGCGATTGAAAAGTATTGGAGAAAGTGTTATGTACTCATCTTCTTAGACCTAGAACAATGGAAATACAGTTGGCAGATCGGTTGACGTATGCAACACTTTTGTGATGAACATAAAAAGTTCCTGAAACCCAGCCGCGAGATTGCAACCGGGATTCAGCATTCTGCTTACACAAAAAAACGCCAGAAAAACGATGGAAATTGCCATCAAAAATAGCAGAAGAAAATAGTTTTAACAGTTGTTGGTTGCAACTGACAAAATTTGTGTGAAACTGCCCTCAGGTTAAGATAAAACTCAAAGGTAATAGAGCGCTACAACAAGCGTGTCCAGTTATGCTGAAGACATGGAAGTACCCGAGGAAGCGATACCACTAGCAACAGAAGAGGAACTGTACTCGCATTCAGCATGCGCAAATATTGACATTATGGTACTACAGTTGTGGAAATCTATATATTAATACGGAGTTCCCTATAACGTGTTTCCACCCATTTTTGCTATTATACGTCACATAGATATGCCAACACTATATATATTTGGGTAGGGGACAATACATAGAAGTGCAGAATACTAAAATTATCCACATATATAACACACATTATGAATTACAGCAGGTAAAATGCAGCGAATTGGATGAAATTACAACAACAACAACATTGCTTTGTAATCTGCCAATCGGAACAGAAAACTTTTATATCATGAAGTTACCCGAAAATGCTTGAAGTTACTTGAAAATGCTTGAAGTTACTTGAAAATGCTTGAAGTTACTTGAAAATGCTTGAAAATACTTGAAGTTACTTTAAGTTACTTGAAAATGATTGAAAACTTGAAGTTACTTGAACATGCTTGAAGTTACTAACTTGAAAATGCTTGAAGTTACTTGAAAATGCTTGGAGTTACTTGAAAATGCCGGAAATTTTTTATATCATATATAATCAGAGAATACAATGTCGAAAAATTTCATTTTCCGATTAATATGTATAACAGTCGACTTTGTTTTTTTTTTCAACTTATAGAATAAATTGGTCGAATTTCGACCATGGGGCGACCCCTAGTTCCCATAAAAACACTGTTATATCCCATATAAAACTTGTTGCACCGACTGCAACTTGGCAACACTTTATATTCAATTAATCGACAATCATCAGTCAGACCAATGGGAAAAGAAACGTTATGTTTTCAACGTTATTTACTCATCCTGGAAATTTATTCATATTGTTTTGCGAACTGATGTTTAAAAAGTGATCACTATAGGTGGAAATTCGCATAAAAACAGTCGAATTAAAAGTGGTTTATCTCAAAAATTTTTTATTGAAACGGGTAGGAAATTATTTATTGTGTCTTTAAAAGAACATAAGCAAGCATAAATTTTGTTTGCAGAATCTAAACATGCCGCGTGGGAGAATTTTGAGTGCGGAAGAAAGGGCCAAAATCACTGCATACAAAGATTGTGGCCTTTCAGATCGTGAAATCGGCAGAAAAATTAGCGATCAAATTCATCATTTTTTAAGATTAGGTGAGAATTATGGAAAAATTGCTAACCATGCACAAAATAAAAAAGTCACAGCACGTCAAGTCCGATTGATATCCAGTGAAACAAACTGTTTTCATCCCAAATTAAAGGCAAATTTGACTTGCCTGTTTCAGCAAGACGCGTAAGACAAATTTTAAAAGCCAACCCAAACATTGTCTACAAAAAAAGATCCAAGAAGCCACCTTTAAATGCAGCTCATAAGACAGACAGCAAGGCTAAATTTTGCAGAAAGTCACATCAGGTGGACCGAAGAATGGTGAAAAGTTCTCTTCAGTGATGAACAAAAATTTAATTTAGATAGCCCAGATGGATTTCAGTCTTACTGGCATGACAAACGTCTTACAGATGAGGTGAGAATGAGTCGCAACCTCGGTGGAGGTAGCGTCATAGTCTGGGCAGGTTTTTCGGCAAATGGAACCACGGATATTGCATTTGTGAGTGGAAGAATGAACTCGGAAAATTACATTGAGCTCTTGGAAGAAATGATGATCGAGAAAGCTGAAGAGCTATGCGGAACCGACTTCATATTCCAGCAAGACAACGCCCCTATCCACGTCTCCCGAAGGCTGAAAACTGGTTTGAGGAGAAACAAATTAAAATTCTCGATTGGCCGTCTCGAAGTCCCAATTTTAATCCTATTGAGAATCTCTGGGGAATACTGGCCAGGCGTGTTTATGCCAATGGGACCCAATTTAATAACGTTCAAGAGCTTCGAGACCGTATTATTGAACAATGGGCTGCGATTACCACGACAGAATTGAAGAAACTTGTTGATTCAATGCCGAGGCGGATGCTGGCGGTTGTTAGACCAATTGGTGGATCTTCAAAATATTGAATTAACCACAGAATTCAGATTTTGCACTTTGGTGTTTTTATAGGAATTTCCACTTTTTTTTAGTTTATTTTCGTTTTTTGTTCATAACTTTTATTTAATTTAGTTAGAAATAAATACATTTACTTTTTTTATAATAACTTAAGGTATTTTAACTTTGTTCATACAAACTTATAATAACGTTGCATAAAGCAAAGACAAAATTAGTAAAAACCACGTGTTTTTATGGAAATTTCCACTACTGTGTATGAGACGTTATGCTTTATATTGATTTTGTAGTTCAAATTGTTTTTAGAAAACTGCCTTCTACAAGATACTAACATTTTTCTCAAAATCGGAATATTTACCGCTTTTATCAATTTATTTTAAATAGCGAATCATTTTTCCTAAAGCGACTTTTTCCGTATTGTGGGAATTTCAAGCCGGAGGTGTGGATTTCATTCCGGAGGTGTGATTGGACCGTATTTTTTTCAAAAAAGTGGAGACTTGGCTTCAAAGAATTGAGCCTGTGCCGATGTTTATTGAGGTCAAACCGGCGAACCCCACAGACGGACCAGTAGGAAGGCAGTTAAGTGGGAGGGTTATGGTCAAATTAATTCTGTTTAATTCGTTGTTTGGGAAGAAGAAGAAGTAGAAGATAGCATTATGGATTAGAAAATACAAAATATTTGGAATAATAGCTATTGTCTGTTCAACAATAGATTACAGCAATTTCTTAACATTCTCTCGGATCTCATCCTTTCAGTTAGTTAACACAGCAGTTAGGGCGAAGACTTGAAATTAAATACAATTCTATATCAAGAGAAAGTCTGCATAGACATAATTATATTTTCATGAATTCATCAGCAACAGTATTATTTTCTACCTCTGCTCCATTCATGAAACACTAGACTTTATGTCTCCAGAGTGGCATTCATTTCGAAATTTGAAACTCCTTCTCAAGGACACATTCATATGCTTTGCCGCAAATAAACATTGCTACTTAAAACCACCAGCATAACATGTCAGTGTGCAAAAACAAGAAACATGAATATTGTTTTCTATACCAACGTACCTTAGAACGGAAATTTGATCCTGCACCTCAACTCCCCCCAAATGCCGGTACAGTGATTTTTTACTTTGTCCCTTGGCGCCTCGCACATCTAACCGAATATATATTACATCATTTCGTGAAGACATGTAAGTCCCCCAGTCTATTCGAAATTTCTCCGAAACGGATTCTGAGCCCGGTCGTCCATTTCTGTGAAAGGAAAAAAGAAATTGTCATCTCCAACCGGATATCAAAGAAAGTCAATTTTTAATGATACGTACACTTCAACGAGGACAGGAAAAGCAGCATCCCTTAGCTCTTCTCTCCAGCTGGGCGGCAAGAGAAGTTGCACTTGAGCTCTGCTACCATGCGGCAGAGGAATCTCAAAAGAACGTTGCGTTGGCAAAGCTAACGCTTGCAGTCGTTCCGTATAGTACGGCCGCGTATCGAAGAGAATTTTCAGCAAACTGTGCGTCTTTGCCGAATGCACACCGGATACTGGTAGACCCGGACCCAGGCACTCGAGTATATAAAAATCGACACCGAACTCTGTTGCTATGGAAGACTTTGGAGTTAGGAAGGCATCAAAATGGGAACAGTTTACATAGTAGTAACGGCTACTCCAAAGAGCTTCGCCTAAATCGCAGGTAATGCACTGTGGTTCACTTCTGTAAGAATTTATAAATTGTCATTATTACTTTGACCTGTAAAGTGAAATGAATTTTTATATACGTTACTTACTTTCGACTATCATCACTAACCGGATCCTTGACAACATACAAATGCCTCTGTCCGGGTTTTTTATCCTGTGTTCCTAGGTAGTAGACTAGATGATTCGCCGTATCCCAAGAAAGAATTTTCAGGACCTAAAAGTGAATAATAAAAAAGAAAAAGCAAAACGGAAAAAGAGTCCTTGAATAAACTTTATTCCATTGTTATTTCAATTGGGGTAGTCAATGTGGTTAAACATAGGTTATGGCGTAAATCGCAACTTATGAGCTCGCATTGCTCTTGTAAGCAAGTTATTCACAGTCAGATAAGCGCATCGGTTATTTCTTTTTTACTATTAAAAGCATAAAGAGGAAAGTTAGTATAAAATATTTGATTCAAAATAAAAAATAAACACATTAAAAATCTGAAGAATGTACAAACGACTGTATGATTAATTTTTCATGTTGTGGGTTTTATTTTTGATAGCGAAAGCGAGAATTTAAGATACAAAAAAAAGAAAACAATTAGAAGAAAGGATTTACAGAGACAGTGTATGAAAAGGAAAAGAAGACGACAGAGACAGTGTATGGTTAACAGGAAGCAGCTTGAAAAATAGTAAATGTGGTATTGTGGAATGTAAACGTTAAATATATCGGGAACGTGATTAGAGTTGCATTGCAGATGTGTGTGGTCCTGAAGTATTTTATATTATGTTTTTCGAATCTCGCATCCGGGTCGAGTTGTCATTGTTTGTATTATTTGTTGAAAAATGTATGAAGTACTTTTAAATAAAGCAACTCATCGAGTTTAATACATCCACTTCTGAAAAATATAATTTAATGTTCGAGTGCCAGTCGAGAGGTGCCAGGAACAATGTTCGGACGTTTTACAGAAGTGTAAAAAGGACATGTCACGGAAACAAGACCCGAACAGAGACCTGTAGAGACGAAGAAGGAAATCTTGTAGTAGAGTCACAGCCGGTGCTGAGGACATGGAAAACTATTTCTGCAGGCTGTTAAACGGCGAAGACGACACAAATTACGCTGTCAGGCAGAACGAACCATTCGGCCTGGACGATGAAAGCCAAGACTTCCGTCCACCTGACGAAAACGAAGTGAGGATAGCGATATTCAAACTTAAGTCCAACAAAGCTGCTGGACCAGACGGCTTAAATGCTGAGCTTTCTAAGGCAGTGGGAGATGACCTGGTGGAGAGCATACACTAACTCGTTTCCAAGATTTGGTCAGAAGAAATTATGCCAGATGAATAGAACCTCAGCATTGTTTGCCCGATCCACAAGAAAGGAGACGCTCTAAACTGCGCCAACTTTAGAGGCATCAGTCTCCTGAATACTGCCTATAAGATCATGTCTGCTGTACTCTGTGAACGCCTGAAACCATTCGTCAACGACCTGATTGGTCCCTACCAGTGCGGTTTTAGGCCCGGTAAGTCCACGACCGATCAGATATTCACACTACGGCAGATCCTGGAGAAAACCCAAGAAGTCCAAATCGATACCCACCATATTTTTATCGATTTTAAGGCCGCATATGACAGCATCTATAGAGACAAGCTATACAGAGCCATGTCTAGTTTTGGCATCCCTGCCAAACTTGTCAGATTGTGCAGAATGACGATGGACACTCCATAAAGGTCGGAAACAATCTCACCGCGACCTTTGATGTCAATTAAGGATTTAGACAAAGTGATGCGCTGCCATGTGACTTCTTCAACATCATGCTTGAGAAAATTGTGCGAAACTCGCAAGCCAACAGTAGAGGCACAATTTTTCAAAAGTCTGTGCAAATACTTGCATATGCTGACGACATTGACGTAATTGGCAGAACACAGCGAGCTGTCACTGGTGCGTTTGCAAGTATTAGCACATTACTGGTGAATGAGGGCATAAGATCCTCATCATCCCAGTCCTGCTCTACGGCGTAGAAGCGTGGACATTAGCAAAAGGGGATGAAGATCTTCTTTGTGGTTTCGAACGCAAAACTGTTCGAGTGATTTTCGGTCCCGTTTGCGTTGACGGGCTTTGGAGGAGGAGATTTAACACCGAACTCTACGAGCTGTACAGCGACATCGACCTGGTCAAAAAAGTGCGAATCAGTCGACTAAGATGGCTAAAACATGTAGAGCGAATGGAAACCAACGCCCCGACCGGAGTCTTCGTTGTCCAACCCGGAGGGACAACTCAGTAGAGGAAGACCTCGCCTTAGGTGGAAGGGGATCTCAACCAACTTGGAGTGCGGAACTGGAGGCAGTTAGCCAAAGATCGTGCTAACTGGAGAGGCCTTGGTTCACCCCGAACTGTAAGTAAAAAGTGCGAATCAGTCGACTAAGATGGCTAAAACATGTAGAGCGAATGGAAACCAACGCCCCGGCCGGAGTCTTCGTTGTCCAACCCGGAGGGACAACTCAGTAGAGGAAGACCTCGCCTTAGGTGGAAGGGGATCTCAACCAACTTGGAGTGCGGAACTGGAGGCAGTTAGCCAAAGATCGTGCTAACTGGAGAGGCCTTGGTTCACCCCGAACTGTAAGTAACCTAAGTAAGTAAGTAAGTTCGAGTCCCACTGCGGTTAAGGGTTTTTCGGGAAGAATAAATAAAAAGACCAGCACCATAAAAAAGGAATCTGATGAACGGCTGAGGCAGCCGTGAAACAGCGTTCTAACTCCAGCCCCTATTTGGGTGGGGTTGTTGTTGTTGTTGTTCATTCAACCGTTCAATTGAAATAAAAAGTCTGTGAGTGATATTGGGATTCCATTTTCTAGAACATTGCAAGAAGTGTCAAATTGTTCGCACCTTTTCTGCGAGAAACAATTCCTTCTCGCAGCGGCAAATGGAATGCCTAACATTTTACCTAACATTTTCCTTCAGATTTCGAGATCGTTTACAAGACAAGGGAACCAATTTGATTCATTATGAGTACATATAAATGAGTACATAAAAAAACGAGGTTAAAAAAGGCTGTCATCAAAAACTAGCACACTTAGACCAATATGAGTGCTTTGTGAAACCACGCGAATTAGGGAGGTATCGCCCAACCCCGCTGAACAAGTTAAAGCTTATAATCTCTATTTTCAGTGTAAGTCCAGTCGTTAAGGTCTTAATAGAAACAAGCTTCTAAATTTAGTTTTCCTTTGTGGGAGAAAGTGGGTTAGGTAAGGCGAAAGTTGAGATCTCTCCTACTCCACCTCGTCCATGTAGCTTATTTCAAAATATTAGTATACACCAAGCGGCGGAAACTCAGCCCATTGGCTGTGATCGACGCATGCTTCTTAGTTGAAGGGAAGGTTCTACAACGCAGTTGTTGGTCCAGGCGGTGCAGCGGACGCAAACCTACGGTTCACAGTGTTGGGCAGCATTAAAATAGTATCAACGCCGCTGAGATGCAGATGCTTCGCAGTTAGTAATGACATGCTCAAAGCAAAGAACCTACGAGGCTGTCAAAAAAGCAATATTATTCAATGTTTCTATACAACCGCGAAAGAAGCAGGTCTTAGAACTCCACAATCAGATACAGAAAAAAAGCTAACAGTTACTGACCTTAAACTCGCACACGATGGTTATTATTTTGTAGAGAATCGGACGTATATGTAAAATCAAACTACAAGAAGATTACGCATTCCCGAGCTTAACATTTTTTTGCTCAAGGGTTTGAATAGATTCCCTTATGCCTGAAACAGATGTGCACCAGGGACGAACTCAGTAATGCATGCAGTAAAACACATGTGCAGTAAGAAATTGGCATCGTGCAGTATGCGCTTTGCCTTACCTAAATATCCCTAAACAACCAAACAGACTAAAGTACTGGGTAATGTCGTAAAACTTCACAGCACGAAACGTCAAACCAGAAAAATTATAACCAATCGTCTACAATCGGTTCAGCAAGTCATCTTGCCCCTAAAGTAAAATTAATAAATAAATGTAGGAATCAAATCAGATGTTGTCGTGTTGATGTGTGTTGCTTTCTCCACTTTCCTCTCATTAAACTGAAAAATCTATAACAGCATCGCGCTCGGACACACAGTTTGTACGGCGTTTTCTATGATACTTGTGAACGTGAAACGCGTTACTACAGTAATTTTCAGATACGCCGTTTTCTGTGATAAGGGTGAATAATAATAGTGAGGGTATTGTACACTGCGGCCTTATGGTCTATTGTGTCCCCTGCGTATACTTTGGAGAGATTAGTTATCTCTTGCAGAGCCCCCTATAAATACACCTCTTTTATGAATTGTATTTGAGTCTTGATCTGATACACACTCAGATCACACACCTTATAGCACAGCATCCAGTCCAGCTTCCTTGACGAATCTGCGAATGAGTCGTGGAACCATTGTTTGTATGTCCTTGTCTGTTATTTGGTGCATGCCCGAAGAGTTTCACTGCAGAATCTGCAAAGTCCGTCAACTGAACAAGCAATTTTTCTTAGGGGCTCCTTGAGTCTGCAGTGCCACCCGTAAGGAGGCCTGTTAGAATTCGTTGGTTATTCTTGTTAAGGCTGATGCAAGCTTTGAATCTCTTTATGTTGTAGTTTCCCAGGAGTTGCTTTGCTAGCCCGCTGCCCCTTTTCTTGCCAGAGAATCTGCCGCCTCGTAACATATAATGCCAACGTAGCCAGGTACAAAGCAGGTGGTTGCTCCGATATTTTTGCCCAGTCTGTTCAGTCTGTGTAGGAATTACCACACGAGTTTTGACTTGATGACGTAGGCTTCAAGTACCTTTATAGCTGCTTACCTGCCAGACATTATTGTTATGTTGCAATATCTGTAATTTTTCTCGAGATTGACCCGAACGCATCTGTCTATGGTACATATTTCTGCCCATGGATTCCTAGTGCTTAGTTCGTGTCCCAAACACTCCTAGCCGGTTCTTTCATGGTTTCTCGAGCCATCGGTGTACTACATTGTTGTGTGGTTGCTCAGTATAAGAGTTGTGGATTCATCGCTCCGGTCTTCCTTATTGCTGAGCCTTACCTAGCAAATCTTCTCCCAGTTAAATTTCCTTATCCTAGCATCACTAGGTATTGTTTAGAATGGAGGTTTTTTGAGTAGATCATCGTGTTCTTTTGAACCGATGCATTTCTCTTCCCATCCTTCTTTTACCATCCAATTGACTTATCTACCGCGTCCATCACCATGAGGTGTAGAGGAATCAATTCCAAGAGCACCTCCATGACTGCGGTTGGGCAGGCCTATATCCTCTCTCTCCTTTCGCCAGAAGTCCTAGGTACTTTACTTTAGTGACTGGTATTATGTCGTGCCAGGCGAATTTCCTAGTCTCTGAAGTCGTCTTTCCTAGGGAATGATGCTTTCGTTATTTTCGCCGGGTTGATGTCAAGTGCGACCGTATAGGACCATTCTTTTATTACTTTAAGCGCCCTCTTTATGATTTCACCAAGGGTTTCCTCGAACGTTGCCTTGGCAATAAATACAATGTTATTGGCATACGTCTGACAGTTGATGCCAAAGCTGGGTAATTTTTTCAGCAGTTCGTCAACATTAAATGTGATAACACCCCTCCTTATAGACATGCGCTTGTTGTGTCTACTCTAATGGTTCCAGATGGTGTTTGAGTCTCTGCTGATTTACTGCTTGGTAGATAGACTCTGTGAGATAGATAGGGCATACCTTACAACGACTTTTGCAAAAGCGGTAGATATGAGGAAAATGAGGTTATACTCCTTTACTTCTAATGCACGTCGCACCCTTAGAATGAAAGTGATCTAACTCAAAAAATGCAATTGTTGGGGAATGAGCAAAAAAGTCGTCAATAAAGTATAGTGTTGATTAAATTTAAATGTATCTCTCCCGTGGTTCATTGGAAATTATAGATTTTTTTGCGAATTTATATACTGATATTTTATGGACAGATTGGCAGCATTTCATTAAATGTCTTTTAATTATATATTTTAACATTAAATACAGTTTCAAATTAAGTCATTCCATTGCAAAAATATATCTGTATTTCTAGAAGTTTTTACGAGATAAACCTATTTAAGACGCAAGATATAACAAATGCTGATGGCTTGCATAGCTTTTATCAGCTGTGTTTTATTATCCATGCGGATCTGGATCTGGATCAATTTAATACGTAAAACAAAAACAACACAGGATCTTGCTATTTATCGGGATCATTAATCGTGATCCAAAATTTAATTACAAAACTCACTACCTGTTTTTTCGTGGCGTTGCTTATTTCATTCTTAATGTTGGTGTCCCTGTAAATTACACAACAAGCGATCATATTGTGACGCCACATTGTACCCTATATTTGCAATATGGCTGAGTGCCAATCGAAACTTGAAATACCTGGTATCGTATGTTATGTGTTAAAAACAACTGTTGCCACAACTTGCCACTGATGATCCAGATCGTTTTATTATCAGATCGGATCCGTATCAAGATCATTGAGATAATAAAACGCGGCTATCGTGGGCTTTGAGCGCGGCGACCGAATCAAGAAATTCCGTAACGAAAAAAACCTAACACCCCACCAAGTGAGTTAATCGGTTCTCGTTAGATCACCGCAATTAAATGACGTTGGGCGCGGTTAGTACGTAGATGGATGACCGTTTGAGAACAACCGCGTGTCGTTGTTTTGTTTTTTTGTGTTATGTAAACATCTTTGCTCTCGGTAGGGGCTAGTTGGAAATATCGAGCGTCACCGTCATCGTCAGATTTTCAGGTCGGCCGACAAAAAACAAAAAAGTTTGAACTAGTAAGCTGAAATTTATAATATAGACCCTCCAGGCGCCCTTGATGCTCATGTGTAAATATTTTCAAAATTCGCCCACTGACACGCCCACAAAAAAAAACCAAAGTTTGAGCTAGGGAGCTGAAATTTATAATATAGACTCTCCAGGCGCCCTTGATGCTCATGTGTAAATATTTTCAAAATTCGCCTATTGACACGCCCACAATTGAAATTAATGCAACGCTGACGAGCCTACATGTTTACACATCAACTATATATATCAACTATATATGCAGCGTGGCTCACACCGTTTTTGTGTATAGGTAATACACATTAAAGCTGCGCAGAGAAAGTATATATGATATTATATCTATATAAGTTTACATCGAGCGAAACTCGATGATCAAACTCTTAATAACGTTCTTTTTGTTCAAATTTTTTGAATGAATAATTTGTTTGGTGTGTAATTACACTATTATTTATACCTTATTATTTATACCTATTATTTATACCTAGCTATTTTCGTTTTATAGAGAATAAAAACTTAAAGAGCTAAAAAGAAAAAGATACGAAATTCTATGCAATAGCTTTACCGCGGCAGTCCCCGAATGCCATACGTTTTTTTTTATAATAAGCGCGCACTAAAGGGATTTGTTGGGAGCATTATAATGTATTAGCTACACAACGCGGGCGTTAAGGAAATTAGGGTGGGAAGAAAAGGGGAGATGCCGATGCACGTTGGTTTTGAATGTTTGTTGTGAGGAAAGATTCTTTGAACTTCACTGTACGTCCGAACATAGGCTTGAGGGTGAACTGATGAGCATTCCTTGCATGGTGGGTATTGCGGTTGAAATGTTCAAGGGGAGGAATGCAACTGGCTATTTCGTTTGCGCACTTATGGTGGAAATAACGATAAAATAACGAAAGGCAGGAGACATTACGACGATGACTAAGAGAGTCAATCGATCTCGCGATGTCTCGGTCGCCAATGAGTTTTATCGCGCGTTTTTGGATCCTTACAAGTAGCTCCAAATAAGTTATTGTTGCACCGGACCAGATATGCGCGTTGTACTCGAGTTTCGGGCTAATAAACGCCTTATATATTGTAGCCAAATCAGAAGGGCTTAATAAGACTTAATATAAAAATGGTCAACAAAATCAAATAAATAGACTTATATCAAAAAGGAGCCAGCTTAACACAAAAAATTTAATGAACTTACGTTCACAGTATTTGTTATAAACTACTACACTTCGAGATCCGCCTATTTAACACACGTTCACTTGCTAGCACCTCTGACGCAATACTGACTTGGTCTCTTTCACATAACATGCATAGATGAATAGCGCGATCAACCAAAGTGACCGATGTATACGTTGTCCCTTTCTTACACATGATCAATATGTAATTGGTCGTAGAAGTTGTCAGCGTGATCCACCTGACCTTTTTTAAATGTATCACAATTGACCTTCCTCGGTGTAAGTATTCCGTATCGAGGGCTATTTCAAACCATCCAACGATATTTTATTAAATATCCTATTTATTACCAAACTGCGAAATACCTGTGAGGACAAAGCATTTAGTCCTTGTGCTTGGTCCCCTTTGTTGCTCTCTTTAGGTTGAACGTTATTGTATAAAAATAAAATTAAATCAAACCACAGTGCGGGTGCAATATCTTCAAATATTCGTAAACAATATAGATCCATTGAATTCAAAATTTAAATCAAAACGTGTACATAATGATGCTGGTGCTGTGCGAAATCTCGTCTATTTTGTGGACATCATTCAAATCAAAGCTATAATTTCTTATAATGTATTTTAAGCTCATCAGTCTTTTGAAATAATGTCGAATTAATTGGTGAGGTATTAAATGTGACCACATATTTTGGTATAAACAATAGCAATTCCTTTTTCATATTTAAAAACATTTATATAGCGTACATATATACATAGCACCAGATTGAAATTGAAATTTTTTATCTCTTAACTACATTTTTGTACATAAAGCTTGATTACATTAAAAAAAGGTTAAACAATCCATATAATGTATACACAATGAATTTAGTTTTGGAGGGGCTAAATGCATATTTCCATGCGGTTAATTCGAATGCTATTAAGTAGCTGATTTTTTTGGGGAAAAACAAATTAATAGTAAAAAAGTAAATAAAAAACAAAACAAAAACATTTTTTTGTTTTTATCGAAATCTCACCTGATTTCTGTCATGTGTTATAACGGCAACTTGCTATACTTATGGGCATTTGTTTTATTTTTAATTCGCATTACACATTCACGAGATATATAAATATAATTTGGATTTTGTTCGTAGTAGCGCACATTCATTCGATTTCATTTTCAAATATTATTGCAGACCAGATTGAGACATAATCGTGCGATATTGTTTTTTATTGATTTGATGGTCGTTTCAAAACAAAATCAAAAAAATAAACGATGGTATTAATCACAAATTACATTGAGAATGTTTTAATTTTTATTTTGTTTTGTTCGGAACATAAAAAAATTAAAGGAATAAAAAAATGAATTAATAAAAATTATGGAATAATTAAAAAAAAAGAGTTAATAATATTGATCAATGACCGCACATGGTAGTGTTACACATTTATGCATTAATCTTTAGCATTTTATACAAAAGATAGAATAAATGTGAATGTGTGTCGGTATAATGTTGTGTTTGTGTCACAGGGTGTCTCAGAGTCAACTTGCATAAATGTTTTTTTTTGTTTTCTTCACAAGATGAACTTTTTTTCCGTTTTGAAATCCAATTAAAGTTGACTCTGATTTCACACTTTGTGTGAATATAAAATAATGCAAAATTCAAGTAAAAAATTTACCTCATAACGTCCGTGTGAGATCACAGATATTCGCTGCTGTGTTATCGTCACATGTTTGATATGGGTAAAGTGTTCAGTTCCAGACTCCTGGATACTGGCTAAAATAAGAAAACTATCACCATCTGGCGAGAATACCGGATGCGGCAATATATCCAGCCATTCATCTTCCGGTGCCCGTTCGGAATGCGTCTATAATGAAAATTAGATATTCAGAATGCCTGAATTGACATACTAATTTATTTTTTATATCTCACCTCGATGCATGTCCAATTGGGTGCAAAACACGTAGCAACAATGCTGTAGTTCTGCGATCTCATCATGTAAACTGTTGAGATCTGGTGATTACCCTGTGACACCCAACCAACTGAGGTAAGATAGAATTCCCTAAAAAATATATATATATATATTTTAACCATGACAAACAAAAGTCCTTGCTAATAGTGCTGTTAAGTGAATGTCGTGGTGTATGGGCGCAGTGGCTCAGTGGATTGTTTCTTGATAAGACTCCTGAGCTAGGGGTCGCAGGTTCAAATCACGCTGTAGCCCAGTTACACCTAAAGTTTTTTTTCACTGCCCTTTCTTGCAAAAAACTGACAATTTCAATTGTCTTGAGAAGCTTATCAAATTAGCCGTTCGAAGTCAGCGTAAAATTGTAGGTGCCTTCGTGCCAAAATATAACTTCGCGCACAAAAATGGTTGAAGAAGCCAAATTGAATGAGCAGTTAATTCCTAATATTTTTTTATTTTAAATGTGGTGCTGTGGCGTAGAGTTATAGGTAGCCATATATGTACTGGGAATCCTCGAGGAAAAAGCCTCCGAAATATCCGTGGAGATTTCCTCTACCAAACCCTTGCCCACAAACGGAGAGGACTCTCCTGAAAGAAACCACACACGTCTTCAAAAGATCGGCAAAATTCGGCCTCAATTCCAAAAAAAGAATTCAATTTCGTTCGTGATTTTTCGCCCTTTCGCTTTCGCCCTTCAAGAAAACAACTACACACGTTGGGGAATTCCTCAAAATAGTATATGGATGCCTTATAGAATATTGTCCAGCACAGAGCTGCCAACCAAGCCCAGCGACGATGCCATCTGACGGATGGTAGAAACCTTAATGATTGCGGAAGAAGAGATATCGAAGAACCTGTTGTCTGCCAACATTCTTGGTCAAGTTTTCAGTAGTGTTGCACGGCTTCTCCGAATCTCGCTCAATTTACTGATTATACTTCTTTTTCCTTCAAGACAAGCTTATGATCTGAAGGAGATAAGATGAAACATGACCCTATGGATCTACAGCATCCCTATACTGATCCACTAGTGAGGTTCACCGGATCGGCCTCAAAAAGTGCCTTCCGGTTTCGGATCAATTTGCCCCCGAGGTCTTACTTTGGAAGTGCAATACAACACGGCCTTAAGACACGATCTGTGTCGGGGACCATTTACCTGAATTTTAAAAATACCTAGACTTTATTTCTCCCCTTAGTAGCCTTTTACGGCGAGTGGTGTTTATCGGGGAGTGCTGTAGTGATATTTTAGGCCTACCCATGCACGGGAATATTATTTTAATAAAACCAAACAAGAAGGCACATGATGGTGCCTTATACAATCTGACATATTTTCTTAATTAATGAACCTCTTAGCCTGTCATCATTCTTAAATCAATTAAAGCACTAAAGTGGGGCAAGTATCTACCTAGAAATGAAATGAACTAAGTTCCTGGTTCTTTCGTGATAATTAAGAATAGGTTAACTTACTGAGAGAAGCATCGTTCAAATTTACCTCTGCTTCATAGTAAATTTCTTCGAAATTCGGAACTTGTACGGCCTACTATGCAAGTTATAAAGCAACAACGGTTATTTCGTGTAAACAAAGTCGTTAAAGATGCTGGTCCTCAACATCACTGAGTCTTTAAAGGGATTAATATGAGCTCCTGGTGGTAATGGATCTCGCATTAACCCAAGAAAAGTTACTATAGAGGCATTAAGGACCAGAAATACAACACATTCGACTAACGTCTATTTTACTGCTCATCATTTGTTACAACGAAAATAGATGAAAATTTTTCCATTATTACGCAATGGGAGGGTATAAAAATAGCACTAACTGAGATACTTTCGTATCTATCTACAGAACAACCATCATTCACTGAATGTTAATAAATTGCGTAAACATATCAGGCGCTTCTATTTAGTTCTGCTTCTGATTCATTCCTTAGACCTAGAACGATGTTCATATTCATCTAAATGCTATTACCACCATTACTTGTGATTAATGATGCATTTAATAACTCGAGCATTCGTTCAAATATTTTCCAAAATATATGATCCTGGACTTAGCAAACACAGGTATGTTAAGCTTTCTTATTCTCCCCCGCTTATCGCACAGGCTAATGTTCTACTTGCAATGCACACACAGTATGCCCACATCTAATTCCAATGGACCAATAAATCTCCTGTTTGTCATATCCAGAAATAGGTTGTGAATCCAGGCAACTACTATCTTCCCCCGCTGCAATGATAATTGAAAGCGTTTAACAAATTCGGAGAATATCATCATTTCGTTCAACACATCTATCCATCATCTTGACCCCGCAATTCTTAGGCACGCGACCCCGTAATTCATAGGCACGCAAATATATGCACAGCTATCGATTTCCCCTACCTACAATTGGTCCACCTCGCACTCCGAAAGCCCGGCAAAGGATCAAATGTCAATGAACCTGTTAGTGATACGAATAGCTCAATGTGTTATCCAATTGGCATCGCATCACGGCTCATAATTGGATTTCACTAGAGCCGACCATTTAATTAACCCCTTAGCAATATAAAAAAAATATTTTTAGTGTCGTTTTTGATTTGTCTGTGTCTGTGCGTTCTTGTCACACCAACACAATACAAAAATACCTACTGTCCATCCAGTGATGGTGGTGGCTTCACTAAACTCCGTTGGATATCCGTCAGGTTGGTAATATCCACTATCCACAAATGTACTTCGGGATTTGTGGTGCCCGGCGTTGGGTATCGAACATGTCTTGTTTCCGGAAATGAACTGGCTGAACTCATACCAGCATCGGCAGCTATAATCGCTCCTGACGCCAACCATGGATAGGTCATCATGCCAACGTTGGTATCATTGAACGAGGCATACATAAATTGGCTGCCATCCGGCGATGACCAGATTGCTTCAGGTTGCGAAAATATTTCCTCTGAAAGTGGTTGGTAAAAATAAAAAATTAATCTATTTAAATATTTTTTATTTAAGAAAGTATTAAATAAAATAACATCAAGTTAATAATAAGTTAAATAAATAACATAAAATCTGTGTGCCGAAGGATGTGCAATTAGAAAACGAAAAATTCTTCATCTTTTGTTTCAAATATGCATGACAAATTTTAATTTATTTAACTTAAATCAAAATTAAAAAAAAAATGCGGCCAAGTGCGAGTCGGACTCGCCCATGAACGGTTCCGCTGGGGGCACACATTTTACCACTTTGGAAGTGTCTCTCGCGCAAACTATTCAGTTTAGAAAAAAATGATATTAGAAACCTCAATATCATTTTCGAAGACCTATCCATAGATACTCCACAAGTATGGGTTTGACGAGAAAAAGTAAAGGCACCCCCAAAATTTATTGTTTTTATACCCTATTGTAAGGGTATATTAATTTTGACGCATAGTTTTAGACCCCTAAAAGTTACTATATTTATGATCAGCATCGATAATAATGTCGATCTAGCCATGTCCGTCCGTCCGTCCGTCCGTCCGTCTGGCGGCAAAAATTAGGCTCTCTAGGGTCCCGAAATAATCAAGTTTACGATTTTTTGAAATCCACCCACAGACACGCCCACAAACTCGAAAAAAACAAATTTTTCGAAAAAATCTAATTTTGAGCTAGAAAGCTGAATTTTTTTATATATGATCTATGACTCCTAAAACTGCTCGGGAAATAAAATTTTCAAAATCCGCCCACTGACACGCCCACAATTAAATAAAACAATTTTATTGATAAACCAAAATTTGAGATAGGGAGCTGAAATTTATAATATATACTCTCTAGGGGCCCTTTATGCTCATGTGCTTTTTTTAAATCCGCCTACTGACACGCCCACAATTAAATAAAATAAATTTATTAACAACATAACATAACATAACAAAATATGTAGAGCGTTCTTAACAATTCAACCATACTTAGACTTTTGTCACGACCAGTTATGAGGAATAAGAATAGGGTATCCAACAGTTCGCCTAGGCGACTGTAGCCCGTCGCAATGTTTTTTTTTATATTTGAGTTCATTGAATGAAAGGTAAATTGCGGTTTACGATTTATGACGTATTAAAAAAAACTGCTTACTAGATCTCGTTCAAACCAATTTTCGGTGGAAGTTTGCATGGTAATGTACATCATAATTTTTTGTTAGTTATATCATTCTCTTGTTTTAGAAGTTACAGCGGGGGGGGGGGGGGGGGGGGGGGGGCACACATTTTACCACTTTGGAAGTGTCTCTTACGCAAACTATTCAGTTTAGAAAAAAAATGATATTAGAAACCTCAATATAATTTTTGCAGACCTATCCATAGATACCCCACACGTATGGGTTTGATGAATGTTTGAGTTTCAGTTCTAAGTATTGGGAACCCCCAAAATTTATTGTTTTTTTTTTCATTTTTGTGTGAAAATCTTAATGCGGTTGACAGAATACATCTACTTACCAAGTTTCAACAGTAAAGTTCTTATAGTTGCGGAGAAAAGTGGCTGTGATATTCCCGGACAGACAGACAGACAGACATGACGAATCTATAAGGGTTCCGTTTTTTTGCCATTTGGCTACGGAACCCTAAAAAGCAAATCCTTCAAAAAGAATCCAATCAGAAGTTTTAAGATCGGAGGAAGCCTTTAAGTCAAAGAACCTAGAAAATGGAGCACGACCGGCTCAGTTGGTACTGTTATGTTTAAAGGAGAAATCCTACGAAACACGAAACATCGCGAAAGAGAGGTAATCCTTAAATCTCCTGGATCACACAAATGCAATAATACTAGCATTTGATTAACCTCATTGTCGAAGTGATTTAATACCGGTAGGCCTGGCAATACTTTTTGAGGTCAAACCGGCGAACGTCACAGGCGGATTAGTAGGTATGCAGTGAAATGGGATGTTTCTGATCCCCTTATCCAGATCATAGTCTCGCAGCCATTGAGGAAGAAAAGGAACAACATAATATGTATGAAGTATCCATTTTTTTGCCACACCCACTTTATGGGGGCGTTTTTGATAAAAGCTTTGTTGTTTTTTTGATTATCCCACACGAGACTATTTCTAGCAGCATAAAAACAGTTACAACCGTTAAAACATATTGAATACATGAAAACTTCGAACTAGAACTTAGAAAAAGTTGAACTATATCTACATTTTGTCAGGCCTTAAATGGTGCAAAGTGTACATGTATAAGCTTTCCACTTTGTTCAACCGCTCAAACTCGGTAGAACCTTTGCTGCTGTTTCCTACCGCAGACCTCAGTCTCTTTGCCGCAAAAACCAGTTTTATGCCGGTTATGTACTGGTTCATCAATCAGGTTAGGTTAGGTTGTGGTGGCTCTCAGCCGAAGGCCAACACACTTAGACTAATGTGAGGTCCATTGTGATACCACACAGATCTATTGGTTTCTTTCACTACTCCTTAAACCGTTTGGAGCTTCTTATGAAGCGCGATAGACTTCTAACGTCTGCGTTAGAAAAGTCATTTAGATCACTGAGCAAGAAATCTCCCAGATGGAGATTTCTTTTATGGCAGAGAGCAGGACATGTACAAAGAAGGTGAAGTGTAGTCTCCTCCTACTCCTCGTCCATGCAGCTTCTGCAGAAGTCGTTTAAATAAACGCCAAGCCTCGATGCGTGCCTGCCTATCAGACAGTGCCTTGTAATGTCACCTTTAGTGGAGCTAATATGCAGTCGGTTTAGTGAGATTAGACTCTTAGAGCGCCGCAGGTCCAGCTTTGGCCAGACATGCTTAGTCGCTAGACATGTATTAATACTTGTCCACCTGAGGTTTGTTCTCTCGATTGCGGATAGCTTGAATAAAAGTTTGCAAGTAGCGATTGGTATACCCAGAAAACCCTTTTCAGGTAAAAGAGGTAGTTTGGTTCCCTTTTTGGCGAGTTCATCTGCTAGCAGTTTCCTGGAATATCTCTATGCCCCGGCACCCAACAGAGGTGAAAGTTAAACTGCTCCGCCATCTCCCTAAGAGATAAATGGCACTCATGGGCGATGTAATTTAAAGAGACTGAATCCACGGACTTAATCGCGGCTTGACTGTCTGAGAAGATAGGTTCATCAATGAACATTATTATTATTATTTTATTTATTGTCGAGAATTAAACTTTATGGCATTGAAATCATAACTAGATTGGTAACACCAGAAAATGCAACCAAAATAAACCAAAAAGCTTTCTAAAGAAAAAACATAGGGACGGGCTACAGTCCGCTTGGGCGAACTGTTGGATACCCTATTCTTATTCCTATCCCTCATAAGTGGGCGTGACAAAAGTCTAAGTATGGTTAAATTGTTAAGAACGCTCTACATATTTTGTTATATAACATTTAAAGGATTTTATAAAAAAAACGCTCCCTAGCTCAAACTTGGGTGTTTCAATAAAATTGTTTTATTTAATTGTGGGCGTGTCAGTAGGCGGATTTAAAAAAAAATTAACACATGAGCATAAAGGGCCCCTAGAGAGTATATATTATAAATTTCAGCTCCCTAGCTCAAACTTTGGATTTTCAAAAAAATTGTTTTATTTATTTGTGGGCGTGTCAGTGGGCGGATTTTGAAAATATTTATACATGAGCTTAAAGGGCCCCTAGAGAGTATATATTATAAATTTCAGATCCCTAGCTTAAACTTTGGATTTTCAAAAAAAAAAAATTATTTATTTGTGGGCGTGTCAGTGGGCGGATTTTGAAAATATTTATACATGAGCTTAAAGGGCCCCTAGAGAGTATATATTAAAAATTTCAGCTCCCTAGCTCAAATTTTGGTTTTTCAATAAAATTGTTTTATTTTTTTGTGGGCGTGGCAGTGGGCGGATTTTGAAAATTTTATATCCCGAGCAGTTTTAGGAGTCATAGATCAAATATAAAAAATTTCAGCTTCCTAGCTCAAAATTCGATTTTTTCCAAAATTTTGTTTTTTTGAGTTTGTGGGCGTGTCTGTGGGCGGATTTCAAAAATTCGTAAACTTGATTATTTCGGGACCCTAGAGAGTATATGGTTAAAATTTCAGCTCTCTAGGTCTAGTTTAAAGGCCTAATTTTTGCCGACGGACGGACGGACGGACGGACGGACGGACGGACGGACGGACGGACGGACGGACGGACGGACATGGCTAGATCGACATTACTATCGATGCTGATCATAAATATAGTAACTTTTAGGGGTCTACGGGCAATATTAAGGTATGTTACAAACTATGCGTCAAAATTAATATACCCCTAGAATAGGGTATAAAAAAGAGAAAGATAGATAGATAATTTATTTTCGTATTGGAATTTACATTTGGTGGACCACCGCGCAGTTTACATACAGAGATTTGATATTTATATTATATCTTTCTACTGAACAATTAATTTTAAATCATGACTACAAAAGAATATTATACAATGATATATGTACTTTGAAGGAAAAATACTTTAAGAACCTTCAATACAAATAGAATTAAAAAAGGGAAAGGGAACCTTAAAAAATTTAGCAGGTACATTGTAGTAACAAATAATAAATAATATATAAGAAATAATATAAATAATAAATAACAAATAATAAATAATATATAACAAATAATATAGGTATAGCAATAATAAATTACAGGTATAATTAAAAACAAATAATGATTTTTGATACACAAGAAGCATTAAAAACATTGATCAGTGGATTTTCATAGATCTTACAGTTGCGGGGAAATTTGGTGGTTAGCTTTGTAATTCGATCTTGAATCAAGTCAACATTTGCTCTGGTATGAAGATCAGCGGTTAAGTGATGTGGGGGAAGTTTAAGGATCATTTTAAGAAGTTTGTTTTGAGAAACTTGTAGTTTTTTAAGATGACATTTTGCTGAATTGCTCCATACTTGGCAACCACATAAAAGGATTGACTGGAAAATTACTTTAAAAATAACGATCTTCTTAGCTTTGTTCAGTAAGGATTTTCTGTTTATGAAGGGGTACAACATCTTTATTGCTATATTCACTTTTTGTATTGTTTTAGCAGTATATGTTCTTTAAATGTGAGTTTTGTATCCAGATGAATGCCTAAATATCTCACGGATGGGATCCAGTTAATACTTGTGTTATTTACAATTAGCCGGGCATAAATGAAAGAATTATATTCACGTCTTGTATTAACCCTCAATCCGTGTACTGGGCACTGAGTGACAAAATGAAATTTCAAATCGGATTTTAACGTACTTATTGTTCTATGACATGGAAGAAAGAGATGATATCTTAGGGCATACGATGCCCAAGTACCGAAAAACAATCAGTTGAACTGCTTCTGTATACAGTTTTCGTAAATCAGAGATATTACAAAAAAATATCGATATCGTGTACCTGGGCACTCAGTGCCCATGGATTTTTTGGTACATTTGTTGTATCGCCTGCGTACCGTGCTTCCTTGTCTCCAAGGGAAGAGTACGAAGCGGAGAGTAAAAGATTTGTTTTGATTTTATTAATTTTAATTTAACTGAGCCCGCTGTCTTCGTTGGGCTGCGACTCAGTCTTTAATATATTAGTATATTTTAAGTTATTTTCTAATTTTATGGTATCTGAGTTTGGCCCGCTGTCTAGGCTGGGCTGCGACCAAATCAGTGTTACTTGCTCTTATTGTTAATCTGACTGTTACTCTTACTCTGCCTTTCCTAGCTTCATCGATCCCTTTATATACGATTTTGTGTTGGCTTTACTTAACACATTGCCCTAGTGCGATCGATATTGCGCGATAAGCACTGGCCCTATTCATCGATCTAGTCCAGATGTACCAATACCCAATAAATGCATTTTCAGCATATGAATCGCTTACCTATATCCATCGTCACCTCATAATTCGTTTCCATACAAAAATGCATTGACAACAATTCTACCCTTAGTAATAACAACAATCGCATTACTCATGTGTGGTCGGTGTTCGCCGCAGCGGGTGACGACACAGAGCCAAGTCGATTGTTTATGTTTATTAGGTTTGTTTTGCCATTGCCATGCGTAGTGGGAATCGGGGTTGACGTAATAGTTATTATTTATGAGTGCAGCGAACATAATTGTGTGCATGGGTTTGGTGGCATTATACATTGATGGTAAGGCGCCAGTGAATATGTCGTATCTCGTATCGGGTTGTGAGATATTATAATTGAATGAATGTTGTGGGTAGATAGGTCTGGGTATAACACATTTTTTATTGAAACCTTTAGCTTTTTAGCTTTCCCAGACATTTCAGTTGTTCATTTGAATATAATTTTGTTGCGATCGAGTTATCTTACCACTGAAGACGATTTAGAGATTACCTCTGTTGAGTACGGTTTTATTTTACAAATATTGCAAAGCGATTTTACTGTTGAGTTTAGAAAATTGTATAGTGCAGTTTTTATGCGAAGGTGTTAATTTTAGCTTTTTGGTAAGTAAATGCTGATAGGTTTTTTTGGAAAAAAAATTATATAAAAATAGCGTTTGCTCCTATTAGGTTTTGTTTTTCTGTTGGGTTTTACTATTCCTGTTAGGGTGAATACTTTTTATTTGGTTTGATCTAGAAAAATGGATCAAAATGATGTGTTAGAACGAGTCGCATATCTTTTGAGGAAATGTTCGCGTACAGCATTGAGTGATGCCGAACAGGAATTTTTAGATAACCATCCTCATGAAAGTAACCCATCGGAGGTTTCTGAATATGAAGCAGTCATAGGTGTTGGAGACCTTTCGGATGTTGACGCTGATGTTGTTCCCGATGTGCCACTTCCTGATTTACGAGTTGAACAAGTAGGCGATGACATGCGACAAGAAAAAGAATTACAATTGCAGATTGAATGTGGCGAGCGGCGTCAGGAGGATTTTCAGGAGGGTGAATCTGTGGAACCAAACAGATGACTGCGCTACATAGCTAGGAACAACCGTCATACTGATGTTTGGTGGTCTATGCACTATGCCTAATGAACTTCAGAAATCAATAGCGAGAAGTGCTCAAAACGAACAAAAAGGACATGAGCCAAGATGAAAACAAATATTTTCAAAAAAAGCAGATGCTTTTAGATGTTTGATAAGCCCAAATATTATTGGTTCTATCATTCTTGGTACAAATAGGAAAGCGAAGAAAGTCCATGAAGAAAATCGTTTGTCGGCAACCCCAAATACACTTCGTCGATGGCATGACACGGATGCAGATGAGATGTATGCATATATTGAAATATTGTTGTATGCCGGTTCCGAAAAAGCGTCAAAAGAAGAAGCTAAGGACTTGTTTGACCAACAGAATATGCCTTTTTATAGAGCTGTCATATCCTTGGAGCAATTTGAGCATATATCTCGTTTCATTCGGACGATTCAAGAACAAGAACATTCCGCTTGCAAACTGATAAGCTGACAGCTTTTAGATATACTTGGGACCCATCAAAAGAGCTTACTATTGACGAACAACTAGTAGCTACTAGAAGGCAATATATGCCTAATAAACATGGCAGATACGGTTTGAAAATGTTTTGGGTTGTAGATGCCAAAACCGATTATTCTCTGCATGGACAAATTTATTTAGGTCAGCAACCTGGTGACGATCGTTCGAATGGCATAGCACATGGCCTTGTGATGTATCTTTTACAAGATTTTCTGGACAACAATTTTAATGTTACCACGGATAATTTTTTTACGTCTGTGCCATTGGCTTTAGAGCTAGCCAGTCGAAAAACTACAATGGTTGGCACAATAAGAGGCAACAAACCATAATTACCAATGGCATTTACAAAAATTATCAGGAATTCAAAAGAACTCGCGAAAAATTAAGTTACATTTTTTGTTTCTCACGGTGGCTGCAGTTGGTGAGCTATGCGAGTAATACAAAAAAGAACGTTCTTTTGTTATCAACTTTACATCACGGCGAGGACATTGATGAACAAACTCAAAAGGCAGTAGTTGTTATGGACTAAACTAAGGGAGGCGTTGATACAAGGTGGCGCAAAAATAACCTTCCGATGTTTTTTGGCTGTAATTTAAAAAAAAAAAAAAAAAACTTTGATTCTTCTTGTGGATTATTTTTATTTGGTCTTTTAATTTTTTTTTACATCAAGTTGAGAATATTATGTCATGTAAATGGCCGCCGCCACAGTTGATTGTCATTTGAGCTATTTTTATGGCATTTTCCATCACTTTGGCCAAAACTTCCGGCGATAGGTCCTCACATTGTTGACGGATATTGTCTTTAAGAGCTGCAAGAGTCTGAGGCTTGTTGACATAAACCCGCGACTTCAAAAACTCCCACAAAAAGAAGTCTGGAGCGGTCAAATCAGGCGATCTTGCTGGCCAGTGCAAATCGCCAAAACGGGAGATTAGGCGCCCGGGAAATGCATCCTTCAGCATATCGGTTGTGGCACGTGCAGTGTGTGCCGTTGCACCGTCCTGTTGGAACCACATGTTTTCCAATCGCAATTCATCAAGTTGCGGCAAAAAGAACTCGTTGATCATTGCTCTATAGCGCTCATCATTTACAGTAACCGTTTGGCCCGCGACGTCTTCGAAGAAAAAAGGTCCGATGACTCTTCCAGCGAAAACAGCACACCATACAGTGACTTTGAACGGGTGTAATGGCTCTTCGTGGGTTACACGCGGATTTTCAGTGCCCCAGAAGCGTAAATTTTACTTATTTACGTACCCGCTAAGATGGAAATGGGCCTCATCACTCATGATTATTTTTGATGAAAAATCATCTTCCTCTTGGTGGTGATTAAGGATGGCTTGAGCGTATGTTAGACGCGATTGGCGGTCAGCAGCTAACAGCTGATGCACCGTCTGGACTTTGTACGGAAACATCTTCAAATCTTGTACCAAAATTCGCTGTAAAGACCGTCGACTGATACCCATTTGCATGGCAAGTCGTCTGGTCGATGTCGACGGCGCTTCAATGACATCTTCGGCTATAGCAGCAATATTCTCTGCAGAACGGCTACTCCGGGGTCTGACACGCCTGGCAGCATCTCGTGTTGTGCCAGTCTCTTCGAGGCGAGCGGCTAAACGTCGCAGTGTTTCACCAGTAGGCGTTGGACGGGTAGGAAATCTGCGAGGAAATTCACGTTGTGCCAAAGTCACCGACCGATTATTGTTCAAATAAATAGTCACCAATATTCCGCGTTCTGGAGCAGTGTAGCGTAACATTGTTTATTAACGTGTATTTCGCATGTGTTTACTACACAAATGTCAAAACAGAACTGACATTAGGGGCCAATCGCAAAATTTATAGCATTTTCTGATAGGAGGATTGCTTTTGCGCCACCTTGTACTTTTGACCAAATGGTTACACTCTACAGTTGCAAACAAAAGACTAACCGTTGGCCAGTCACATTATTTTAAGACATCGTAGATACTGCAACCCTCGCTGCCTACAGGTAGTATGATATAAGCAAACCAACATGGTATACAAGTAGGGAAATATCCCGACAAAGACAAGTGTTTATCAAGGAACTAGCTTTAGAACTAGCGGCTAAACACTTGGGGAAAAGAATTTCAAAACCAAGCTTGCCAAATTCTGTGAAAATTGCTATGGCAATGATAGGATACAAAATAGAAACCATTTTACCATTTCCTTTCCAACGGCAAAATACTAAAAAACAAAGATATAAATCCTGAAAAACGCAAAAGAAAGACAATAAAACTGCAGTTTGCGATTTGTGTAACGTTCCCACCTGCACAAAGCACTACATAAGAGTTTGCGAACGATGTTATGTAAGAGACGAATCACCTGCTGAAGCTATTGACGATGTTTACAATCAGGCTGACGTTGATGAAACATTCGCTTCTACGTCAACAGCAAAGCGCAGCAGAAATCACTCACCGACATAAACATTCCGCTAAACAAAATATATTGTTAGCAATTTTTATTTTTCCAAGTATGTACATAATTTGGATTTAAATAAAAAATAAAAATTCAATTTTCTCCATACTTACTTTATAGGGCACTGCGTGCCCAGGTACACGATAACTGCAAATTTTACAGTACACGGATTGAGGGCTAAGTGCGAAGTTGTAGTCAGAGTTCACAAAAGGTACCTGACTTGGATCTGTTGAGAGTGCAAGGGTCAACGACCATCTGCAGGGAACCGGTATGCATTACTGTATCCTACATAAAAAGGTTTTATTTGTTTTCAATAAAAGTGTTGCCAATGCTTGTTTCTACTGAAATTTGTTTTGTTGTTAAGAGATTTCCTTTCATTAAGAGTTGCCAAAGGCCTGTTAACTTAAAAATTAAGACACTTTTGACGACGATTTGATTGTGTTAGAAACAATTTTGTTCCTAAATGGACAAGGACTCTTCCCCAAGGGGACACCCACTTTGTGTGATAGCGATATGGATATGTGCATGTACCAAGAATGGGTGGAAGAAAGCATGCGCAATGATTTGACTATCAGCTCCATAAGCCCCATCTTCAAAAAAGGCGATACTATGAACGGTGTGAACGTTTGAACGTCTGAAACCGTTCTGAAACAAACTAATCGGCATGTACCAGTGTAGCTTCCGGCCCAGCAGATCGACAATAGACCAATTCTTTACACTAAGGCAACAAATGGAAAATACCAACGAATTACAATCCGAGACCCACCGCATTTTCATCGATTTTAAAGCCGCATATGATAGCATTCATCATCAGGAGCTCTCCGTGACGATGGCCGAATTCGGGATCCCGGCAAAACTGATCCAGTTCTGTCGCGTGGCACTTGAAAACACGCGGTGTAATGTGCAGTTTGGAAGCAGCTATTCCGAATTATTCCAAACGTGTACCGGATTTCGGCAAGAAGATGCGCTATCATGTGACATCTTCAATCTTGTTCTGGAGGAAATAGTACGAAGGGCAGGTGTAAACACGGAAGGCACTTTCTTCAATAGATCGATCCAGTTACTGGTGTATGCGGACGCTTTCACGGCGATTGAAGAACAGGGGAAATTGGTTGGTCTTGAAGTAAATGAGGACAAGACAAAGTACATGCTATCAGCAAACAAACATCTGTCCACCGCCTAGGACACAATGTCACTGAAAGCAACAATTTCGAGGTAGTTAAGAAGTTCATGACACCTTAGTGGAAATACGGCGGAGAATTACCTTAGGAAACCGCTGCTACTTCGTTTAGCGAAACATATGGGTTCAAAATGCATATCGAACCTTAATCCTACCAGTCCCGCTTTATGGTGCCCTGTGCTTGGACGATAAGTAGAAAAGGGGAACTAGTATTGTGTTATTTTGAGAGAAAAATACTCCGTTGGATACTTGGTCCTGTATGCGAGGAGAGCGAATGGAGGAGCAAATACAACCGCGAACTCTATGAGCTGTAAAAAGATGTGGATGTAGTCCAAAATGCTAAATCACGTCGACTGCATTGAGCAAATGGATAATAATTCTCCAGCCAAGAGGATCGTCGACTCCCAGCCCACAGATTAGGGAAGGCAAGGAAGACCGAACCTCCGTTTTAAAGACCATCGCAGATGCCAAAGTGCTGTGTCCGGAGAACTGGAAGCATCGTGCCCGGGATCGCAGAGGATTGAAGGCTGTAGTATCTCAGGCAGAGACTCTTCACTGGTCGGGAGTCCGTTAAAGAAAGGAAGGATCCAACAGTAATGCTTATTACTATCAAGTTAGATGTAGTTATGGTGTCTGAATCATGGCTTAATTGCAGTATTTTTTCCCAACTCGTTATATTTCCTGGTTTTTAATTATTTAGGAATGATAATCAAGACAGAATCGGAGGTGGTATATATAAAAACGTTAGAGAAAAAAATTTTATCCAAAAATATGCAAATCCAAACGCTTATTTTTGCCAATTTTTTTTTTTTTTTTTAATTTTCTTCGCATAGTTTTCTTTGAAATGAGGATTTTTTTGTTTAATCGACGAACACATCCACTATCTCTGCACAAAAATCGGAATATTTTTGCTCCCAACTTATTTTACCGCCATCTAGTCGCTTCATGGATATTTTCACTTCGTCTCAGTCCTCGACTGCTGACCTCTTTATATTCAGCACTCCTTTTTGTTATTGTTTACGTGTAAAATTATGCTGAGCTGTGTATACACTTAGGCTATAGTATGCTTGTGCATGTGTTGAATTTCAAAAGTCGTGAGTCAGTTTTTAGTCTGTTCCAATATTAAAAATGCACTTAACAAACCCTACATAACTAACCTAATCAATTAATCGGATGATCTCATTCGAATTTCACGATTTCCCTGTTTCACTTAATCAATCAATATGCATTTTTCATGAGAAACACAACAACGTGTTTACAAATCATTTACAAAAGACAACATCAACACGTTCAGTCCACTCAATCAATAGCAAACTAAGTAAATAAAATACTGCGGAGAAACTGGCGAATTTAAAAAATATTAAAAAATAAATAAAAATAAGGCAAACAATAAATCGAATTTTACATCAAGCAAAATATGTAATTTATTTAAGACTCATTACATACCCTGGTATAACCAATCTGGTACACCGTTATAAATGACATTCTGATATCCTGTAGTCGTTACACGAATGTCCTCCTCCTCCGCTGGTGATTGCCTTAAATATATATCATTGTCAGCTACAATAATTAGGGATGTCGTGTTGCCCAACCATGCAGCGTACTGTAGGCGAGTTCTTTGTACTTTCGGGGAATCCTTCAGTTTCACTGGCATGTGATGGTCGTTCTCAACATCGTATATCGTATAGAATGCAGTGAAGGACCGTTGGAAAATCTAAATTTAAAGAAACGACAATTTTAAAACAATCACATTATAACATATTGTAGGAGCACATTTAATTAGGAATTGTGATCAAATTAGAAGTACACAGATTCAGATACTCGCACGCCATCACGTGATGGGTATGTTATGAGTGATACGACAACCATATCGTGGACTGCTACAGCCACTGGAATCTGTTTTGAGATTCTAAATATGGCCGAATGAGATTTTTCGATGGGTTTTGGGGCGACATGTAGAACTGTATTCGGCTTGGAAAGGGAGACCAACTGGAGATGATTTAAATTTAATTAACCGAATTTCCATTCCAGAGAAATGAAATATACTCGTACATTGATGAAGCCAATATCTTTGAAACAGAAACTAATCGATCAATAGGTCGCATGTATAGACATTTTAATCAGCATAGATGTGGCTTTGTAAGTTGAATGTATCCTGGGCATAGTTAGCTTTGGTAATTAAATGCAATTGTATCACTTTGATTCCTCTTCACCTGGCAACGAGGATCTGACTATAATATTTGTATTCCCGACCAGGGCAACAAAATGTTATATGTGCCTCGGCGTATTTCCATGGTGACAACAATGATGTTTCACTAAATGAGTCCGGGGTACTCATTCCATAAGTTCATTGCCCTAGATGCTATCGTTTCAGCGATAGGCTTTAGGTTCCTTCAACAGTCGCTATGCTCTGGTCGATATAGTTTTTGACGATACAATATGCTTCGCGTAACTTAATAATCGGGCGGTGGCGACGGTGTAACGGGTGTGCCATCTAGTGGTTTCTTTTATAATCATTACGAAATGAGTCGCTTGAACAACGTTGGGAAATATTAAAGACTTATTTATAAAGTGAGTGTACTACTGCGAAGCCAGCCGAGGCAGTCATTTGAACGACGTTGTATTCCGTAGTTAATGGGAATGTTTGCTATTACTAATAAAGCCATAATAAATGGAACAAATCTAATTTTGTTCATTTTATTGCATTTTTAAAAAGAAACTTGTATTTGGCCCACCCTGGTGGGTTATTTAGTTGGTTTGTGAGCCTTGCGGTGCAGGTTCAATGCCCACGGGGAACAACAACATACGCCATTCATTAATAGAGAGAAACGAATAGCACCTTGTTTTTCCGACCTCTATACCAAAAAGAGGATTTCTGCCTTGTAGTACAATGGGCCGTTATCGCCATGTCTTGTTCATATTATGGTAAGACAATATTATATTTGGTGGCCTCAGTGGCTCAGTGGTAAGTGATGTATTGGACTTCTAATTGCAAGGTCCCCGGTACAAAACCTCCGGGGCCAAGTAATGCCTGAAGTTTTGTCCACCGACCCACTTCCTGCGAACGTCTGAAAAATATCCAAGAGTATCCGGTGTCATGAGAAGTTTTTCAAATTTGCTGCTTGGATTTGCCTAAAAATTGTAGGTCCCTTAGACTTCGCACAGGCAAATGGTTGGAAAAACTAGGTTTTACCCCCTGAATGGGGCATTAATACCTGATATTTATTTTCATTATTATTTCGGAAACTATTTAGCGATGATATCATATTCGACTATGCGAACTGGATTAGTGTTGTTCCGGTACTGAGCTCTAGAAGTCTAATCTGGTTCAACAACGGATTGAAAATTAAATGTTTTCAGAACTGAAGTCTGTGGACTAAACACCAAAGTCACTGTACCCCCCATTGTGTTCCAGGCTGAAATCGATGCCATTGACATCTCCACCAGATTAAACTTTGCAGCGCAATTAAGAATACAATTATTCCCATACATTCTAGCATATTTTAAGCGCTGTCGTTCAGTTAAAGTGTTGATTCAATGCGTTCTTAGGTAAACTAACTTTCATCCGAAATCCAGGCCAATCTGTTATCGACTATCTCTTCGCGTCCACTGATATAGTCTGCAACTTATTTGATTTTGAAGTAGATAGTCAGATTTATTCCGACCATATGCCATTGATTACCACTCTAACCTCTACAGAATCAGACAACCAACAACAGCTCGAAAAAGAAAATGCACTTCTCCCAAAACTAAAATGGCAGAACAACCGAGTCGAAGTATATCATGACAATTTAAATCGCAGTATAACAGAACACGGACTGCATGAGCACCAAACAACAATTGATGTGTTGCAGAGCGTAATAACATCGACAGCGAACTCACACCATCCAAACCCTAGGCCCTACAAAAATAAATCACCCTGGTATGATAAAGACTGTGAGGCTTCACGGAAAAGGTCCTTTACACTTCTGCACTTATACCAACATTTTATTGCCGACTCTCTGAAAAAAGCATATCTTGCAGCAAATCAAGCGTATAAAGCTTTATGTAGAAGCAAAAAAGTAAACCTCTCCAAAAAACAAGCAGAAAGTTTTTTTTTTATTATTATTATAGAATTGAAAATTTACAGAAAAATTGCGAGTATTTTCATTTTGTGCTTACTCAACTATTTTCTACTAACTTACTGCAAAAACCCGTCCGAATTTTGGAAAGGAATACAACAGATAAAAGGAAAAACCTTCGCAACAAAAACGCTTTTACCTGCAGCAACACTGCGACACTATTTTGAAAGACAATTGAACGCGGAACTCTTTGCTCCACCAATCCAATACGCTCGACCAAATTTCGAAAATCTAACTTTGGATAGAGAAATAACGATATCTGAAGTACACTCAGTTGTAGCGAAAATAAAAGACAACAAAGCTCCGGGGGTTGATCGGATCCCAAATGAATTTTGGAAATATGCAACAACAGATTTCCTTTTACATCTTACAAAAGTGCATAATGACATTTTCACAACAGGAGAAGCACCAGAGGTGTTCCGAAAATCTATACTCTTTCCCATATTTAAAAAAGGAGAAAAGATGGACCCATCCAACTGCAGAGGTATTGCTTTTCTCAACACATCGCTTAATATCTTTATGGAAACTCTAAGATGCCGCCTCATAGCATGGATTGAGAGCAACCACCTTCTCAATGAATTCCAAATTGGATTTAGTAAAGGATATTCAACATTAGACTACATATTTAGCCTAACCAATATTGCAGAGATATATCTACGAAGACGAAGAATATTATACGCCTTTTTCATTTTTTTTCCAGCCGCGTTTGATTCCATCGACAGAAAAGCCCTAAATTTTAAATTCTTTAGAGATGGGATGTCTCTCAAGTTTGGAAGAACGATTGAGGACATCTGTAGTGAAACCCTCTATGCAGTTTGGGATGGGCAAAATTTATGAGATTGGTTCATCGTGTTAGCAGAATTGAAACAAGGATGCAATCTCAGCCCTTTTGGTTTTTGCCTTTATATCGAAGACCTAATAAAAGACATGCCGAGTGGTATAACAATCGATGGGTTTCAAATCAAAATACTGATGTACGCAGATGATTTAGTCCTTTTAGCTGAATCACCCGAGTCCCTTCACCTAATGATAAATAAATTGTGCGAGTACTGCTTGAAGTGGAACCTAATTATTAACCTAAGCAAATCAAAAACAATGGTCTTTCGGAGAGGAACAGGAGGATTAGCTGCAAACGAAAAATGGTGCTATGGAGTAAAAGCTATAGAAACTGTAAAGGAATACCAATACTTGGGTTACACTATAATAAGCAACTTGAACCTGGAAAAACACCTGGTCAAAAAGCTCTCCTCTTCCAAAAATGCGATCGGGACGGCATGCAAAAATGTTTACGGAAATAAAGACCTATCAGCTAGCACAAAATTCAAAGTTTTTCTGGCAACGTCCAGATAAAAATACTGATGCTGCGGAAGCATGGGGCTGGAATCGGTCAGAAACCACCGAAAAACTCTTAAGGTTCTTTCTAAAGCGGCAATTTCGGCTACCAGACACAACACCTAACTACATGCTACTCATCGAAACTGGACTATCACCACTGTATCTTACTTCTCCACTTTAATTACATTACGAAACTCATGTACAGTCACGAAGGTAAAGTGGCAAAAAAGATTGCAGTCTCGATAGTAAGGTCTCAAAGCGCATGGTTTGAGGAATGGAAAAATCTAGCAGACCTTTGTGAACTCTCTTTCAATCTAAGCTTGGATAATTTGGCAGAATGGACGCCATTACTTCACAACCTTCTCGAAAAGCTCCATTCCAAAACAAGAAAAGAAAACATTGAGCGAGCAAAAAGCTCAGTACGTAGGGCACTCTATCCTGAACTCCACCACGATCTAGGAGAAGCCAGCTACTTCAACGACAAGCTTAACATTGAAACTATATCATTGGTATTCCGAGCAAGAGGGGAACTATTACCGCTTAATTTCATACCGCATCGCAATGACTTAGCTCTTAACTGCTCCTTATGCAACAGCAACGAAAGGGAAAATGTACTGCATCTCATCGCAAGATGTCCGATTCTAGCTGAGATACGGCGACAAATATGGAAACGGAATTACTCGGAACAAACGGACCTCATAGCAATTTTAAATGGAACAGATTGGAAAAAATTATCGCAATATATAAAAATAGCACTCACATATAGAAAGCAAATAATGAGAGAAGAATTTTAAATTTAATCAAAGCCCCATTAATTCACAAAATTCGAAAATGTATTAATAAGAGATATCACCTGGCTGACGGCCCTCCCGGCCATGCCTCAAAAGATTTATGTTTTTTTTTTTTAAAAAATCAACTGATTTTGTAAATACCACTTTTATGAATTAATAAATCCACTGCTACTACTACTACTACAACGCGTTCTTATCTTATCAGATTTACTATGTAGCTATGACTGGCTCAGAATATCTATGTGTTTTTGGACAGTTCACTTTTTGCAGCTTAATTTCTAGGCCATTGGGTAAATGTTCTGGTAGAATTTAAGTTCGTTTAAAAGATTAATCGAATCTATGTTTTCGAATTTATGTTTTGACTGGAGGAGGATGAGGATGAATCCTGCGAACCCATTCTCTGCCAATGCTCAACATTATATATATATATATACAGTTGCGAGCGGCAAAATAGCAGAGCCTAAAGAAATAGAACTTACCAAATATAATAAAGTTCACGACTGGGTCGTACGAAAACTTTCTCGCTTTCATAAGAGTTGGCTTCGAATACAATTTTCTCATAAGCTATTTTCTATACTCGTAAAATCAGGAAAAAAGGAACCGTAGGTAACAATGAAGAATAAATATAGATATGTAGGTAGATAGATGCTATATTTGATTTTGATTGGATAAAAAAGCATTTTTGTTGTCTCTTTCAAATGCAATATCCGTCGTCGAATGGAAAAAAAAATGACTTAACTCGAATATCATTGTTTTTCTGAAAGGAATTGTGAGTCTATTGGTTACTTAAAAAAGCCAATCAATTTAAATTTAAATGAACCTAACCTAAAAGTCATAGATAGCTGATATCTATATCTAGCTGATTAATAGAAATTTTTCGTGCATATTGACATTAGTCCAAAATCAATGAAAGATTTATCCAATCTAATTTGTTCTGGTCACAATCCATGCATATTTTCTTTTTGAAACCTATTCATCCTTTAACTCTTATTTTTTTTATTGATTATCATGTTCATATCACGCTAATTCACCCCACTAGTTCAACATTTTGTATGGTTTCCGTAGCGAATTAAAGATTATATTCTGTACTGGGTGGATGCCTCACATACTGCCAGGGCCCATTACAATATGATAAAACAAAGTATAACAGGCAATAGTTAAAATATCTAGGTTATGATTATAAAACAAAAAAAACTCGCTTACTTCTATTTTTTTATTCGCAGCTGTATATTGTTTTCAACAGAGAAATTTGTTCACCAGCAGAGCTGCGAAATCGCTTATAAGGATATATACTAACCTCCGTAAGGAAAGCGGTATGCCTCTTACAAAAGCGAACCCTTTTGAAGCCACACTACGCTATTTCTGCAAGTATAATATGTATTTGTCGGAGTGAGGGCATTATGCAGAAACAGCATATTTGCATCTATCTTAATTTAAACACGTTTCTCAGGAGTGCCATAAATATAAACTTACTCGTATGAAGACACTTCCAGGCAATAAGGACCCCAACAAAGCATTGATGCCAAAAGTAAACAGTTAAGTTAAAAGTATTCTTCTACTTTTGTCATCGTGCTCGATTTCAACGTGAAAGGAAGAATCTATTATCACTGCACCCATAAAATATTCTGTCCGTATCGTCATAATAATTCTATCTACAACCAGTACTATAGATTTTCCCAACAAAAGCGTGCATAGCTTTGAAAGCATTTTCCCAATGATACGAAAATCCATCATCAGGACCTCACATCCTCTCCACAGAAATTTCTCTTTCTCTACTTTTTCTTTTATTTCCGCCGAGATAATTTTACTACTGGTGTGCTGTTTTATCTCAAACTCGAAGCGCTGTATCACCACCATTATTCGTTCTGCAGCTACGAGTATTATTATTGAATAATTCTATCACAAGGAAAGATTACATAATGATTAAGCCTTTAAGCTACTATTACACTTTCATCGAAAATGACTTTTTGACATTAATATTATGACAGTAGAACTTGTTGCAAAGTATTCTAGTTTTGTTATTGTGATGTCATACTGATGTCCGAGATTCAACACGTTGTCCATTTTCGTACAGCGTGTAATAGTAGCTTAAGGAAAATGTCGTTATCGTTTTAGTTGTTGTTGTGTGTAAATATGCAATTGTCCGCCTATCAATGCGACTAGGACACATTTCTTAGTATATAAATAAAATTATCCGAATTTCATGAAGTACATCATTATGGAAGGAAAAGGACATCCCACCCATTGCCCTCTCATAATCATTTATTGACTTCCGAAGAAACATAATGATTCTCCTGCCTCAGTTTCTCGGCAATCGAAAAGGATAGCTCCAATAAATCTAAAGTAGGAAATATATTAACCTTAAAAGATGTAAGTAAAAAAGAAAGGAAAATAACCACGATAAACGTAAGGGGCGAATACAAGAAAAAATAAATACATTTTGTCCTTTTTATCTAGTGCTGCGGGTCAACGCCAGTGTTGCTATTTATAGAAAATATATGTCGAAGGGCAATATCGTTTCTCCAGAACTGCCATCATCATCATTATCATCATCATCATCATCATCATCATCATCATCATCATCATCATCATCATCATCAGCATCATCATCATCATCATCATCATCATCATCATCATCATCATCATCATCATCATCATTATCATCATCATCATCATCATCATCATCGTCATCATCATCATCATCATCATCATCATCACTGTATTAAAAATGATTCTGTTAAGTACATAAGGACTTTGATTTGTATCGTCTGACATAGGAATGTTATTAAAGAGGCTGACGAAAGCGACAGTTTGGGTTTAGTCTTTGTATATTAAAGCAGGCAAGGTACGCACTTTCATGTATCCTTTCTTTTACAGATTTTTAATTTATAACAAACATTTATGAATTCCTTTTAACTTGCAGAGCAAATAAAGACAACGAGTCATAAGTTATAAAAAACATTTACCTACACAATATCAATGGCAATGTTAGCTGACTAAATGTCTCTTAATTCACCTGCAGCTTTAGCTCCCTAAGGAGGATTTGGTCTTTTGGAAAGAGCTTTACGATATATATGCAAGCGAAATTAACGCCCGGAGGATGAGGTACTAATCGTTTTCGGGGAATAAGTTGATTGCATGTTTATCAACGTCAATTAACTTCAAAAACATTTCATATTAAGATTTCTCATTAAATTCATTGATTACCTAAAGATAATTCATAATTTTATTAATTCGGCTGTAAGTGTTTAATAGCGAGTGATAACAGTTGGTGAAGTATTGGGCTCAAGCACTGTCGTCATTGTCAGTTGTAATTCTGGAGATAAGGCAGATATTCATTGACGACATCCGAAATAAATGTGGCTTTTCATGAGAATGTGTTCTTTTCTTGTGGGCGCTGTTATCGACATATTGTTTTGCACCTCCTCGTGCAAAGTTTTAAAAACATTGCATATATAGGTACGACATGCAAGTCCTCTTCATAAACCCGTAGGGGTTTTTTTTTTGGGTGCGAGGCTTTCTACACTGGAGCACTCAGACCAGTCACCACATCAGCACCAAATACCTGCCACCTGATATGAGACTGTCGCTATGGACGCAGATACTTCGCCCCCTCCACCTGTTCCTCACAGCATAGTACATAGCCATTAGGAAAGCATAAGTCTCCGTTTGGAATACTGACGCATGTTTGCCTAACGAGAAGAAATGCCTAATATTGTGCCTGCAGATCCTTGATCGGTTTTGGAACCATCCGTGAAGATTCGACTGCATTCCTTTCCAGGCTCAGAGTCTGTCCAGAGCTAATCCCGTCAACAATTTCTCTCTAAAATTCAGATCATTCAACAAAACTGGTCAAACCGCTTTGATTCTCTAAACGAAACAATTGCTAATGTCATCGAACGTGTTGAGAGAGTTGAAGCATGTGTAGCAGCTGATAAAACAATTGCAATAGAGAAAGAGCTCCTCTCTTTGCAAAAACAACATGATGTATTAGAGCGGAGGGATATTGCGTCTGATGCTGTTCTATTTGGTATCCCGGAACAACCAGAGGAAAAGCTCAAAGACCTTTTCAACAGACTTTGTTTCGCTATCGACTGCGGGCCTCCTGCATTAAAAGACACTTTTCGTCTGCGTCAAAGTAACACATCCATTTCACCTATAATAATTAAATTCAATAGCCCACAAGAGAGGAATGCCGTTCTTGGCTCAGCTAGAGTTTACCGAAAGCAGAACAATAAGCAAATTTGCCTTCGTGATGTTGGTATAGAAGAGGACGGTTTTGTTTACATCAACTACAGTCTGACTAGGAAAAATCGCGCGATCTTACAGCGTGCAATGACCCTCAAGCGCGAAAATCAGCTGTGAGTTGTTTACACAAAATACGGCAGTGTTTTTGTAAGATCAGCTAATGGGAGGAACAAACAAATTTACCACCTAGAGGAGTTGAATGACTTCGTAAAAGTACCTGCCAATAGAAGAAGGAAAGACAGACCCGAGGATATGAATGCTGCTGCTGCGGGGGAATGACATTTAGATAACGTAATCGTAATTTTAGTATGAATGAATTTATCTCAAAGCGTTTTCTCTTTTTCTATTCTATTCCTATTCTATTTCCTCTTTCTAACTATCTTTTTCTTATGACTTTTCTGTGTTCCTCTTCGGCTGTTCAAAGAATGTTAAAAATTTTAATATTTAGTTCCGATGCTCGTTTTTTTTGATTATGACAAGTGCAAGTAGTATATCGTCCGTGGCTAATGGCGTGAGCAATAATACTGTGCGCACTATGATACGGATTCTATCTAGGATTCGTTCGGGTTTTTTAGTGTGTCACTTGAATGCCCGTAGTCTTAACAACACAAAGTTAGATTACTTAAGATATGTTTTCGAGGGCTCTGAAATTGATGTGATTTGTGTAAGTGAGACTTGGTTTAAGCCTGATATTAATGATCATATCTTCGACATGTTTGGCTATAAGTTGTTCCGAAATGATAGAATAACTAACACAATAGGAGGTGGGGTTGCAATTTATTGCAAATCAACCTTAAAATGCAAGGTAGTTGGTAGATCCGCTGGCAACGGAATTGAATATTTAATGTTAGAGGTGACCGATGGTTGTGTAAAATGTATTGTATCCTGTGTGTATAATCCAAGTCGAAATTTCTTCCCTGATCCGTTTTTCGCTGAGGTAACTAATTATGCCCAAATATGTGAACATTTTATTATCTGTGGAGATTTCAACACCGATTTGGGAAGGCGTGATATTTTATCGCGCCGACTCATTGACTTAGTGCTTTCAAATGGCCTCGTTATAAGCAACTCTTATCCAACTCGATATGCTCCAAATTCTAAACCAAGTTTGTTAGACCTGGTTTTAGTCTCTGATGCTTCAAACGTTCTTCTTTTGGATCAACTTGCTCTTGAAGGGATATCTGACCATGACTTGTTATTTTGTTCCTATAATATTGATTTTTCTCATGATCCCATTCCGCATACTTTCTCTTACAGAGATTTTAAGTCTGTTGATATAAACTCACTACATAGAGAAGCAAGTACAATACCATGGGAACTTTGTTTGTATCTAGAAAATGTCAACAACAAGCTGAACTTTCTTCAGTCGCAGACTGAGTAGCTTTTTAACAAACATGTCCCTCTGCGGACTGTACAAATAAGAAATTTGAAATGCCCGTGGTTCACCCGAGAAGTATTAGATGCAGTAAATAAGCGCAGAAAGTACTATAGTAAATGGAGACGTAGCCCTACTTCAAGGAATTGGAAAGCTTTCTGTGTAGCGCGTAATCAGTCCACCTTTGTTACGCGCCGCGCTAAATTTAACTATTTCTCAAGGACATTAAAGGATTCACTTCCTTCCAAACAGCTATGGACTAATTTACGAAAGATAGGTGTTGGTAACAGAGTAGAAACAGTCTGTCGCTTGGATCCCAATATCCTTAATTGCACATTCCTTTCAGGTACCGGTACAAGAAATCCTCAGTTCTCCTTGCAAGAAGAACTTCTATACGAGCTTGATTATGATTTTAAATCAGTAAATGAGAATGATGTCATTGAAAGCGTTGCTGATCTTAAATCGAATGCAACAGGTGAGGATGGCATCCCACTCCGCTTTTTAAAAATGGTTTTACCTTTTATACTACGGTCACTCACGCATATTATTAATCATTGCCTTGCTTCTTCTACTTTCCCTGATAACTGGAAAGCCGCCAAAATAATTCCTGTTGCAAAGAAACCGCCACCCTCGCTTCCTGATGACTTTTGCCCGATAAGTATTCTTCCGACCCTGTCAAAAGTATTTGAGAAGATACTGGCAAAGCAAATAGTAAGTCATATAAATGGGAATGCTTTACTTTCTCCTTTTCAGTCGGGTTTTCGACCCGGGCACAGCTGTGCTACTGCAATGGTGAAAGTTCTTGACGATATAAGGCAACAATATGACCGAAGTTACCTAACGGTCTTATGTTTGTTAGACTTCTCTAAGGCTTTTGTTAGAGTCAACCATCAGATCTTATGTACAAAGCTCCGCTATTATTTTGGTTTCAGTGATAGGGCAGTCCGGTTAATAATTAGCTATTTAAGCAATCGTTCTCAAAGAGTTCTGGTTGGTGACCATTTGTCGAATGTCAAATTTCTGCGGGAGGGTGTGCCATAAGGGTCTATTTTAGGACCCATTCTTTTTTGTATGTTCATAAATGATATTGCTCCTGTATGTAATAGTTCATCTATTCACCTTTATGCCGACGATGTCCAAATTTACCTCTCAAGACCTATCGGATTACTTGAGGATCTTTTCCATCGAATAAACCTTGACCTCTCAGCTATACACAGCTGGTCTGTTGAAAATGGACTTACTTTAAATCCATCTAAGACTCAGGCAATTTTAATATCCAAAAAGTTTTACACACCAGAAATGTTCCCTCCTCTCTTTCTGTCCAACGTAGAAATAAAGTTTGTTGAAAAAGTTACCACCTTAGGATTTAAAATAAATAGTAGTCTTTCTTGCAATGACCATGTCAATTATGTCATCAGCCGTATCTATGGTTGCCTTCGTAAGTTATGGACATGTGCCAATTTTATCCCTCGCGATACGAAATTAAAATTAATGAAAACGTTACTGGTTCCCATTATAACTTATGCAGAAGTTGTCTACTGTATGCTTGATTCCTTATCACAAAATAAGCTTCAAGTTGCATTTAACGGAATGACTCGTTATATCTTTGGACTAAGAAGATATGACCATGTATCAGCTTACCAATATAGTATATTAGGATGTTCATTAAGGCAATTTCTTGATGCTAAAAACTGCATTTTTCTGCATAAAATAATATACTCAAAATCACCACGATATCTTTATGAGAAATTGCAATTCACACAGTCGGATAGAAATTTTAACTTAATAATTCAGCCTTATAATTATAATAACTCGTCGTTTACTTACGCCGTTAAGCTATGGAACTCCTTGCCTGAACACATTAAGCGAGCATCGGGAACTCTGAAATTCAGGACAGCTATATTTAAATATTTTTCTGAACAGCAGTAGAGGTTTCTTCCTTCTTTCCTTCTTTACTCTTTCCTTCTTTATTCTTCTCTTCTTTTCTTTTCTCCACTCAATTTTACTCTTCTTTTAAATTAAATTGTTAATCTTCTTTCTGGGAATATAATAACTTTAATATGCATACCTACCTACTTATGTGAAAAACTAATGTAAAATTAATTTTGTTAGTGCTCTATAAAGACTATGTCTTACTTGTACTTAATGTTAAAATAAATTGAATTGAATTGAACTGAACCTACAAACCTCTCTGCTGGGTTCACCATTGGATTCGGCGTAGGTACGAGTATTTGGAGTAGGTGCGAAGTTTGGTATATCAATTTCATTATTTGTGTAGAGAAGTCACGTGTAAACATAATCTGTGTTGAAAAGTCATGGATTGAGTTTTGTGTTGAGTTGACAAAAATGTTGGGAGGACGTGTGTTATTTAGACCTGTTACCAGGTTAAGGCATTTCTGAGTTTTTTTTCCAGTAAACACAAATCCAATCGAATTCGGATAGGTCGTGAGTAGTAATGGTCGGGTTGGCTTCGATATCCCGCTTTTTATAATCCCGATTCTTAAAATCCCGCTATTATAATCCCGCTTTTTATAATCCCGCTTTTTTAAAATCCCGTCTTTTAAAATCCCGCCTCTTATAATCCCGTTTTTTATAATCCCGTTTCTTATTATCCCGTTTTTACAATCAAAAGTAGTTGCTTTATTTTAAAAATCGCGCGATTTTTTTATTGACTTGATTATTTCGGGACCCTATAGAGAATATGGTTAAAATTTCAGCTCTCTAGGCCCAGTTTAAAAGCCTAATTTTTGCCGACGCACACTGGGGCGAAACACCTCTGAAGCTGGCATTTAATCGAATTTTGAAATTGAGCTTTGTCTTAAACCACCGTTTTGTTTTTGTTTTAAATAGGATAGAGATTAAAAAATGAGAAAAAGAAAGTATATTGGGAGCATGTGGTCTTCAGCAGATCGTCACGAATGCAGCATTTGTTAGTATTTTCCATCGAAGCTGGAGGTGTTTTTTTGTTTTAAGTGACTACAGTTAACTGTGTGCTATTTCTTACAGTTTGTTGGCATTGAAAAAGTTAAAATTGCAATGGAATCAGTAAGCTCCGGTGCTTTTATTGTCTTATTTTGATTTAAAAATAATCTATTTTTGTTTTTTTTAATCTGTGGCTAAAGATAAAGAATGTGCGAAAAAAAGTGTTAGTTTTGTTTTTATCCGAAATCCTAAGAGTTTTAGATGGGTTGACCGTGACCTGACGTTGAGTGCTATATCTCTTTGGTGGTTTGTTTAGTCTTAGAACCTGTAAACTTTTTTTGCTACCTCTTGCTTCTTCTTGTGTAGTAAGTTTTTTTGTTGGTGACGTCACTTTGGAAAAAAATTCCTTTTTTTTTTAATTTTAATTTTGATTACTTCTTAGGCCGAACACCTTCCAAAACTGTTTCTGTGACAAGGGAAGCGCTACATAATATAATGAAGAGCTCAATGTTAAAGGGATTAGAAAGTCAAATCGTATTTTTGATGGGTGAAGTTCTAAAGCGGGTCCAATGCACCGATGCTTTTGAACACAATGTTAATGAGAAAATAACGGAGTTTAAATCAAAAATTAAATCACGTTGGGAAAAAGCTTGTCGAGTAGAAAAAAATGCACACAATTATGATTGCAGTTGCCGGTGGGTATGATATTGATTTATACAAATTCAGGGAATTCGCACATGACACAGAAAGATGCTTCGTCAGTAAATATCCCTGGTATCATATGCCTCCAACTTTGCATAAATATTTTATTCATATGCCAGAGATTATATCATCTGCATTGTTGCCGATCGGCCAACTTTCGGAGAAAGCGCAGGAAGCGCGCAACAAAGATTTTTAAAAGAGAGAGCTTCTCAAGAAAATCAAGTCGTGAAAAAACCAATAAAGACGTAATTAATTTCTTTTTACTGAGCAAAAATTACATAGACGAAAATTCCAGTATCTTCCCAAAGAAGCAGTCAACTTGCTAAAGCCCCAAAGTGTCCAGGAATCAAACATTCTTCTTGAGTCTGATGGTAATGATGAGGACAATGATGATGGCATTGATGATAGCGATAATTTCTAAGGAAGCAATACAAATTTTTGGTTTGATTTTGTAATTAATGGGCATTTTTTTTTAGTTACAAGTTTCAATAATAAATACCAATGCAAAATTTAAGATTCGTTTTATTAATTTGTTTCTCTTCACGATAAAAGGGGGCCTTAAACAAAAATTAGATCTTTAATAAATCTTTTTTAAGTTTTTAATATTGTAAAACAAGCTCATTTCTAAAAAGTGGGCGTTTTAGTGGGCGTGTCGAGTGGGCGGGTTTGAAAATATTTTTGGAATGGTCTCCGAAGCCTGCGTACAAAATTTCAGGTTCTGAATTTCACATGGTTTTTTTTAAATATATATACCCACTTCCGAGCATAATATTATATTCATTGGCTATAAGGGTAGGCCCATATTGCATAGAACAAAACTGATTGAAACCAAGAACCCTATTCTAATGGCTGAAACAGATGTGCAGCAAGATAATGCTTTATATTAAATAACACATTGCTTACTGCATGTCAATTGTCGCTGCAAGTTGTCTCTATTTCTAATATAGCTGCACCGATTGTAGTAGAATAGTACAATTTAGTACAATTTTCCCAGTTTGACGTTTGGTGCTGTGAAATTCTAAGACAATGGGCCGTATTCATAAAAACGAAGGATATCCTCCCAAGTATAGGGTAGAAAGTATATGGTAATGCCTTAAAGTAAAAGGTTGAAGTATAAGCATTTCCTTCTTTTCATATTCATAATGATTACCTTATACTTGCGAGGAAATCCTTCAAGCACAAGGAAAAGGTAGACTCGTCAGAACGCTGAAGGACATGCTAGATGCTCTTAATTTTTTTGTTGTGCCAGCTGCCGCTAATCCCGTTATATTGGAAAAATTTCAAGTTCCAAAAATAAAAAGAAGGAAGGATGAAGCAATCGTCGCGCTCACCAATAAATACGCAGCAACGTTTGGTAGGCCTGTTGATGCTAAAGGTTTGTTAAAAAAAATCAACAATATGAAGACAAGTTGAAGAAAAAAACGGACTTGAAAAAAACTGGGAATAAAGCGATCAAACTGTTAGATTGGGAGAAGCGTTTACTAAAGGCTATGGAACGTGACAGCAATCCAACTATTGGGAGAATCGGTGGTGCCATCCAAGTCGATATTCATGAAGGCGAGTCTATACAGCAAAGAGTGAGTGAACTAGCTGATGAACGAAGAAGCAGTAAAGTATCTCGTGAGGAAGCACGTGGTGGTGTCTCTGAACCACCACAAAATTTGTTACCTTAAAAAAAGAAATTAGCGACAGACAAGTATAAAACAGATGAAATTAGAGCACTGCCTACAAAAGAACTTCAACGCTTAGTTCTGTTACAGCAGTACCGGACGAGTGTTGTGCAAAATCAATACTACGAAAAGAAGTTGGAAATGATAACGAAAGCTACACCAACAACTGTTAGCGATGGGGAACAATCGTACCTCAAATTGTAATCAAAAAATAAAAATTTATTATTTTTTAAATGTATTTTTGGTTTAAAAAGACATCTTAAATTTTCACTTGAAGTAAACTACATATCACTAATATTGTTTAATATAATACTCAAGTTTCTTCGGATTTCTTGTACTTGAAGGCGAAAACGTAGTTCATTACTGTTGCTGTTATCGAAATGATAATTTGCATCTGTATGATTTTCTTCTAGTGCCTCTTCAACAGGTTCGAAATCAGCATCGCCTAAATTTTTAGCGATATTATGGAGAGCGACACAGGCAATTATTATTTTTGGTATATTTTCCAATTTCACCCGACAAACGTACTGTAAGATAGGAAACCTGCGTTTCACTTGTTCAAAACATCGTTCAATAATTACTCTTTCTTTTGTCAAATGCTTATTATATTTTTCTTCCGCACCAGAAGTAGGATTTTCATATGGAGGCATGGTTCTATCCCATACCCGCTGTCACCAATGACAACATTGTTTTGATTTCTTAATTTCAAACACACTTGTGAATTTTTCCATATTCTCGAGTCATGTACGGATCCAGGCCAACTAACGTCAGCACTAGTAAAAATTTCTTTGGCATCACAAGTGGCTTGAACATTCAGAGTAGCTTTATCTTTTCGATTAATTTACTCATCTCCATAGAGTTTTGGTTTCAGTATCCCTACGTGGGTACAATGAATTACACCAGTAGATGTTGGAAACTTAAACTTCCTTTGCCATAACTCTTTTGCTTCCGTTATTTCACTATTGCTAGTTGGAAACTTGACCCAATCAGTTGCATGTGCAACTATGCTGTCAACTACTGCATTCACAGTCCGAGATACCGTAGCTTGACTAACACCAAGTTCTTCACCGTTACCTTTCTTATATTCAGGATCACTGATATATCGCAAACACACTTTCATTCTATGGGCATTTGACAAGGCACCTCCACGAGTTTCTTCATTCGTACCTAAAAATCTGTCCGCGAGCCACTGTAAATTTCTCTCTTCAAAACGGCATAAATGAAACTTGGTAAGTAGATGTATTCTGCGCATTAAGATTTTCACACAAAAATAGAAAAAAAACAATAAATTTTGGGGGTTCCCCATACTTAGAACTGAAACTAAAATTTTTTTTTTCCTCAAACCCATACGTGTGGGGTATTTATGGATAGGTCTTCAAAAATGATATTGAGGTTTCTAATATAATTTTTTTCTAAACTGACTCTTAAAAAGTGGTAAAATGTGTGTCCCCCCCCCTAACTTCTAAAATAAGGGAATGATAAAACTAAAAAAAATATATGATGTACATTACCATGCAAACTTCCACCGAAAATTGGTTTGAACGAGATCCAGCAAGTAGTTTTTTTTTAATATGTCATAAATCGTAAACCGCAATTTACCATTCATTCAATCAACTCAAATATAAAAAAAAAACATTTAATTTCATAAACATAAACCTTATGCGTAAACCGTGAACCATTATTTTCTAATAATAAATCTGTAATAGGTGCCTAACTAAATAATAATTATAATTCGCGCGGAACCCTTCATGGGCGAGTCCGACTCGCACTTGGCGGCTTTTTTTTATTTGAAGTAAAAGGTCAAATTTATGCATACCCATTTACTTTTATGCGAATAAAAGGATATGCTTTTACTCGGAAAGTATAAGGTTCTGCTCGAAATTATTATAAATACAAACAGAAGGATTTGCTTCATATTTTGCAAGTATAAGCATATCCTTTTCTTTATGAATACGGCTCATTACCTAGCATTTTAGTCGGTTTGATCATTTAACGATATTTAGGTCAGGCAAAAAGCATACTGAATGCTGACAATTTGTTACTGCACATGTGTTCTATGTGCGTAACTGCCTGCATTACTGAGTGCGTGCCTGCTGCACATCTGTTTCAGGTATATGGGTATTACAATTTGACTTTTGGTTTGTTATATAAATTAATGTTTCAAATACATCCCTAAAAGTTACTAAAGTCGCGTTTTTTTGGGAAGTGTATACCCAGCTCAGCAATATTTTACGTCTTAAACAAAAACAAACCATAAGTGAACATAAATAGGTCAGCACAGGAGTGAACATAAAGAGTCAAGATAAAGTCTGGGAAGCCTGGAATGAAAGGATACCCAAATGGCTGTCCGAACCTCGGATAAGATTTCTAATGTCTAAGTATTTGTTGCACTTTCATTTGAGTGTGATATTGTAATGTGGTTAATTAAAATTAATGAAAAAATATTTGCAGTCGTTTTTTTGTTTTTTTATGTTTTTCTAAAAAGTTACAGCGTGTTTAACAGTGAATCGGCTGAAAGCAGTACATAGTAGGGATGAGCGATGTTGGCAAAACATCGATGACTGAACATCGATGACCTGTAGCTGTAAACTTATGTTATGATAAACGAAAAATTTACTTACATACTTTGAAGTTTAATTCTTACCAAAATAGAAACCTAAAACAGAAGGCTATTGCAGTATTTCTCACTTTAAAAAAAAACGAAAACCAAAATTATGAAACTACTAACAATAATAAACTGAATTCTGAACTGTTATCGTGATGTGACTGCACTGAATGAAAGAATGACGTTGGTCGTATTCAGCAATGGAAGCACATAAGTTGCAGTCAGTACTCTATCCACAAGTGAAATCCAATTTAACATAACGTAGCCATACCGCCTATTCTCGTATAAATATATGTATATGTAGGTATTATTTAAGCTGTCGTATATGTATGTAGATACTAATAAGGCACCGCATGCTAAGTCTTCGATTTCAAAAAAAATATTCAAAATGTTCAATTAAAAGTATGTTCTCTTTTCTTTTTCTTTACTTAAACATCGATGTTAAAACATCGATATTTAGTCGCTCAACATCGATGTTTTGTGAACATCGATGAACATTGATCTTCCCTAGTACATAGTGAATCATTGATTAAACCGTTGTAAATCGACGTTAAATTGCAAGTCCCTTCTCTTCGTGCTAAAAATATAGCTTCTCACACGCAAATGGTTGAAGAAGCTAGGTTTAAGGCCCTATATGGCCATTAATTCTTAATTTTAATAAAAGGTTTTTATTAATACGATTAACTGATTTCTAATTAATGATTAACTGTTTACCACACAGTGAATCACTAGGAAGGTTATTTGCAAATTAATTTGTTTCCCTTTTAACTATTTTAGCATTCAAATTAGCTGATAATATTCAAGATTAAATGTTGTAGACGATATTCCAAAAAACCATAGCTAATATACATAACACATATGGCAATAATAGCGCAATACACTGATGGACAGTTTCTCCCTACCCATTTAAATATCAAAAAGTGCTTTGTTTGTTTCAATTAGTTTTGTTCTATGTATGTAGTGTGGAACCACATCAACAATGATTTCCTTTTTCTATTATTGTTCGTCGTACATTTCACCAAAGGCAGGTACCTATGGGAACTGCTTTTGAATAATATTTCTTTACACGGCATCCATAATTATTATTCCCTTTCACTTTATGTATTTAATTTACCAACGTTATATACCACGAATTGACTTTAATTAATGGCTTCCAGTCGGGTTGGCAATTGATATCAAATTACAAAATGGTCCACTTTTCAATTCAACATGGAAGGAATTTCACAAAGTAAAGTAGTCGCAAAATTAATCTTTCTGGTCAAATTGGAAATGACTCAGTTTAAAAAAAACCCTTTTCATAACCCTGATGTAACTGGCATTGGCGGTAGATACTGTGTTCGGGTGAACATTGTACCTACAGCAGCTTCATCAATTATGGCATAACGTTTAGGTATCCAATTATTATAAAATCACAAAGAATCTCCCCATAACCCAATCCCAGTCGCCACCATTCAGCCCTTAAAGGGGATAAAACTAGAACTCGCTGTAAATACAAAACACCCCAAAACTATTTTCAAAGGAAAATGGAGAAGTACTCGTAAACACAGCAAATAACAACTTTTCATAAAAGTTTACACTTCATTCCCATTTACCTGCCGCCCAGATGTACTAAAAAGTAAAAATTAACCCACGGCCCAAGACAGAAGACAGCACACCAAAGAAAAAACTGAAAACTTAAGAACCAACAGCGCTAAGGGGATGAAATTTGTTTCCATTAGAATAGAATGGTTATTCGACGACCCATCGACGCGACGTGGCGCAAAAAGGGTTCGCGTTCTGCTCTTATTATGACGCCCATTAGTCTACTTCGTCTATCAAATTCTCAAATGTGATACCTTCCGCGAAACACATTTATCCTGATGTGCAAGCCACGAGAGATTTTATATACGAGTACAGGTGAGTGTGTTTTTTTATTTTCCCAGACATAACTTTGCGATTATCATTATGCAACAACTTTGTATCCTTTTGTTGCAGATGAGTAAAGTTTTTGTGTGGGGGAAGGAAAGAAAGGAGTAGAATGTAACTACGAAACAATGGTGTGTCTGAAGTAGCCATGCAAGTCCTTAGAATTCATAGAAAGTCATGGAGCTGGAAATCATTTCTAAAAGTGCTGTAGCCAGTAATTCCATCGATTGGCATCGCTCCAAATGACGTATCGTTAAAGTTTTTTGTGAAATCCTTCGTCGCGTTGACCAACTTTATCTGGATTTGCTGGTTTTTGGTTTTTGGTCTTCCAGTAATACTGAAACTTTTGACGTTCCGGCATTTGTAGGTAGCGCGTTCGGATACGAGTTCCACATTGTGTTGCATTTTTAATTAAGTATTATCTGCTGAAGGTTTGATGGTGAAATATCATTTACTTTGTACAACGAATGAAGTGGGGTGGAATTTTCCATTTGTGCTTGGGTAGTGTAAGGATATTAAAATTTCGTCCGCGATATGTTGTCACTTTAGAGTCCGAGAGCGATTTAAATAATTGTATTTCAAGGACTTGGAGTGGCATATTTTTCACATTGAGAAGTAGTATAATGCAATTGCCGAGGCATAGACTGGCCTGGGATTTTCATCTTTCATAAGGATGATGGTTGACAATAATTTTCTAAGCAATATCTCATTTTGGTTCTACTTTTTTTTTTAATGAAATGAAGAAAATTAGATTTTTGATTGGTTGAAGAATGCAGATATAAAGATGCAAATTGATTTCATGACAGTTGACGGTGTTGACGTTTGCAGATTTAACGATACCATACTTTCGGATATTTATAAATAAGCTTCAGAGGTGGAATCCATTGGGAAAAGGTCAGTTGTCAGCAAGTTGTGGCTGCTTTTCAGAAATGAAAATTGTGCGATAATCATGTTTGCCAGAATGAAACTTCTGTGGTTGCCTCTATTTTGTAGAGCTCTCCCTTTTTTTTAAATTTGTCCTAATGGCTTTGGGTGTGCACTTTCGTTCATTACTTAACAGAAAAGTCGTGTCGGGAATGAAGTCTACATGATTCACTCGTAGTAAAAATATCAAAAAGGTCTCCTTTTGGTGGAATAATTTCCTATAGATATTATTTGTCTAAAGTTCTATTCAGCAAACTAACACTTACCAGGTCTTTACATACATACATCAGTCCCCGTTTGATTGCGAACGATTTAATTGCGTTTCACTCTAAATTTCGTTCGAAATGCAGAAAGTAAGGTGAAACCAAAGGGTTGCACGTAGGGGACATCTTGTGTGTTCAAAAAACGAATGTGACGTTTCTTGGACGTTAGGACAAAAACTAACAAGATGTTCTAATACGGAACGGAAAAGGGAAACAACAGAATTTATTTATTTATTTCCGTCTATAAGTTTCATACTCTCTTAGACTACCAAAAATACCTAAGTATGTCCCTTGTATAATACTCCGATTGAAATGAAACACGGTACGACTTTTATTGTGGGAAAATTATACAAAAAACCCACATTTATTATCTCCGGTTCTTCGGAATATAAATATGTCTTTCTCGGCCCGATGCCGATCAAGCACTAACTCTTACATGTCATTTAACAAAGAACACGGATGGCCAGTGTTGCCATACGTAGCATCCCTATCAAACTATACATGTTTAATTTATGGCTTCCAGAATAATACATTTAAATTTATTTCTGTTTACATCAAAATCGATTACATTTGCGTAACGGTTAAAATTTGAGCATTAGCGATTGGTTCATTACGACCATAGTTTGTCGCGTGCCAAGGAAAGTGGGAAAAAACCACCAATTCGTGGCCTAACAGTTCTAGAAGGGACATAAATACCAAATAAAGCTAAAAGAGGTGCACAGCACAGTCGATATGTCCCGTTATGACATCCCTAGCAAACATAATAAAAAAGTAATTTCTTCTGCACGATAGTGGCTTTAAGCCAATCAATGCACACCGACTATTATAAGATGGTAAGGGAATGGAACAATTCAATTTTTGGAGCGCATATCTCGTAAATCGTTTTTGAATTTTTTCAATGCGTTGTAGATCTTTATTGAAAAGGGGAGACCATACTACGCAGCAATATTCAAGTCCTTTTGACTGATTACCCTATTAAGTTTTTGATTTTGTAGCTTATAATCAAAGACAATAGGCATTGCAGATCTGGAAAAAGTAATTACGGCGCATTTATTACTATTCAATTGCAAGCAGTTTGAACAGCACCATGCATTCAATTTATCGATATCTGCTTGCAAATCGCAGCAGTCTGCCACAGTCCTGATTGCCTTAAATACCTTGACGTCATCAGCAAACATTAGACAATTTTATGGCTTGACCACTGAGGGGAGATCATTTATGAAAAACAGGAACAGTAGGGGACCTAGATGACTGCCCTGCGGTACCCCAGAATGATTTTGTATTTCAAACGGTTTTTCAAACCCAATTTTTACATATTCAGAACGACCTGTTCGGTAGTTTGTAATCCATTCAAGAAGGGTAGAGTAAAAACAAAGAAAAATAACTTTTTTTAATAGAATACGATGATTGACTCTATCAAAGGCCTTGGAAAAATCCGTAAAAATAACTCCTGTGTGATATTTGTTTTCCATATTTTTTAGGCAGAAATTCGTAAATCCATGCTGATAGTCAGATATATGATTCCTAACAGCATTATACATCTTTTTCTTCACAATAGACTCAAAGATCTTAGGAAGCAACTGCAGTTTAGCGATGGGTCTATAGTTTTCAACTACTTGCTTGGGGCCCGATTTATAGATGGGAGTGATGAAAGAAAATTTCCACAAATGTTGCAAACATATTACAGACTTCAGAGAGATCACTACTTAACTTTCCGTTGTACTTCATATTAGAGGGAATCCCAACTGATTTGAATTTGAATCACCCTTGCGGCAGAACTACTTCGCAACGTCTTAATGATAAATAATCGGTATTAACTGCCCATACAAGTCCTTAAACTTATCTTCTTAAAACCATTTGCTTGTGCGAAGTGGAAGTGTAATATGAGAAGACAATTGATACTCTTGGACGATTGTCAAACGTTCGCTAGAGGTTGGCCAGTTAAACAAACTTCAGGTGTTACTTGGCTCCGCAGTGATTTGAAAGTGCAACAAATCGAATAGTAGTCAAACACACTTACCACTAAGGCGCTGCAGCTACAGCGACATAACCATTTATGAATGAAGGCATGCTGTGTCTCAAACTGGTGATTAAAGGTAAGGTGCGGAATATTGACATTGTATTTGGAGATAAAGATGCATTCTGGCCAGATTTTTGCAACGTGTTCCAAGAATATCAAAACATTAAAGCTCCTATCTATTTGTGAAGATTTGAGCCGACATTTCGTAAGGTAAAACGAAGACTATGAAGACTGACATTAAGGATTGGTATATGGGCGATACCAGAATGAATATCTTACAAGTAATACGATCTCATCGTTCAAAATGTCATGTTCGTCTAACAGATTATACAAGTGATTACTTACAGCTGTGGCAGAAATGGAATCCATATTTACTTCCATATGCAAGGACGTTTCATGAAAAGTTCAAGACTGATCCTGGGAAAGTCGATCGACCAGCAACATCATCTACTCCTGAGGATTTATGGAGACGAAGACGAAAAAAAATAAACAAATTTGACCACTCTAAAATCAGGAAGAATAATCTATGTCCACTAAACAAAACGCACGACAGCAATTACTATAAGATCTGACTGTAAGTGAATCACACTATACGTCCGACTGCATTCAGTATTCAACAGCAACTCACTCGTTAAATCTTCCTGCAGAAAATCGAGGTTAAGTTTTCTGGTTCTATGGACTTACAAACGGCAAGCATTCACCTGAATCACAATCGCTAATCCTGGTCCAATTAAAATCGACCGAAACCAAGGTTAGGTTAGGTTGAAGTGGCTGTTAGCAAAAAGCCAACCCACTTAGACCAATGAGGTCCGTTGTGATGCCACATGGATCGGGTTTTTCGACCCCTACTCGCTAAAACCATTTGGAGCTTCTAATGAAGCGCGATAGACTTCTAACATCTGTATTAGCTAAGTCACTGAGTTCGTTGACGAAGAAGGCTCCTAGGTAGAGATTTCTTTTATGGGAGAGTGCAGGACATGTGCAGAGGAGATGAGACGTAGTCTCCTCCTCCTCCTCATCCCTGCAGCTTCTGCAGAAGTCGTTTGAGTAAACGCCGAGCCTTGATGCGTGCCTGCCTATTAGACAGTGTCCTGTGATGACACCTATGACAGAGCCAATGTGCAGTCTGTTGAGTGAGATCAAACTCAAAGAGCGTCGCAGATCCAGCTTTGGCCAGATCTCCTTAGTCGCTAGACATGTATCACTACCTGTCCACCTGAGGTTTGTACTCTCGACTGCGGATAGCTTGAACATAAGTTTGCAAGTAGCAATAGGCATACCTAAAAAACCTTTCTCAGGTAGAAGAGGTAATGTGGTTCCGTTTTTGGCGAGTTCGTCTGCCCTACAATTCCCTGGGATGTCTCTATGCCCCGGCACCCAACAAAGGTGAATATTGAACTGCTCTGCCATCTCTTGCAGAGATGAACGGCAGTCTAAGGCTACGATGGAATTGTGAGAGACTGAGTCCAGGGATTTTAGCGCGGCTTGACTATCCGAGAAAATGCAGATATCCTTAGCGGATATCACATTTCTCTTCAGCCACGACAGGACTTCCTTAATCGCCATGATTTCCGCCTGGAACACGCTACAATGATCAGGAAGACGGAAGGAGAGACTGATATTTAGTCTTTCTGAGTAAACACCCCCACCTACCCCCTCGCTAGTTTTTGATCCGTCGGTGTAAAAGTGGATCGATTTAACTTCCGTGCAACCAGCATCCTCCCAGAATGATCTGGTGGGGATAGTGATTTGGAACTTCTTTTCGAACTGTAGTTGGGGTGTGGTGTAGTCGATGTTTCTAGGTACGGACCCAAGTGAGTCCAAAATGATAGAGTGGCCAATGTTCGAATTGATCCACTGTGAGGTGGCTTTTAGGCGGACAGCGGAGCAGGCAGCCATCTGCCTGCTAAAAATATCCAGGGGTGTCAGATGCAGTAAGATGTCTAGTGCGGCGGAGGGGGTCGTACGGAGTGCTCCGCTGATACACAGACAAGCTGTACGTTGCACCTTGCTTAGCTTATCTCGGTTTACCGCTTTATCAAGAGCAGTCCACCAGACAACCGCCCCGTATGTCAGAATCGGTCTCACTACCGAAACGTATAGCCAGTGAGATATGCGGGGTTGAAGGCCCCACTTATTACCGATGGCTTTTTTGCAAGAGGACCGAAACCAAACATAATGATTTCTTTGCATTCAGATAGCTACTTTCCCCGATTTATTATATTTATAATATTTTCATTACCCAACCTCATTTAACCTCTAAGATTATTCCAATTGGTGTAAAAGTTTCATCCTTGAATATTGACTAGGTTATGATCAATTAATTCTCTTGCTAAAAAAAGTAAAATTAGCTAATATGCCTTGCAAATCCCATCTAATTGGCCTAAAACCTTAACGAACATGCCTCAATTTTAATTGTATTACCCGCTTTTCTACTTTTCTAAGAAACAATTTTTGAAATTTAATTTATTCTTCAAATGATGATGAAAAAAATGTAATTCAATTAACTAGCGCCAAGTCTTCCCAGTTATCCCCTGCAATATCAACGAGATTATCACATCTCAAGTGGAACTTATGCTTTTCTTCTTTTAACTCATCTGCACAAAACATCTTCGAAACGAGGCAGGTCCCTTAAATAAAAGCAGTGGCGACTCCATTTCCGTCTCCTCTTTCTGTACTTATTCCATTTAAATGGCTTAAAATATTGCACTGAAAATACGCTTTACTTTTTGTTGGGGTTTAAGAAAGACAGGACTCGATATTTAAAGACTATCCAATTGCTTTAAATCTTATCTTGCTTATGTATATCTATATATGATATGTATATACAAAAATGGTGTGAAAATGTATAGTAATTCATCAATTGAGAACGGCTGGGCCGATTTGGCTCAATTTTTTTTCAGTTGTTCGTAATTGCCAGTAGAAGGTTTTCGCGAACATTTTGGGAAAACCCTCAGGAAAAGTCGGTAAATTGGAAAAATCGAAAATTGATTTTTCGTATGGAATTTGATGTGCAATTGTTCCCGAATGACTTTTGGAATGGAAAATACAAAATTCTTAGTAGATAACTCGGAAAAACGCGAAATTTTGCATTTTAATCGCATGATTTGTTTTATTTTGGACGATGTAGGTAAATGTTTGTTGTGAAGATTGGAAAATTTCGGATAATTATGAAATTCATTGTGATAAAAGTCGTTTTGCGTGCATTTTGGGTGGAGAAGTTAACGAGATAAATAGTAGATGGCGCTGTGTTGCGATCAATGCCACAACCCGATAGATGGCGTTATACGTTGACTTGACAGGTGTCCTTTTCGCACTGCCATTTTCTATTAAGCAAATGTGCTGTTTTTCTTGCTGCAATTGATTGGAGTTTTGCGTATTATTACACTGATTCCGGATAGTCTTATATTGCGCATCGCATCCGCAGACGGTAAAAGCATTACGATCAATTGAAATTCAATGCGATATATGTATTTCATCAATTCGATCATTTTTTTCAGAAAATAAGTTTACGTGTAAACAGTGAGGTTAGCCAAGTGGGTTGCAGAAGGTTGCGGGCATTCATTGCGAAACATTCATACTATAAGTTTTTTTTTTTAATTTCTTTTGAAGAGGATTAGGCAAAAACGATGTTGTTGTTTTTAAGGGAGAGTTATTTGCTTGACTAATGCCTCCTATTAGATAGACGATCAAACCTTGAAGGATGTGTACGTCGCGCTGCATAATCACCACCTCAAATTCGACAAAATGTTACTAACAAAAATATAACGGATGCCTTCAAGTGACGTCATTTGGAGCCCTTGTAGTTGATCAACCCGTTGCGGGTGGCAAACCAAAACACTTCTTTCCTATCTCTCTATTCTTTCTAAGGCAAGTGGCACCGAAAAGCATGCAATGAAATATGCCATTGCTAAGTGCTACTTGCTGTTCACAAATGCTTGCGCTGTGTTCATAGCACAATAACGGTACTGTTACATTGTAGGGGACTACGCAAGTCTTCTCAAAACAGAAAAAAATTGAAATCATATTTTATGTGTTGAATGCTGCTACCCACAACAAAAACCACTGTCAGTTTTTAGAAAATGGGCCAAAATATATCAACTACCGCCAACTTCACAGGCGGAAATTAGTGCCCGACGACCCTCCTTAACTCATCTGCGAGAATCCATTGTTCCTTTGTATACCCTATTCTAAGGGTGTATTAATTCTGACGCATAGTTTGTAACATACCTTAATATTGCCCGTAGACCCCTAAAAGTTACTATATTTATGATCAGCATCGATAGTAATGTCGATCTAGCCATGTCCGTCCGTCCGTCTGTCGGCAAAAATTAGGCCTTTAAACTGGGCCTAGAGAGTGAAATTTTAACCATATACTCTCTAGGGTCCCGAAATAATGAAGTTTACGAATTTTTGAAATTCGCCCACAGACACGCCCACAAACTCAAAAAAAAACCAAATTTTTCGAAAAAATCGAATTTTGACCAAGAAAGCTGAAATTATATATGATCTATGACTCCTTAATCTGCTCGGGAGATAACATTTTTAAAATCCGCCCACAATTAAATAAAACAATTTTATTGAAATACCAAAGTTTGAGCTGGGGGGCTGAAATTAATAATATATACTCTCTAGGGGCCCTTTATGCTCATGTGTAAATATTTTTTAAATCCGCCCACTGACACTCCCACAATTAAATAAAACAATTTTATTGAAAAACCCATGTTTGAGCTAGGGAGCGTTTTTTCTTACAAAAGCTTCGTTTTTTTCGATAACATCCTTTTAATGTGTAATTTTAATTTGTAACAAATATATAAACACAGTATGTAGAGCGTTCTTAACAATTCAACCATTTCAAGACTTTTGTCACGCCCACTTATGAGGGATAGGAATAAGAATAGGGTATCCAACAGTTCGCCCAAGCGGACTGTAGCCCGTCCCTATGTTTCATATTGATACTCGGCGATGGTGGTACATACCAGTCAACATTTTTTTTTACATAGAGAATACGTGGTACATAGTATGCAATCATACTTTAATTAATAAAACAGGATTAAAGTATAGACGAAAAGTAAGAAAGAAAAAAAAAAAAACACATAAAAACTGAAACACGTAGCTAGTCCCTATATCGTTCTTCTGAGGGCACCGTAACATAAAGAAATTTATCACCTTACCAATCACACTACGTTTCCAATCTAGCCACCATCGGTAGGTACACACAAAGCCCGCAATTTCCGGCCTGGAAGACAGCTTGGTATCCAATCGATTGAGTCTAACCTCTATTATTTGTCAATCAACTCACGATAAATCTACGATCGGCAATAAAGTCGCTATTTGCCGATGCTCGACACCAAGTTCGCTCACGTAATCTTAATCTTCACTGACCCATCGATCGATGCCGACGCTGCGCGGATTTGTGTTCCAAATCCCCACTTGATAGCGAATCGATCAAATCCACCTGTCGATCAAATCCACCTAGATCGTGTGAATCCATCCAGATTATCATCAGCCGTAGCGACAAAAAGGATCAGCGGAAAAAGTAACATTAAACAAATGGGAACATCATCAGCCATCAGGTGCACTCGACCAAATCGGAAATCACCAGGGGTGGAATCGGCTAAGGTGATAGTTGATTGTCGCTTTTTGATTGTCGTTTTTGATTATCAACTCCTCTTTGCTCTGCGTAAAGCGATCACTAAAAAATGATTGATTATTGGCAGCACTTAGAGTTTTAAATGTCACTTCCATGCCGACGCTGTCATTCCGAGCAGCTAATGTGTGTTAATTCTTCATGATTTATATTTCAAATATGATTTTGTTGAGTCGTTAGGCAAAAACTTTATCATAAATGGACAAAGTATTGACTGAATTTTTTTAATGACTGCAGCAGTAATTTCAGCCACCGTACTTTGACCCATTGGTGCAGCCCAGTCAGCCCCAACTTGTCTGATAGCCACCACCCCCAAGAAGATTTTAAGTTGCAGCCAATTGAAGGTATTGGTACATGCGTTGACCTTATTCCAGTTGGTAAATCAAGCAGTCCCAAAACAAACACAAACGCTTCTTTTGATAAGCGAAAGTTTTTCAAAAATCTAAAATACACAATAATAAATGATAGCAATCAACAATGAATATTTATAATTCTATGAATTCTTTCATCGGGTTTGAAAGTTCCAAGATATTTGCTTTATTTCTCATTTCTCTTCTTAATAGTTGGACATTTGTGTAATTATTTTCAAAAAATTATTTTCTTCATTTGTGTAGAAAAGTTCCAATGAAGTAAACATTGCACTTCACAAATTTTCCAATTTCACTTTTTTATTTGAATTTATTTAATATATATTCTTTTTTCACTAAAGCATTTAATTTATTTGGAGTTGAAGCCGAGGTGCATACCTATGAAAATAACAAAAATGTATGAAAGCGATACCTAAATAGCTGTCACATGAAATTGATGGCAAAAAGGTGATTGTCAATTTGATAATCACCTTACGTGGACATAAAGGTATGATTTTGATTGTCAACTATCAACTATCACCTTAGCCGATTCCACCCCAGATTCGTGAGTACCTGCACCGAAATAACCAGCCAAGCGAACAAAAAAAGAAAAAGAAAAGGAGCATCAACACCAGCCAGTCAGAGTGAAATCCACTCGACCGTGATCGATCGCACCTGATGAAGTATCGGAGATTGAGCTTTATTGCTCTCCCTACGCAAGCACACCTGACCCAGTCAGTCCACTTCCAGCGCTTTTGATTGCGCATCACAGGTCACAGGTAGACATTTTCGACAGCTTAGGTATATCTCAACACACAAAAAAGTTAAGTAAAAGAAATATGTATATATTCCTAATGTAAAGGACGTTCAATTGTTAAAAAGAATTCTTAATTTCTTTCCCATTAGCATTACATTTAGCTATCAAGATCAACCAAATGCTGTGCACACCATCTGGGGACATCGAACACAACCTTCAAATTTCATTTCGTCGAAAATAAACCAATAAGCACGGTGAGTTAAAAATCTTTGGTTTCCTTTTTATCAATTGAACAAACTACCTATAAACATAATTGCTGAAAGTTTTCATTATTGACGCACGGTCGCGTCGGTGCATTTTTTTGTGCGTGATTACGTTTTTTGCCTCATTGATAAGAAAAATTATTTTTTTTGGTTTGGTCATGCAAGTGTGCACCATGTATTGGGTACACACATACAAGAATAAGATTAGTGGGACACTCAGCCTATCGATATACTCCAGTCAAATGGTGCAAAAAACATAGGGGCGGGCTACAGTCCGCTTGGGCGAACTGTTGGATACCCTATTCTTGTTCCTATATCTCATAAGTGGGCGTGACAAAAATTTAAAGGATTTTATCGAAAAAACTAAGCTTTTGTAAATAAAAACGCTCCCTAGCTCAAACTTTGGTTTTTCAATAAAATTGTTTTATTTAATTGTGGGCGTGTCAGTAGGCGGATTTAAAAAAAATTTAAGTATGAGCATAAAGGGCACCTAGAGAGTATATACTATAAATTTCAGCTCCCTAGCTCAAACTTTGGACTTTCAAAAATAAAATAAAAATAATTGTGGGCGTGTCAGTAGGCGGATTTTGAAAATATTTACACATGAGCATAAAGGGCCCCTAGAGAGTATATTTTAAAGTATATATTAAAACTTTCAGCTCCCTAGCTCAAATTTTGGTTTTTCAAAAAAAATATTTTATTTAATTGTGGGCGTGTCAGTGGGCGGATTTTGAAAATTTTATGTCCCAAGCAGTTTTATGGACCAAAGATCATATATAAAAAATTTCAGCTTTCTAGCTCAAAATTCAATTTTTCCCAAAATTTGTTTTATTTAATTGTGGGCGTGTCAGTGGGCGGATATTGAAAATTTTATGTCCCAATCAGTTTTATGGGCCATAGATCATATATAAAAAATTTCAGCTCTCTAGCTCAAAATTCGATTTTTTCCAAAATTTTGTTTTTTTGAGTTTGTGGGCGTGTCTGTGGGCGGATTTCAAAAATTCTTAAACTTGATTATTTCGGGACCCTAGAGAGTATATGGTTAAAATTTCAGCTCTCTAGGTCCAGTTTAAAGGCCTAATTTTTGCCGACGGACGGACGGACGGACGGACGGACATGGCTAGATCGACATTACTATCGATGCTGATCATAAATATAGTAACTTTTAGGGGTCTACGGGCAATATTAAGGTATGTTACAAACTATGCGTCAAAATTAATATACCCCTAGAATAGGGTATAAAAAGACGAACATCAAGGGCAAATTCGAAGGAGAGGAAGTCCCTTTCCCACGAATTCCGATTATTCCAACTAATCTTCCATTCCAATTCATTTTGGGATGACAATCAATAAACTGCAAGTTCCCTGTTTTTCGCACGGTCAGCTGTATGTTGCCTGTTCGCTTGTTTTGCGCCGGAAAACAAATCGAAAAACATTGTTTGTCAAATCGCTCCCTACTGATTTCGATTCCATTCAAATAAATCACATTGAAATTTGAACTTTCTGTGTTTTATTATCACTCTGGAGTTTGTCTGAAGGCGTTAAATTGGGGCGATACGAAGTTCGCCGGGTCCGATAGTTTTAAATATAAAACATTTTTAAAGGCTACAGTCAGCTTGGGCGAACTTTGGACATCCAATTCCATATCCATACTCTTATCCCCTAAAACGGGCTTGACATTGGATTGAGAGATTTGTTTTCTAACAAAATGAAAAAAAAATTTTATTTCGTAAAACCGCCATGAATAGTTGGGGCCACTTGTTAAGAAAAACATTGCCTACATATTTCGTTATTACTGCTTAATGGGTTTTGTTAGTGGGCGGATTAAAAAAATCTTTACGCTTGATAATTCCGGGTCCCTAGAGAGCATAAATGTAGATTAGATTAGATTTCGATTATATTTATTAGTTGTAATAAGAATCGCTGTACATAAAGAGCAAAGCACTTATAAATAGTACAGGTACAAGTATTAAATATATTAAAAACTAATTTTAAATGTATTTAGAAGAAGAAAGAGATTTGATAAAGAAAAGAAACATGAAGATATAGAAGAAAGATACTGAAGAGAATAAATATACACCAAGAACTAAGATAACGAAAATAAGTGTGAGTGATTTCAGTTTGGTACAAAATGAGAATAACACGCCGATGAAAATTGTCTGTTGTAATGTACCAAGTTTCACCTCTCTAGCTCGAATTATTAGGCCTCAAAATTGGCAATGGGTGGACAAAAGCTATATCCATGGCTAGATCGACATAACTTTCGATGCTGTTTGGAAAAATGGCCACTGTTATGGGTCTGCGATCATTATAAAGACATGTTCAAAGCTATGCGTCAAAATTATAACCTTATAATGGGGTAAAATATATATAACAGAATAAGGTGCCACACGAATACAAATATAAAAACAAAAAATAGCCCGACGAAAAATTGCATAAACTCTCTGCTGGATGGTGAATCCTTTCGTTCACTGTTACAATAGAGACCAACAGGCACAAGGAACTGAAAGCGTGTTCAAATTCAAAAAAAGAAAAACTTGTCATTTCGTAAGTGAGACAACGGACGATAGCTCGCATAAAACTCTCATAACCATAAACATGAACATCACGGAGGCTTGAGTCTGAACGGTGAATCGTTTTTGTTAAAAGCTTAGCTATGCCACAATACAAGTGGGAGAGGAAATAAGAAATTTACTTGAAAATGTGTTTAGTTCAGGGATTTTTAAAACAGAAAAGAAAATGATTGTGTAGTGTGCTATTGTTGTATTGCATGTCATAAGGCAGAGTGTACCACACGGTTGGTATTGTTGTGGTAAGTGGGAACTGAATGAAGGCTATGCATTGTTTAGTTCGGCAATTGTATTTCAGGATTTGTTTTTTGTTTTCTTTTTTTTCGTATAATCTGCTCTTCTATTTTGCAACGTCAATAAATAATTAAGTGAGTCACGTGAGTGGATTTTCTGCTTTCTATTGAAATAAAAATAATGTCCTTGATTTTTTCAACAAAGAAAAAGATACGTATTGTTTGACAATTTGACTTATTAGGCGATAGACAAAGAGAAATAGTATATTATTTATTTAGGTACTCTGTTAATCTAAGCTGGTTGCTATTATTGTTTAAGATGCAAACAGCCTGGTATAAAGTGTCATAAGCGAACTTTAAACGCAAGGACATCACAAAAGGATAAATTTTGCCATATTAAGTGAACTTAGTTATTCATCTTCCTCTATTTAATCTAGTCTGCTTGAGAGGTCCCCTCGACTTCATCCCCTACACTTCTACAGCATTGTCCATCCCAATCGAAATCGAAGACTTTTCGGGACGCAGCATTGGTGTCAATTCACTCTTTATTTGATAGTTCGTTGTTAAATTATCTTATTTTTTGTATCGTCATCTTCTGTTGCCGTCTATTGTTAATTGACAGAAGCTAGGCCATTTTGAATTGAAGGAAAGTTGGCAGCCTAAGTACACGTGTGTTACTCGAAAAAATGTCAAAATGAACTTTAATTTCATTAAAAATTCGACGTTTGTAAATCACTAGATCATATTTGAGACATACACTCCGTTCCACGTGCTTAGGAACAGGTAGTTTCTTGATTTAATTTTACGATTTTTTTTAAATCCTTCGATAATATAGCAAAAACCAAATGCAATATGAAAGAAGGCTATATTATGGTTATGTTGTAAAACTAAAATGCGATTAGGCAGATAAATTCAATTTTCATGATGCTTTAGTCCTGTGTTACTGTCTGCATTGAAGTTCTGTATGCGACTGACTCTTTATTTTAGAATCCATATACAGATGTTTACATGGGTTTACATATGCATATATAACATCTTCCTCTTTAAGATAATAAACTCAAAATTTAATTTAAGTTTTGAAATTCATGGGTAGCAAATACAATAAAAAATAATTAAATTCTAATTTTGAATTGATAATGTAAATTAAAATATGCTAGAAAAGTAATAAATGTATTTTTCATGAAAATATATCAGTGCAAACTATCGTAATTTACGTAACCATTTCGAATTACGTCGTAAAACAGTTTCATCTTCAAGCTGTATCCAATATGACCTTGGTGCCTCATGTGTGCCTAAGATTGTTGCCTTCAACCATCCCTTACGATTATGTTGGTACCATATTTGTTCTCCCTCAAAAAATGGCTGCTTCACCTTTGAGGTGCGATCGTAATACTTTTTTGAGATTTTGTTCTTCAATTCGATGTTTTTCTTGATGTTTGGTATAACTTTCGGTTTAAAAATATCCGTTTTAGCTGGTAAAAGCGTTCTGGTTTTTCTGCTCATCAATAACTCTACGGGTGATGCGTCAACTTCTTTTAATGGTGTATTTCGGTATTCGAGTAACGCAAGCCAAAGTTCTTCTTTGCATTCAAGTGTCTTTTTAATTAAACTCTTTGCGATGCCCACCGATCTTTCGGCAAACCCATTGGCCTGTGAATACCCAGGACTGGATGTTGTTAACTTCACTCCGACTTGTTGGCAAAATGTAGTAAATTCGCGCGAGCCAAAGGGCATATTGTCTGCGACAATTTCGATTGGAATTCCATGATTTGAAAAACATATTTTTAGCTTACTTATGCATTCACTAGCCGTTTTTGATCGCATAGGAATTATATCCAAGTAGCGGGAGTAGAAATCTGAAACAATCAAATATGTTTTGGAAGCGTACTTACAAATATCTATACCTAGCTTGTTATATGGAAGTTCCGGCACTGCATGCGATAACATTGGCTCTTTCACATTTGATGATCGATTTTTCTGACATACCGAACACTTAGCTATCATCTTCTCGATATCGTCGTCTATTTTGGGCCAGTAGACCAAACCGCGAGCCCTCTTTTTGGTTTTCTCTATTCCCAAATGCGATTGCAAAAATATCAAAATTTTGTTTAAATACTCGCTAATTTTCTGCCACATTTCCATCTAGTTTTAATGTTTCAAGCCTTCGCACATCAAAATTACTTCCATTGACCGCCATTTCAAATGTATTTTCTTCTTCTTCTGAACCTTCTTTTTTAATATCTCTCTTACTCCTAGTTTTCACCATTTAATGTTTAATTCGTTACCGACTGCGCCATGTGTTACTGTCTGCATTGAAGTTCTGTATGCGACTGACTCTTTATTTTGGAATCCATATACAGATGTTTACATGGGTTTACATATACATATATAACAAGTCCTCTTTTCGTTCAACCTATTTACGAACAGTAACTAAACGACCTGTTATCATATTATAAATCAAATACTAAGGCAATGAGAGTAACAGGGACCTTAGTTCAAAGCATAATTTCACAGAAACAATAACTATTGGTAAAAGAAATTCATTAACCAAGGAGGAAATAATCCAAATTCGAGCTTACAAGGGGCAAGGCAAATCTATCCGATTTATAGCTGGTAAGATTGGAATAGGACCAACTGTTGCTCGCAGGAGGACCTTGAGAACGATGGAAAAAATGAAAAGGAAAAATAGGCACCAAAAGTGAGTATTGACGGACGATACTGAGAGCTGCTTCAAATTCAAGACTTTTCCTAAGAAAAATCGAGGCGGAAACTGGAGTTGAAGCTAGTAGATCAGCTGTTAATCGCGTGATACAGCAGTCCAACCATATTAGACATAAAAAACTGAAAAAGAAACCACTAACCATGAAGCACGCAAAAGTCAGCGACTTGATTTTGCAATAAGTCACATCTGTTGGAGTTGGGAGTGGCATACCGTTGTCTTTTCAGAAGAAAAAAAGTTTAATTTGGATGGACCTGATGGATATAACTATTGTTTCTATGATATGAGGAAGGATGAAATAACCTTGGATAGAAGACATAGCAATTAAGGCGGAGTAATGGTATTGGAAGCAGTAAGCTTTTACGGAACTGCAAATTTTGATTCTCAAAGCTCAAGATCGACCGCAATAACCTACAAATATATACTGGAAAGAGCTTTCCCTCATTTTTCCGAATTGTTTGGTGAACAATGATGGATTTTCCAACAGGGCAATGCACCGATACATACTGCAAGAATAACCAAAGCTTGGATTCAGAGTCAAAATGTAGACCTACTGGCATGGCCGCCATATTCACCGGACCTGAACATCATGGAAAACGTGTTTGCGATGGCTTTCATAAAAGGTCTACGAAGGAGGAAAGCAATACTCCAAACCGGAAGAAATAATTGAAGCCATAAAACAAGCGTGGTCCGAAATTTCACTAAATTACTTGGAAGAACTGTAATCTCATCTTGCAGGCTTCCTACAGTGATACAACGATCGGGAGTTAGTACACAATATTGCCACTATTGTTATAATCTTAACAAAACCAATTATAATTTATTCTAAAAGAAATGCCTAAAATTGGAATACAAATCTTAACATTTATTATCAACGCCTGTCTTAAGTTACAATATTTTCCAGACGGATGGAAACTAGCTAAGGTAGTCCCAATTCCTAACGCGGGTAAGCCTCCATATGATCCTGTAAGCTACAGGCCAATTAGTTTACTTAGTAGTTTGAGTAAAATCTATGAAAAAATACTTAAAGATAAAATTGTCAAACGTATCGAGGAACAAAAAATATATCCTGACGAGCAGTTTGGTTTTAGGTGTCATCACGGGACCTCACATCAAGGTCTCAGAATATTTAATATGATTAGAAGAAATCGTGCAGTAGGTAAATCAACTGGAATGGTTTTGCTGGATATTGAAAAGTCATTTGATTCCGTTTGGCATGATGGGCTTATCTACAAAATGTTGAACAATAATTTTCCCCCATTTCTTTGCAGAACTGTTCAAAGTTTTGTGTCAAATCGTCGCTTTAAAGTTTTTGTTAATAGTAGTGCGTCTGATTTAGTAAATGTTTGTGCAGGTGTACCGCAAGGTTCTGTGCTTGGTCTTATCCTTTATAATTTTACATCTGATCCCCCAAGTCTCCCACAGTGTGAAATATCTATTTATGCTGACGATATTGCTATACTTTCTTCGCATCAGTTCGGTCTCGACATTGAGACAAATTTAAAAAATGCGATTGAAATATTGCAATGTTATCTCTCCAAATGGAAGATAAAGCTGAACGCAGGAAAAATCCAAGCTATCTTTTTCACCAGAAAAAGAAAGCCTTGCTTTCTTCCAGCTGATCAATTAAGATTAAATGGCCACTTAATAGCATGGAAACCATTTGTTAAGGACCTGGGCATACACTTCGATCAAAAACTTACATTTAACAGACACATTCTAGAAACAACTAATAAAGTAAATACAGCCATACGAATGCTTTATCCGTTTATAAACAGGAAATCATTACTTTCAAATGATAACAAAAACATAGGGACGGGCTACAGTCCGCTTGGGCGAACTGTTGGATACCCTATTCTTATTCCTATCCCTCATAAGTGGGCGTGACAAAAGTCTAAGTATGGTTGAATTGTTAAGAACGCTCTACATAATTTGTTATATAACATTTAAAGGATTTTATAAAAAAACATAGGGACGGGCTACAGTCCGCTTGGGCGAACTGTTGGATACCCTATTCTTATTCCTATCCCTCATAAGTGGGCGTGCCAAAAGACTAATTATGGTTGAATTGTTAAGAACGCTCTACATATTTTGTTATATACCATTTAAAGGATTTTATAAAAAAAAAACGCTCCCTCGCTCAAACTTGGGTGTTTTAATAAAATTGTTTTATTTAATTGTGGGCGTGTCAGTAGGCGGATTTAAAAAAAATTAACACATGAGAATGAAGGGCCCCTAGAGAGTAGGTCTATATTATAAATTTCAGCTTCCTAGCTCAAACTTTGAATTTTCAAAAAAAAAAAAAAAATAATAATTGTGGGCGTGTCAGTGGGCGGATTTTGAAAATATTTACGCATGAGCATAAAGGGCCCATAGAGAGTATGTATTATAAATTTCAGCTCCCTAGCTCAAATTTTGGATTTTCAAAAATTAATATACCATTAGAATAGGTTATAAAAAAATTATTTTATTTATTTGTGGGCGTGTCAGTGGGCGGATTTTGAAAAATATATTTATCCCGAGCAGTTTTAGGAGCCATAGATCATATATAAAAAATTTCACCTTTCTAGCTCAAAATTCGATTTTTTCCAAAATGTTGGTTTTTTTGAGTTTGTGGGCGTGTCTGTGGGCGGATTTCCAAAATTCGTAAATTTGATTATTTCGGGACCCTAGAGAGTATATGTTTAAAATTTCAGCTCTCTAGGTCCAGTTTAAAGGCCTAATTTTTGCCGACAGACGGACGGACGGATGGACATGGCTAGATCGATAGTAAATTCGTGCTCTGTTCGCCAAACTTAACAAACAGCGCGTGCAATCATGACTTTGTTGAGCCAAACTTTGGTGACCGAATCATCTCAAGAAATGGATCTGTGAGTTGTGATTTGACATTTTTGGACTACTTTTTTTGGGTACGTCAAATCTTTGGTCTTTGCTGATAACAAAGCAACGTATGTGTTAGAAATCTCCTATTGGCAACTCAACTTTACATTATTGTATTATATACAAATTTACTTTTAACTTTCACTTACACTACTACATTTTCTATTAACGATATACGTATTGAATATTATATAATTTCCTTAGTTTTTAGTCTTTGAATAAACTTTCTTGAGTTAAGACTGGAGCCAAATTTCATTTCATTTAAATCGGTTCAGTAGTTTTGGCGTTAAAGCGAGACAGACAGACAGAGTTACTTTCGCATTTATAATATTAGAAGGTATGGATAATAAAATAGAGAACGAAAGGAAAAAAGAAAAGAAAGAAAAATGGAAGAAGGTATTGGAAAAATATGAATAGTGCGAAAATAGTAAAGGTAGATGAAATGGAAAACAAAGATAGAGAAGTAGATAAAGACAGATATAGCATTTGAGAAGCGTTAAAGTATATTCGTCAAAAGTTTTCTGCAAAATATTTAAAAATGTCCTTACTGTTACCGTGTTGTTCATTCGTTTAATATACAGGGGTAGACAATTCCAAAGACGAATCGCATGAACAAAAAATTGACGGCTGATAATAAGATACTTGTGTCTGGGTGGAATCACTTGTAATGATCGTTGACCACTCGCGAATCTAATTTTTTCAAATAAATAATTTGGTTCTTTAGTCATTATAATTTTATTTAATGCTAGTATAGTCCGATAACTCAGTAAAGCATTTAAAGAACAACCCGCTATTTGTTTTGTATAGTCGGAGATGTGTTCGCCTCTTTTTATGCCAAAAATAAATCTGGCACAGCTGTTATAAGCTACTTCAAGTTTTCGCTTGGACTCGTAATCCATGTCTGCAAAAATCTCACATCCATACAAAATTATGGGCAAAATATATGATTTTACTAGTTTTAACTTGACATGTATTGGGAGATATTTGGATCTAGGGCTTAAATTTGCAAAAGCTTAAATTTTGGTGTTTATTCTTTGCTATGACTATGGTAAAAGCTCCCCTGCAAAGGAAAAGAGATCTCATTGAAGTTAGATTGTATCAGTCACTTCAGTCAGAACTCAACTCCGAGGGCGAGACAGTAACCCGGCGGATCGACTGAAATGGTCTCCCCTGGCCTTACTGCCTTCCCGCTATGCAGACAAAACGGGAACAGAGTCGAGGTTAGATTGTAACAGTCACCACACTCTGCTTCTCTCCCATGCCTCAAAACCTGCCCCACAAACCCCCGAACTCAGTCATCATAATTCCAAATCGACTATCAAGGCTGCCCCTCCCTGCTCCCTTTCCGCGGAATGGTGTAACTTGAGGCTCGTACTGCAACAGTCGCCACAAGCCGCACCCCCCGCGATGCGTGTGGCACTCAGGGTTGGACCACCTTCAGTCACCCCCTCTAACACAGTCTTTCAACCAACTACTTGACTGTGCAGCCGGTACACCCCGACCCCCCTCCAAGGAATGTAACAGCTTGCTCGGGATTCGACTGTATCAATCTCCCCGGCACGGTGTTGCCTGCAAAGAGAGTGAAGAGCGGTTTGAGGGTCGATTGTAACAGTCATCTCAAAGGGCGCTTCCCTCCCCTCCGCGGCGCAGAAATTGCTATCGACCTGTGGTTTGATTGCATCAATCACCTCATCTCGATCCCAACCCTTGGTTCGGATGTCGGGCGAGAGTCGCCGCTGCACTAGTCACTCCAATACATCGCAGCCCATGCGAAATACAGTCAGGCACACCCTGACCCCTTCAGGAGTATCTCCCCCCCCATAAAACCACTACCTCGCAGGAGTTAGTCACAGGGAACCCAGTGGTATCACAACGGCCCGAAACTGCGGCCCAAGTGTGCCTGGGCTCACGCCCTCGCAGCCACCTTACCTACTCGTACCTACTTACCTATGGTAAAAGCTAGGTAATTGCCAATATGTTTCAATGGTGAGATAGAGCTTTTTTTTACCAAAGTGTTGCAAGCAACTTAAAACAAGAGTGAGGTGCTATGACAAAAGTTTGGCGGATGACATTTATCCGATTTCATTTATCCGACGTCAAAAAAAAAACTCAATTGTTCGAACTCATAGCACTCCCTCAATGAAGGACAAGTTAAGTAGAAAAACGTGCCTCTCCAATAAGAACATGACTAAATTTGTTAGCACCTCAGTTGAACTAATTTTCGCTTGTGGTCACTTTTATTGGTTAAGTCTAACATGAACAAGGCAACAAATGATTGCGAACTAACACATTACAGCACTTCATGATTCGTATTCGTATGTCTCCTTGCTAGGGTTACAAATTAAGGAAAAGAAAAAAACCTCTTTCCTATCGGAGAAGGGGTCTTATTTTCGGTAGGTGCTTGGCTTGTGAAGACCTTTATATCGATCGAAATTATGGACTTCCTGTTACTTTATTTTGGATTCACACGCGAAAACGTCCATAGATTACCCCTCCCAGTGAATGAAAGAAAAAAAAACAGAAAAAGCCCAATTATTGGCCAAAGGTGTGCACACGATGAATATCAACGGTTCGTGCCAATGAGAAGCGGAAGTCGTTAATTCCTGGTCCTGTCACCAGCGGGTGACGAAATTAAATTGTGAGTCAATGCCAAAGGTGAATTGTGTCATAAATTGCCGGCATATATAGGTTGTAGTTGACTTACCTTCTTTACGTTATGCCTAAATAGAACATATCGCAGATCATATGAACAGTGGTATCCTCTGACGTTCAACTGTCTAAGTGTATGATTTGTAACGAGAGTTTGAACTGTATTTGTGGCAGTGTCTAATACGGCTAGTCCACCGTCATCTGACTGGAAAACATATTTTCGTGTCGTAACCCAAGCTGGTTGCAGTCGATTTGGCGTAAGATCGCCTTGCAGGTACTCATCGAGTATCATACGACGACCTGACCAATACAGGAGTTCATCGACGTACCTATAAGGAAATATAACAAATATGTATAAAACTAATTGATCGAAAGGATATGATAACTCACCCCAGTAGGTAGATCGCTGTAATGATACCGGCAATAACAAAACTTATTACTAATAGTGAAAAGATTATACTACGCCAATTGTGACCTTCATCGTAGTCTAAGTCTTCGTTTTTTACCTTTGGATCTTGCACTTGTAAGGTTTCATCGGGTGGTAAACGCCATGATCCACCACCGCCACCACGATCCGAATGCACATTCGCGTGCATTTCAGTTTTGAAAGGAGCGTATTTAAAAGTTTAGTTGTTGTTTGTTTTTTTTTTTCAACAAGGAAATTCCTTATTTAAAATTTCGTCTTGAATAATTGCTCTTTGTTTGATTTTTTTGTAGAGATAGCTTTTGATTTTGGATTTAGACTTGTATGGGTGTGTGAAGTGATGAGTGTTCCGTTTATTTTTCTTTTTTGAAGAGAAGTTAATTGAAAAGGGAATTAAGTCCTTAAAATTGCTTTGGTTTCTTCTTAATCTTTCAAATGTTTATGTGGTGGTGGTGGTATTATGTGTTATACATGAGGGGGCCCCTCATCAACTGCCCTTACTGGGCCACCACCACCACTTGGTTGATTTTCGCCCGCCACGCTTGCAGTTTTTCGTTGATGCTGGCCACAAGAGTCATCGATGCCAAGCAAGTGTTCTGAAAATAAAATAAATGTATGTGTTGAAGTAATTTTGTTATTCATCCATTAGTCTTGAGTCAAATTAATATATAAAATTAACTTAAAATAAAATAATTAAATAACAATTAAAAAAACAAAGAAATAAATTCATTTCATTCATTTCATTGAGTATTCATCTCTCTTACGCATCAGTCGCTTTTCAAAGTTCTCATCATGTCTATTTGTGCTTTATGTAATAAAGTTGAACCCATTGATTATTTTTCGTGCGGTGTCTGTAATTTTTTATTGCATTTTAATTGCGCGAAAATCAAGAAAACCGATTATAACTCTATAAAATCCAAAAAAAACTTCTTTATCAAATGTGATAAATGTGTTACCAGTGTGCTCAGCAATTATTTAATTAACATTAACAAATTAGTACACGGTTTAATCGTTAATTTAAACTGCCTTAAAAATGACTTTCCATTGTTGTGCAATATAAACATCGATCCGCTTAGTGATGTGGGTGTGTCAACGAGGAGTATGTATAAAGAAAAGGCTATTGACCTCACAGCTAACGTTAGCCTAAACAAAAAGTGTCCACCTCCTCCCACTTCGCAGAAAAGAAAACTATCGCTCTCAAAGAAATACAACTTAACTCAAATACGATGTCTTCAACTATTTATGATATTGATCAATTGATTGTTTCATTAACTTTAAACGGAAATATTGAATTATTTATAATTATTTACTATATACCTCCAAGGAGTTCTTATGAATGTTATAATATATTTCTAAACAATAATTGTAAATCCATTCTCGATAATTTAAATCCTTCGCAACATATTATTTGTATCGTTGATTTTAATCTAGGAAATATTAAGTGGTTATTGAACTCAGATGACAATTATTTGGTTCCATTTGATGTTATTTCCGAAACTGAAATTAATTTAATTGACTTCTTTAGTCAGTATGATTTAATAAAAATCAATCAAAATTGTAATATCTTAGGCCGAATTCTCGACCTCGTTTTTGTAGATTAGGAATTTAACATATATGTGGAAAAATCTGATATTCCAATTGTCAATAACTCGGTACATCATATTGCACTTGAAGGAAATTTAAGTTTTTTTACTTACATGAAAAATGTTTTCAACGATAATAATTTTGTACCTAATTACAACAAGGCTAACTTTGATGCAATGAATGAATATTTCTTATCTATTCCTTGGGTTTCACTCATATCTAAAACTGAATTAAAAAACGCCAATGATACTCTAGTATCTATTGTCAACGAAGCTGTATGTAGATTTGTTCCAAATAAAAAAAACAAGTCTAGGAGTAATCCTGCATGGTTTAACAGAAGACTTATAAATCTTAAGAACAGGAAAAATAAATCATTTAAGTTACTCAAAAATAACCATGATGATGTTAATTTGCGGTCTATCCATTTGACTATTCAAAAAGAATTCGATACACTCAATAAGTTCTTACATCGTGCTTATTTGTTCTCTATTGATTCAAATGTTAAATATAACAGTGCCAATTTTTGGAAATATATTAACTCTAAGCGGAAAAGCAATGGGTATCCAAGCTGTATGAAGTACCAGAACGAGTCAACGAGTGATGTTCAACAAATCTGTAACTTCTTTGCTGTTTATTTTCAGTCTGTTTATTCCACAAACACTTAAACTTATGCAAATTTACCTAAGGTTTCTACCATCGTTAATATAGGGTCTATGGTTTTATCGTGTTCTGAAGTAGAATCAGCCTTATTAGGCTTAGATACCAATAAAACGGCAGGTCCTGATGGGATCCCACAAATCTTATTGCTCAAATGTTCATCGTCATTAAATATTCCTTTGACGGCTATTTTCAACCTATCGCTTTCGCAAGGTCAATTTTTAAATTGTTGGAAACTCTCTTATATAACACCAATTCACAAATCTGGATCTAAGCAAGAAATTACAAATTATAGACCAATCTGCAAAATATCTGCTCTACCTAAGTTATTTGAGAAAATAGTTTGTGACAAGCTTACTTTCCAATTAAAAAATTGTGTATCAGATTTCCAACACGGCTTTATTTCTGGAAGATCTACATCCACTAATCTTTCATTAATGACAAATTATATTATAAATAATTTTGAATCTAATCGTCAAACCGATATAATTTTTACAGATTTTGCCAAAGCATTTGACCGCGTTAACCATCATATTCTTCTACACAAACTCTTGGAATTGGGGTTTCATTCTAAATTTCTTGAGTGGTTGAAATCTTATCTAACATCGAGAGTTCAAGTGGTTAAGATTGACAATCGGCATTCTAACCGAATACTTGTTCCATCCGGTGTCCCTCAGGGTAGCCATTTGGGCCCATTATTGTTCTTGTTTTTTATAAACGATATTCCTAAAATCTTTCTAAAATCTCATTGTCTTCTTTTTGCGGACGACCTCAAATTATATCGAAGTATAAAATGCTCTGACGATTGTGCTTTATTAAATAATGATTTAAACAATCTGGCAGAATGGTGTAGTATAAACTTCCTACATCTTAATATTTCAAAATGCCAAGTCATGTCTTGTTTTCGTAAAATTTCTCCAATTTATTATGATTATCAAATTGATAGTACTTCTTTGGATCGTGTAGTGCAAAAAAAAGATCTAGGTGTTATTCTTGATACCAAACTTTCTTTTCTTCCTCATATCGATTTTATTATAAATAAATCCAACCAAAGGTTAGGATTTATTAAAAGAAATGGTAAGGAATTTACAGATCCGTATACTATAAAAACCCTTTTTATCTCTCTTGTTCGATCAGCGCTTGAGTACTGCAGCACGGTTTGGAACCCTTATTACAATAATTCGTGTGTAAGAATCGAAAAAATTAAAAAAAATATTTCAAGGTTTATGTATTATAAACTTCACTGGGGTAACAACATTCCATCTTATAAAACTAGATGTCTTTTATTTGGTATGCAGAGTTTGGTAAATCGGCGTACATATTTTGCGATAATGTTTATTAGAGATATACTTACTTACCATATTAAATGTGCACAGCTTCTTGCACTAATATCAATTCGCGTTCCTAGTTATAATTCAAGAGAATACTCGTATGTTCTTTTTTACGAACAATTTCACAGATCAAATTATGGTCGTAACGAACCTGTTTCACGTTGCATCACGTTGCATCAGGGAAGCAAATTCAGTTTGTACTAGGTTAGACTTTTTTAGAATTTGCACAAGAGAAACATTTAAAATTTATGTTTTAAATGTACTTGATGTTTGTATATATTTATTTACAATTATTTATGAATAAACCTTTATTTACTTATGTAGCTTTATTAAAATATCGTTATGTTAGTCTATAAGAGAACTTTGTTCTTTGATTGATGAAATAAAGAAATTAAAAAAAATTAAATTAATTAGATAAATAAATATATAAATAAATAAATAAAATAAATAAAAAAAAATATTTATATTAATTATATTTGGGATAATATAAGGTATATAACTAGCTGCACCCGCCCGGCTTTGCCCTTGCCCGAAAATTCTTTAGGAAAATATGTTCGAGTAGACTTCCTTATTATTGTCTATAACGGGTATCCGGCGTATGTTGCTGCGTCTAAAAAAAGACCGATTTTGACCAAACTTCACAGAAACACTCCCAGGCCAATACCGAAGATTGCCTGATTTGAGCTCAACCGGTGAAAGGGACTGCACGTTTTTCTCCGCATGGTTTAGGCCGATCACGCAACTTCGTTGTTCCGCTTAGGGTAGGTGCTTGTTGTCTGGCAAGACCTATGTCAGCTTACTTGTGTGAATCAAACAACGAAGCGAAAGTAAAAAACTTTGATAGAATCAGTTTTCATTCACTTTCACACCGATTCACAATGTGGGAAAAGCAACTTTCCGATGCCCGATTCTCAAAAAAAAATGCAAAAAAATTCAATAAGAGTTATTTGAATAAAACATTGAACACACAATATCTAATGAATGAAAGTGCGCACAAACACAACAATAGGCTTGAAACCTTCGTGTGGTCTCCATCTTTCATAAATGTGCGTTTGAATTACAAAATAGGTGACGTCTGTACGATGGTTTTTAATATGTGCGGTGTCTGTATCTGCATCGGTATTTACACGCATACGCACATATACATGTGTTCTCACTCAAATTCCCATAATTCACACACCGATGCAGATACAGACATCACGCATACATAAAAACCTTCGTACAGACGTCACCTTTCATGGAAAAAAAATCATTGGAATCGGTTAACGCGTTTGGCCAAATACCGGCAACAAACACAAATATCGATTGATTTTTATATATATATATATAGATAGATAAATAATTTTATACAGAAATAAATGAATGAATATATTAATAAACTCTTGAAACATAGTGAAAACTTATGTAAAATCTAGGCATTATCAGAGCAAGACATCCCTGTCGAAATGGCAATATCAATCAACGCTCGCATACAATCGCGAAAGAGAGGCGGGCCTAGAAACTCCGGGATCAGAAAAAAAGTTCATTGGTCTCAGTAACGAATTAATTCGAATATTGAACGACCGGTGAACTCCACAGACAGACCATTAGGGGGATGCAGTTAATTGGGGCGTTATGATCTCTTTATTCCAGATCATATCCTCACCGCCATTAAGGAAGAAGAAAAAGAAGAAGCCTCGTAACGAATTGATTCGAATATTGAACGACCGGTGAACTCCACAGACAGACCATTAGGGATGCAGTTAATTGGGGCGGTTATGATCTCTTTAATCCAGATCATATCCTCACCGCCGTTGGGCGCGGTTAGTACGTAGATGGGGGACCGTTTGAAAACAACCGCGTGTCGTTGGCCAGTCCCATCTACAGAGTTGAGGTAGATAATATACGTGGTATCACAATGGACCTAAATTGGTCTAAGTGTGTCGGCTTCTGCCGACAGCCACATAAACCTAACCTAACCTATCAGCAGAATTATTTTGCTATATTTTAACAACACTTATTCTCTTACTGGCATCCACGAAGGCTTTGCCTTTAAAACGTAGGTTCGGTCTTCCTTTCTTTTTCGAACCTTTCGCTGAAAGTCGAAGATTATTATTGTCGATTAGCTCAATAAGGCCGAACCCAGTATTCGACGTGACTTAGCTTTGTGGAGTACATCCACATCTTGGTACAGCTCGATGAATTCGCAGTTGTATCTTTTCCTCCATTCGGCCTACTCGCACACGGGACCAAATATTTGACGGAGTGTTTTTCTTTTAAAGAACCCAATATTAGGCCACTTTCCAACTTATCATCCAGCACTCGGCACAATAAGACCGGACTGACTGGATTAAGGTTCGATAGAGAATGCATTTGGTCCTTCGAGTGAGGAGTTTATAACCCATTCGTTTCGCTTAACCGAAGTAGCAGCGGTTTGTTAAGGCAACTTTCCGTCAGATCTCCACTAATGTGTCATTCGTGAGGTGATGCATACTTCTATGTAGATGAACTCCTTAACTACCTCAAAGTTATTGCTATCAACAGCGACGTTTTGCCCTAGGCGGTGGACATATGTTTGTTTGTTTGTTGAAGAACTCACATGATAGCGCATCTCCTTGCCGAAATCCGGTGCAAGTTTGGAATAGTTCGGAATAGCTTCATCCAAACTGAGCATTACACCGCATGTTTTTAACTGTCACGTGACACGATTATTTCAGTTTTGATGGGATCTTGCAGTCGGCAATCGCCACGCAAAGCTCCTGACGATGAATGCTATAATATGCGGATTTAAAGTCGATGAAAATGTGGGGGGTCTCGAACGACTTGAAATTCATTGGTCTTCTCAAGGATTTAGCATAGTGTGAAGATTTGGTGTATTGTCAATCTGCCGCGCCAGAAGCCATACTGGTACGCTTCGATTAGTGTGTTGCAGAACGGCTGAGGGCAACATTTAAAACATTTTGGACCCACATATTTATATTGAGGGGATTTTTCCTGATTTTTTTGAGGAATTAATTTGTTGGTTATACCTTTGACAACAAAAAGTTTTTAACTACCTCCTTTTGGGAGACGTCTGACAATGGGAAAACGACACTTATAAGGCCGGGATCCAATAATTTTCAATCAGAGCAAAACAGTCTATAATTCATATAAAAATAAAACTGGTTATACCCTTGACACAAAAATCTAAAAATTAACCTTTTAAAACCACCACCCCGCCCCAATAAAAAAAAATCCTACCAGGCAACTGAATTTGATGTCACAATGCTAATACCTTCCCATACAAGTTAATGAATTTCGGTTATACCTCACCTCCCAAAATATGCTATCGGTTCTTGGTCTATAAGGGTTGCTGTGGATACTGCTAACGTCTCATCCATATCCCATTGTAGTAGCTCAAATTTCGCATCCCAAAAGACGATAAACAACGTAAATGAATAAAGATGATCTTTGTCTTTGAATCCGAGTCACGTAGTTACCAATTCATTACATGCCGTTGTTTCCACTCCTGTTTTTGTTGAGTTTCGTCTCCTTTTGTTTTTTTTAAAGCTCTAATATATTTATTAGATTAGTTGGAGGTCGATCTTTGCTTTGGTTGACCGGGCAAACTGATATTTGAGGATGCGAATAATGCTCGCTACTGAAGACATACATATTTGTCCAATGATGTGCCCGGATACAAAACAACTCAAAAAATAAAAGTAGTAAGTATCTTATTAGTAAGTAGGGGGAGGAGCCCTGCTTAGGAGGGAATTTCTCCCATCGCATTAAGGAGACATTTTTATTGTTCATGTAGTGTCATTTTTTGTTTATCAAGGAGTAGGAGCGAATCTAACATCATTATACCCCGAGTCCATGGTTACCTCGTTCCATTAATTTTTGTTTTTGAAAATAGTATTACGTGGTATAACGTTATGTACATGTATAAGATAGCCGAAGCCAACTGATATGCCATGCCAAGCAGTCTCACGAAGACGCATTGAGTTTTTATTGCTTTCAAATTGAACCGAACGATGTGCCCGAATGGGAGGATGTAGGATGATGTTTGTTCTATTGTGTTTTGTTTGATTATATTTAAAAGATGTGTTTACTACAGCAATCCTGGATAATGTTTACCAATAAAGATATATATATATATTGATTTGGGGAAGGAAATACCAACGTTGCATGCTCCAGCAATTCCATAATAGTTTGTTGACATCAATTAGTTTGGATTCGACATTGCTCTACGTATAAGTGGAGAATTCAAGGTCTCGGGTGTTGTAAGGATCTCAAACAAATGGTTATTGGGCTTGTTATACTTAGCATTATGGAGAGCTTAGTATGCACTCATGAATATCTAATTTATGAAGAGTTATTGAGGATTAATATTTTGGAGCCCAGCAACCGACAATACTTATACATGTAATAGAACAACACGTGCTGATTTTATGTACAAAATTTAAATAATAATTGATTCTTAAAGCTGAAGTTGGTAAATAAAGGTTAATTTGAGAAATGTTGAACTGTAAAGTCTTGTGGCGCTTGATACTAACACCAGATTGAGGCAGGCAGGTACTAGCTGAAATGTTAGAGTACGATTTGATCATGCTCCGGCTATTGCGCCGGACAGCAGTATCGTGCTACGTACGGTTGGGACTTAGGACACTAAACCTGTTGTACGCACTGCGAGTAGCAACAATAAGGCTGCGGTTCCGGGGCAAACGAATTTTACTCGTGCGAACTAACTTACTCGAATGTAAGCGAATATACCTCGCGCACATTCGCTCCTGTGGGAGCGAATTTTACTCACGCGAAATTTTTATTTATTTATGTAGATACTCGTATGTAGTGGGAAAGAAACATTTATTTGCAGGAAGTACTTTTTTTTATAATTTGCTTACGCTAAAGGGTTTTTTTTCTGTTGTTACAGTATCCTTATAGTGCTACACATCGTAAGCATTTGTGTTTAACAGCAAGCAGCACATGGCAATATCGTGTTTCATTGCATGCTTTTCGGTTCTACTTACTATTAAAAAGAATAGAGAGATAGGAAAGAAGTGTTTGGGTGCAGTTGTAGGGTTTTTCTCCACGGGTGGTGTCTAAGTCGCTGAGGGAGATTACGATTATTCGATATCAAGTAATGGACTTGGCCGGGATTCGAACGTACCACCTTCCATCAAAGTGCTGTGATTGGTTTGATCATGTCGTTGTCGCTTTGTGAAAAACAATTTTTGTTAACAAAAAGCATTTTGGAGTAAAAATGCATTAAAAACCGTTGTGAAATTATTTCAATTTATAAAAAAAAAAACAGGATAATGGAGAATTTCACAAAATTCACAATTCTTTGATCAAAGATGAGGGACTCTTTTTGAATATTATAGTATGACTCCAGATACATTGCATTATATTTTGTCAAATATAGAGCCAACGATTGAGAAAATGTCGCCGTGGCGCATTGCACGCTCTTCTAGCAAAGGATATGATCCCCCAACTAACCTGCTCTCATAGATTTATTGCAAACTCTACCATGTGTAGACTCTACTTTCTACCAAATTCTTTAAAACTCAACAAGTTATATTGAATTCGCTGTACTCGCACTAGTAAAATAGAAATGAGGCCATCGGAAATTCGACTCGGATTCATTTAGTTGGGGCGGGTAAATTGTATGCAGCGGAACCACAACATAAGAAATGTGTAGTTTTCAATGAGTTTAGCAAATTTTGCGAATTCGCTCGAGTAAAATTCGCTTGTAGCGGAACCACATCCTAAAACTAGGTGTGTCTCTTAAGAACGCCGGGTAAAGCGTCTACCTAATTCATGAAAATACTTATCTTATATAAAGGGTCTTTCATTAGCGACTTGACAACTTCAATCATCCAGTGTAAACGCACCCGTAAACCCATTACCGAACGTCAATGTCAAAATATTCAGTAATCAACATGTTCATCATTGTGAAGTACACGAAGGAACAACGTTTATAAATAATTAAAATTTACTACCGACTTTTTGACTTTTAAATTAATTTTTTTATTCAATATTAGACAAAAATGATTAAATCTAACTTAAAATTAACAGGATACTTATTCTTAATTAATTGTCCTTATGCAGACGTTTTAAACTTAACTATAACCTTATAATTATTGCCTTTCGGACTAAAAACTATTTTACGAACTAATTTAACATATTATTTCCATCTAGAATTTTTTTTTTAAAAACTCGGCATCATTATTTAAATATTATATTTTATATAAAAACTAATTGCAAAACTTCCTACTGTACTGACTTAAACTACTTAACCTGTTCTTACTATAATTGGGAATCTGAGCACACGTTGCCTTACACAACGAATAGTCAAAATCAAAATTGCTTTCTGAGCGCCTGGCAGTCGTCAACATGCAAACGCGTCGGCGTGAGCCGACAGAAGCCTTACAGCGGCAATCACCTCCCGGAGGCACCACCACAAGTTGTTGAGTCCGGCCTCTCCCAAAAACGCCCTAGCTAACTTAATCTAACTTAGAAACTAAGAGGATGTTACTTAGAGTAACGCACCGTCCTGGGAGGGCTTGTGGACCCCTCCCTCCTCAATAAGCCACCAAAATTCGTAGAATTGCTTTTTCGTATCGAATAAAAAAAATTTACTACCGAAATTTCTCCAGAAAATGCGTAATAAACATAACGTTTTAATATTTTTTTTGAATGAAGGTAACAATAGCCGTGTTTCTTTGCGCGCGGATATAGGGATAATTTAAAATTTGCATGTAAAATACAACAACAACTTATCCTATATACGCTAACTGTAGCGGGGATAGCTATCGCCGCTAAGTCAGTTAGCGTGGATAAACAGTGCTTCCAAAACCCATTTTCTTCGTTTCTGATGAACCGATGCGATGAATTTTTCAGGAAATGTCAAAGTCTGACATCCCTCCGACCACTAACACATCCCGCCGAATATTTTGTTCGTGATTTCATTAATTTTTTTTTTCATACTTCATTATAAAGGTAATTGAATTTAGGAAATCTGTTAATGTGAAATTGTTTCTCATAATTTTAGAATATGCTTGGCATCAATTTCAATTGGCGGAAGTAAATATTTTTCAATTTCAGGATTTTCAATACAAATTTCTTAACTACAACTTACAGCTGTGTCACGGTGCATGTCATAGGTGCATGTGTGCTGCCAATTTTTTTTTTTTTGATGAATTCTTAAGCGGCGATAGTCGTTTTCTGATGCAATCTCTATATCCGCGCGCAAAGAAACACTGCTAATAATAAAAATAAAAGCACAGTCACCGTATGCCATTCAAGCCGGTCAGTTCATTAGTCAGCTCGCTCTCTATTTTTCTTGCTCACGTCAATGTGTTCTACCGCTACTTTTTCATATGCCCATACCCCTGTTCTGCTCCACCCCGGTACCGCAAAAAAAACCCTCCCAAGTGCGCAAACAGTGAAAGAATGGCCTCTGGGCCACCAGTGCTTTCGGGCAACAGATTTAGCACGCTCGACATGGAGCTGCAATCTGAGCCCAACAATAAAAAAAGAAAAAAAAATACATATACCCACATGGATCTCAATAAACCACTGCAAACAAACCCAACCCTATCCGACCCGAAATTCATAGTGATATCTCCCAGTGATGAAAAAACCCCCCTCTCTCCCATAAGCATATTCCTTCTCAAAAAAGCTATCGACGGCATAAGTACTGCGTACGAAAGTATCACGGAACTACGAGATGGTAGCCTCCTGGTCTTGGCGAAATCCGTGAAAATCGCCAATTTATTCCTCACAAAAAAAACCCTTGCCAATCTCTGCCCAATTTCTGTTAAACTCCACTCCAACTTAAACTCTTGTAAAGGAACGGTATACGCCCCTTGCCTAATAAACGTTTCCGAAGAAGAGATAGTCAAAGAAATGAGAGCACAAGGTGTAACAGAGGTATATAAGCTTACAAAAACAACGTCTGAACACAAAACTCGTGCCACCGGTCTAATGCTCTTTTCCTTTGATCGCTTCCGCCCCCCCCCCCAGCTCGGTTAACATTGGCTGGTATAACGTAAAAGTGGAAGAATACTTCCCCAATCCTATGCGTTGCCGCAAATGCCAACTCTTTGGGCATACCACCAAAAGGTGCACCGGCTCAGCCGCCTGTGAGACCTGCAATCTTCCCCCACATCTTCCCGAAAACTGCACTCGCACATCATGCACCAACTGCGCTGAAGAACATTCATCATCTTCTAAAATGTGCAAACAGTACCTCAAAGCAAAAGAAATTCCAAAAATAAAAACAATAAAAAAATGTACCATGGCAGACGCAAAAAAAATATTTAAAGAGCAAAATCCGATCCCGTTCTCCACTACAACATATTCAGCAGTCGCACAAAGCTCCGCTACCTCAACCACACACACACCTGCCATAGCTCTACCAAACTCAAACTCCCTTCCCCGCATTCAATACCCCTCCCACACTCCATACTCACTGAAGCACCAAAAAAAAAAAATTACTAAACAGCCTGTCACAAAAACCAACACTCTCCCAACAATATCAAACGACCATCACCACACAACCAACCAAAGTAGCAACAAAAAATCGACACAAACTGTCCAATCTCCCCCGTCTATACCCGCCAGGGTCTCCAAAAACAACAAATCAATACCTCCCACTCAACATAATGATAATCACACAGCATCAAACAGCAACGACACTAACTCTGTCTCATCCTCCTTCTCTTCTCCTTTTACGAACCTATCTCAACTGCCTCCAACAGAAGAGTGCTCACTTGCACCTACTGAAACCACTCAACCACAAACATTTGCAAATCTTTATCAACCTCCTCCAACAGCGGCGTGCTCATACCTGCACCCACTGAAACCACTCAACCACAAACACTTGCAGACCTTTTATCTCCACTCACAAATATAACAAACAATCTTCTCTCAAACAACAACTACTATATAACTGAGTACAATAACGATGATGAATCAAACTAAAAACACAGAAATGAACCATAACAATTACTCCGCGGTCCGGAGATTGAATCTTGCAGGCTCCCAGCCGAACCTGCCGGCTTCAACATCCGTGCCGCGGAGTCATAATGAACACCCCAACGGCACAACCCCAATTCTGGCACAACACAAAACTCGCTTCATTCATAGAAATTCCTCACCTAACACAGACCAACCAATAAATATCCTGCAATGGAACATAAATGGGTATTTTAACAACTTACATGAACTACAACTTCTCATAAGGGACATAAAACCACACATTATCTCCCTGCAAGAAACCCATATCCCAGCCAATATCCAACCATTCCCATCCAAACAATATTCTTTATATTTCCAATTCGATTCGATCGCAAACTCTAAACAGGGTGTCTGCCTCCTCATTGACAAGTCCATCCCCCATACACCTATTGCCATCAATTCAAGCATTTCAGCAGTAGGTGTTGAAATCAATCTCAATATAAGCATTACAATTATCTCCCTCTACATCCCACCCGACAAAAATGTTTCAATACAAGATCTAGAAGGTGTCATAGATGGTATAAACACTCCAATATTAATAACAGGCGACTTCAACTCATGGAGCCCTTCTTGGGGTTCTGGGAAATTGAATAAACGTGGTAAACTTGTCGAACATTTCATTGCTAACTCAGGATTAGCGATTCTTAATGACGGTCGGCCCACCCACTTTTCCACCCACAGAACACTTACTCACATCGACCTTCCCTCATATCACCTTCCCTCCTCCCCAAAACCACCTGGAATATCTCGGACAACTTCTCCGGTAGCGATCATTTCCCCATTCTCATCACCCTTTCAGCTGTTCCAAACAACCAACAGCTAAACACCAAAAAAACTTTCAGCTTGACAGAGCGAACTGGGACCTTTTCTGAACCACCATCTCAAGCGAGTTAGCCACGAGGAAAGCCTCCGCTAACATCAATAAAGAATCTGCCCTAATCCACAAATCCATACGAACTGCAGCAAACCTAGCCATCTCTCAAACAAGCGACAAAATACATAAAAAAATATAGGGACGGGCTACAGTCCGCTTGGACGAACTGTTGGATACCCTATTCTTATTCCTATCCCTCATAAGTGGGCGTGACAAAAGTCTAAGTATGGCTAAATTGTTAAGAACGCTCTACATATTTTGTTATATAACATTTAAAGGATTTTATCAAAAAAAACGCTCCCTAGCTCAAACTTGGGTGTTTCAATAAAATTGTTTTATTTAATTGTGGGCGTGTCAGTAGGCGGATTTAAAAAAAAATTAACACATGAGCATAAAGGGCCCCTAGAGAGTATATATTATAAATTTCAGCTCCCTAGCTCAAACTTTGGATTTTCAAAAAAAATGTTTTATTTATTTGTGGGCGTGTCAGTGGGCGGATTTTGAAAATATTTATACATGAGCTTAAAGGGCCCCTAGAGAGTATATATTAAAAATTTCAGCTCCCTATCTCAAATTTTGGTTTTTCAATAAAATTGTTTTATTTTTTTGTGGGCGTGGCAGTGGGCGGATTTTGAAAATTTTATATCCCGAGCAGTTTTAGGAGTCATAGATCATATATAAAAAATTTCAGCTTCCTAGCTCAAAATTCGATTTTTTCCAAAATTTTGTTTTTTTGAGTTTGTGGGTGTGTCTGTGGGCGGATTTCAAAAATTCGTAAACTTGATTATTTCGGGACCCTAGAGAGTATATGGTTAAAATTTCAGCTCTCTAGGTCCAGTTTAAAGGCCTAATTTTTGCCGACGGACGGACGGACGGACATCGCTAGATCGACATTACTATCGATGCTGATCATAAATATAGTAACTTTTAGGGGTCTACGGGCAATATTAAGGTATGTTACAAACTATGCGTCAAAATTAATATACCCCTAGAATAGGGTATAAACAGTCTCTTGGTGGAACAAGGAAATTAGCTTTCTCCGCATGCAAAAACAAAAGGCCTGGCACAAATTCAAAAAATCTACCTCTGACTTTAATCTCGTACTCTACCGGAAGCTGAACGCAAAGTTCCGGCAAATGGTCAGAGCAGGAAAAAAGACGTGCTTTGAAAAATTCACTTCAAATATAAGTCCAAACTCCACCTCCCAGAAACTTTGGGCTGACATCAAAACCTTAACAGGCACTTACGTGCCGAACACAATCAAAGCAATAAAAACCCATACCAAAACATTGACCTGCCCGATAGAGATTGTCGCACACTTTGCCCAAACGTGGGAGCAATCGGCGGATGACGCGCAATTCAATTCGACATTCATCGATGAAAAGCGAAAACTCCTAAACGACTCAAACCTATCCTTTAATCCCAGCCAGGCAGCCCTCTCTATTGAATCCGACATAAACATGTGCGAACTTGTCTCCTGCCTACACACAGTTAAGGGAAAAACGCCCGGTTTCGACCGCATTTCGTACGAAATGCTAAAAAACTCTCCTCCTGCTGTAAAAACTCGCATACTGTCATTGTACAACAACATCTTCGTCACAGGAATAATCCCACATGCCTGGAAAGTTGCTAGCATCATCCCATTACCTAAACCAAACAAAGACCTTACTTCCACCCCCGGGTACAGACCAATCTCACTCCTCCATTGTTCAGGGAAAGTCCTAGAAAAAATTATCGCCAGACGTCTGTTTTGGCTTCTTGAAAAAGACAACTTAGTTGACAAGCGGCAAGTCGCATTTAAAAAGGGGCGATCCACTTTAGATGCACTCCTTCACCTCGATCATTTCATCTGCTCAACATTGTCCGAGAGAAACCATGCTTCTATTCTCAGCTTAGACTTCGATAAAGCCTTTGACAGGATCGGGGCATGTCGTCCTGAATCAACTCTTAAAATGGAAAATTGGCCCAAAAATATATGGTTTCGTAAAGTCTTTTCTCTTCAACAGGAGCTTTCGTATTAAATACTTTAACATCCACTCCAAAGTCCATAAACTTGAAAACGGTATCCCGCAAGGATCGCCATTATCAGTAGTCCTGTTTACCATAGCTTTTAACGAGATCAGCAAAATAATAGACAGCTTCCAAAATGTAGGACATGTACCTACTCTACGCCGACGACCTAATTATCTTTTCAAAATGCAAAGATCTACACGCATTGGGGCATACCTTTTCTCGAATTATCAAAGCCCTGCTGAGTTGGAGCGAATACTCAGGCTCTATTATTTCATACCCAAAATCTGAAATACTGCATATATGCAAAAAACACAATTGTAATAAATACATAGAAGTAATTTTAAGCAACATCCACATAAAAAATGTAAATTCTATTAAAATTCTTGGGCTAATACATGACTCAAAATTTATATTTAAAAACCACTGTTCTTATGTTATGAAAAAACTCACTGCCAGGGTCAACTTAATTAAATTCTTATCTTCAAAAAACAGCTGTTCGAATATTAACACTCTTATAAATCTAACTAAATCTATTGTCTTATCAAAAATTGACTATGGTCTGCAAATCTACGGGAAGTTTTCCAAATCCTCACTACAACTCATCACAACACCTTACCACTCCGCCGTTAGGACAAGTATGAGAGCCCTTCGCTCAACTCCCATCAAAATCATACTCACCGAAGCAGGACTTCCCCAACTAGCTGACAGGATCTGCCTCCTTACTTCAACCATCATTCAGAAAATCAACTCACCATACCTAACTCCCATCCACATCGATGTCAGAAATGCTTTGAAGCGGAAAAGAATCCAGAGAGTTCAATCAACTTTATGTAACGCTCTCAAGTCCGCAAGAGACTTGGGTATTCCCATCACGATCCAGAACCACAAAAGTAATGAGAAACCGCCCTGGAACCTTCCAAGCTACGTGACTAATACGGAACTGTGCTACTACACCAAATCCACAACCAATCACAACATCTACAAGGCCTCTTTCCTTAGCATCGCACACAAATACAAATCCCTCGGATGGAATCTCCTTTTTACGGACGCATCAAAGACATATGCCCACACATCATTTGCAGTTGTAAATGAAAATGGTTCAATCCTGTCCAAAGGCCTACTACCAAACTACACGTCTATTTTTACTGCAGAAGCATTTGCTATATATAAAGCAATAAAACACCGTCACAAAAAAAAAGACAGCCATATTTTCTGACAGTCTATCTACCATATCCGCAGTAAAAACTTATCAAACTCCAAATTGATTGGATAAACTACAGCCACACATACAAAAACTTTAACCCAAATGGCGTTAAAACAATATACCCGAGCAACGTCCCACAAAAGAGGTTAAGAACATACATCAGACTTAGACTTGGCCACTCATACATCACGCACAAACACCTATTCAACAAGGAACCTCCGGCTCTATGCCACCTTTGCGAAGAAAACCTTTCCCTCGCCATGACATGTCATGTCAAAAAGTCATATCAACTTGCAAAAACGCATCCGACCATAGTCTATCCCACCTCCTAGCAAACGTCACTATTGATAATATTAACCTAGTTTACAAAATTTTTGCCGAACTAAATCTTGTTAACTCTATCTAATACCTTATTTCATATTTCATATTTATTTCATTTAATCTACCTAGTTGAAAGCCCTGGCAGCTAACGCTAGTTCCATAAGCTATTAATTTTGTAATTTACTTACACTTTAATAAAATTATAATAATAATAATAATTATAAAAATAAAAGCTTACGACAAGTTTGTAGAAAAACCCATAGATTTTATGATACTTGGGAAAACATGGAACAGGTAAAAATGGAAAAAAAGGTTTTTATTGCTTTAAGTTGCAAAAGTTATGAATGAAAACGATTTTTTTCGTTTAGATAATTTTTGTTTTATGTGTGTACTTTAACAGGAAAATCCTGCTGATTTCTGATTTTGTACCTACATTTCTAACAACAGTTGACAATAAGAGCGGTTTTCCGTTGGTTTATTGGAGTACCTGTCAGGACTTACATTAAAAAATGGTATAAAAGACTTAAAATCAAAATTGATTCATCAGTTTAATCTTAAACGCCAAGGCAAGCAGTTAGTTGATAAGAAAGATTTTTTAAAATGTCTTCATTTACAAACGAAGAATACGCAGACATTATTTACGTTTATGGGCTGTGCAATGGAATTTCAAATAGTGCGCGACAAGATACCATGAACTTTATCCAAACCGACGACTTCCTAGTAGAAATGTATTTGGAAATACTAATCGAAGGCTTCGAGAAACGCGATCAGTTTCAAATACACGACCTAACGCGGGAGCTCCAGAAGTAAGAAGAACTTCGATTGATCAGAGAATACTGGAAGCTGTTACAAATGAGCCATCAATCAGCATCAGATGCTTAGCTTTGCAATTCAATGTTTCCAGACATAAAATTTCTGATGTCCTGCATGGAGAAAATTTGTAATCGTGCAAAAAATCCCTTTTTTTAATTTTACCTGTTTCATGTTTTCCCAAGTATCATAAAATCTATGGGTTTTGCTACAAACTTGTCGTAAGCTTTTATTTTTAACTTCCCAGTGGAAGTTCTTGTAATGGGGCCGATTTTGTGAATCGCGGATTTTAACATATCTTCACGTTTCAAGGTCACCAGAATCCAAATCCAACGTTTTTATAGAGATGTCTGGGTGTGTGTATGTACGTATGTGCGTATGTGCGTTCGGAATTATCTTTCGCCACGATTATCTGGAGAACCAACGATGCTATTGACATGGAACCGGGTTTATTCGAAGCGTAATAACGTAACTCAGAACTGATTAAGTTTCCAGCGTTTTTTGTTAGTAAATAAATAACTAAAAAAATAAAGGCAAACTAGGTGAATTTTGAAATTGATGATTTGTACTATTTTTAACTTCCCAGTGGAAGTTCTTGTAATGGGCCCGATTTTGTGAATCGCGGATTTTGACATATCTACACGTTTCAAGGTCACCAGAATCCAAATCCAACGTTTTTATAGAGATGTCTCTGTTTGTGTATGTAATTATGTGCGTATGTTCGTATGTGCGTTCGAAATTATCTTTCGCCGCGATTATCTCAAGAACCAAAGATGATATGAACATGCGACCAGGTTTATTCGAAGCGTAATTACGTTACTCAGAACTGATTAAGTTTCCAGCGAAATCGGTCCAGCCGTTTTTTGTTAGTAAATACATAACTAAAATAATTTGCCTTTATTTGTACTATTTATTGTCATTTGTTATTGAGCAAATCATTATTACATTGTGCTCCGTTATTTCGCATAAATATAAATTTACAGGTCTCCGTGTTCATAACAATGGTTGCATTAATATATGTATGTATATAACACTTTGCTGTTATTAACAACATTTAATTTCCATGAACAATATTAAAGAGCATTTTTTAATGTTAAATAATTCTTAACCATATTTTGTGGTTAACCACATTTCAAAATTTCCCACTAATCGCATAAATCATATTGATCCCACTGGGAAGTTAGTCGTGTGGACCTTTCGGGTCGCACCCAGACCACTTTTTATTATTGTTACCTTCATTCAAAAAATATATTAAAACGTTATGTTTATTACGCATTTTCTGGAGAAAATTGAACCGAAAGTAAAAAAATTAGCATGGGCAGTAAAAATTTAACAGGTTAAAAATTGGATATCTTAAGACTGAGTTAAGATATCAAATTTATTTAAATGCAATTACAAAGGCTAATATTCCTTCTAAAAATAGAGGCCAAAACGAAATTTGTATCATTAGTACTAACAGCGCAATTACCATTAACATGGGTCAGGGTACACCCAAGTAAGCCTTTTCTTAAATCCTCAATAAATGATATAAAAATTAGAGATAGGCCCTTACTGTAGCACATTTTTTTCCTTAGAATATACCCATAAATCATGCCCTAAAATATTGCCAACGAATTAAGGGACACCCTGTAGATCACATTATTTTATGTGGGCCTTCACAAGTACATCTAAATTATTATCCAAGAGATGAAAATGGGCGTTATTTCTCTTCAACTCATTACTGCAGAAAGCTTTTAAACGAAGAAACAATCAGACGTCGGTCGGTGGTAAGTTTATTCAACATCAAACTGTCTTCTGCTTTTGTTGTCGGCTGTTTGATTTAAAGTCAACTACAAAGTTGACCACTACTGAAGGTTATAAAAGTTGGAAACATTTAAGCGAAGCTTTGAAAATGCACGAAAATAGTCCTGCACATAAACCCTATGGCCTGAATTAATGTTAAGGCCATGATCACTCAATGTTTTTAAAATGCTTTCTGTTAGACCTGCAGCCGTTGTATATCATCTATTTGTAAAAATTAAATAAAATATTCAGCGAATATCGTCTGAGCCGTTGCCGTGCGAAAGAGTCAGAAACAGTCAACTAGGTGTTAGGAGATTGGGTTGAAAGGATGCGTTACTGCTAGATCAGTCGGGTTCAGTAAAGTGGGAAAATCTCTTTAATTTCTTCTTTACTTGGAGCTTTATTGTACAGAATTGTTCACGTTGCTAATTTCCCTGTTATCGCGTTTTACTTGAATTATTACTTAACGAGTTTTCTTGATCTTTTCTGGCGAAGAATTATACGCCGGTCGTGTGCGAATTATAGTTATTTGGCACTGGCCCCTGACCCCTGTGACCGGATAAATATTATTGTCACACTTTGATTGAAGAAAATAATAATTCCTAAGGAAGACCGCATAAACCAATGGAATTTATGAAGAACTTTATCAAGCATCAATTTTGCCAAACATGGAAACCTCTTTGAGTTCAATCACATCACACTCTAAGTGATTTCACTTACTGATTCCGCCAGTCATACCAAGAAAGAAGATCAAAAAATCCATTTATCAATCAAAGAACTGAATAAATTCAAGAAGCGAATTCTTATTACGACCCTTTAAAAAGGAGCATAAATCAATAATTCAAATTATTGATGCAGAAGATTCAAATCCATCATTCGTTGCCTTTCACCGCGCTCGAGTGCCTTAAATCATTTGAAATTTCAATTTACATACAAATCCCTAAAATGTGCCCTCTTCACTCTGTAAATCAATTCGGCATCAAGCGCCCGCATAACATCAGCCCATTAACGTCATATCTAGCCGACCCATTTTCGCAATGCGCAACGTGCAGGAGCAGAAGTAATTTCTATAATACTATTACATTACGGGACTACACAAATATCAATCACATTGAGTTCATTTTTCCAAATTATGTTGGGCTAGAATATAGTCATCGAGAAGACAACGAGACCTACTTCATCATCTATATTATATCAATAAACTCGTTGTATAGGGGATCGTTAGACTCATAGAGAAATCCTTTAAGGTAGAAAGCTTGTCAAACGAGGTTTGGTGTTGGCAGCGTGGCACTATGTGGCACCTAAAAGCTACATTTATTTCAACTGGGACGGGGCGCACTACTAACCTCTAGTGGCAGCCACTCAAGGATTATTTTAATGGTGTAAATCCTATAAAAGCGCTTTTAAGTCGGCACACAAAATTTTTACAGCACAACGGGAGCGGAGAAGAGGTGAGTGGGTATTTTTTTTTTTTATTTTTGTTGGTTCTTTACTACTAATGGTTTCATCTTCCCCAGTAGCACCGTCATCATCACCTTTCCCTTCATTGTCCTTGAATGTGTGTGTTTAGTGGAATTCAGATTTTACTCAACTCCTGTTTGCCGAAGCTTTTAAGATTTAAGGGTAAACGGATATCGCATTTCTATGAAGAAATGCAAGCAATGAAATTGCCTAAGCGATTTGCGAAAGTAAATCACAAGGACTAATTTAAAGTGTATAATGCACAATTACTGTGGTGGGTGGGCAAAGTTAAAACGATTCTGCCTCCGTGGGTTGTACAGGGTTTCCCAATAATTTGGTTATAAAGAAAATACATATTTCGTAGGTTATGCTCGTGTGATCTGGTTTTTGTTTCAATCGATAGGACAGGATCTGCCGTTATAAATTAAACAATATAAGCCAAATGACCTTTACTACCTCTATTGCCGGATATTCTCTGTTGAAGATGAAATAGTTCATCACATGTTCACATATTTGCCACTCTATTTCATTCATAGAGCTCCTGACGAAGAATACTATCTTATGCGGCTTTGAAGTCGATGAAATATGGAGGGTTCTCGACTTAAAATTCATAAGCCTTTTCCAGGATTTGTGTAAGTGTGAATGAATATTTGGTCTGCTATCGATCTGCCAGCCCAGAAACCGCGCTGATATGTTCCGATAAGTGTGTTGCAGAACGACTTAGGATGGTTTCACAGAACGCGATATGCTTTGATATTCCTTGCAAGTTATAGGATCCAGTTTCTTGTAGAGTAGCTGAAAATCCCGTCATAGAGCATGCTTTCTGCTCACTATACTTGGTAAATGATTCACATCCGTATTTGAAGAGCTCCGCTGGTAAACCATCAGAACCGGCGGCGCCATTGCTCTAGATTTTTTTTTTTATATAAATTCAAACATCTGCAATACTGGTAGAAACGGTTCTTCAATGACTGGAAGTGGGCCCTCTTTTTGCTCTATCACTGTCTCTACATGGTGCCGATTTAAGAGCTGCTAAAAATCTTTCTTAAACACATCTGATATTACCATATTTCCTATGCTTCGGTGAGTAGGTTTTTTCCTCTGTTCCGAAGAATATCTGCGTTCCAGTCTTAAAGCCAGCATCTATCATGTGAGTCTAGCGACACATTTGTTATCTTAAAACTATCCCGCAAGTGTACATGCAAATCCGTGGCCGGACACGACTGGGGATCACCATAAAATAAACTGGCTCAATACAAGGCCGTAGTCAGGGGGGGATCACAGGAGTTTAACCACCCCCCCCCCCCCCCCCCAAATTCTTTTAAAAATGCATCTGTAAATCATACTTTTCCGCATCAGTATGAAATTTGTACTCAAATAATTATTGATTAGCTATGTTCAAAATTTCTGATTTTCGTTTTAAGCCGAAGTAGTACCAACATAATTTTCGATGAATTTAGTAAGGTACCTAACTCTGACAATTTTTAAATACAACCCAAACGACACATAGCCCCAGGCAAAGATATAAAGAAAACAAGGTAATACATTGCGCATTTCATTTAAGTATGCGCAAAAAAATGAAATGTTCTTCCAAGGTCCTACACGGCAATTTTTATATGGGTGGTGTAAATGTATTATAAATCATCAAAAAGACAATCTCTTAAGCTTTCTTATGATCCCTAATACTTGTCAATCAGACATGTACTTTAGAATCTATAGCAGTTTTTCCACACCTACCCCAGAACTACCGCCATCTGGCTACAACAGAAACACAGAACATACATAGCTGCCGACCAAACAGAAAATTTTGTAAAAAAGTAAAATGCCATACACAACAAGATACAGAGCGTCCAAAGAGTGCTATAACAGTGCTATAACAGCATAAGGTCTGTTTCCTAAAACCCACAAGATTCTTAAAATTTTGGCGACACTACCGGTTTCAACATGTACACCGGAAAGAAGATTTTCGACAATGAAACGTCTAAAAACTTATCTAAGAAATTCTACCGGTGAAGAAAGATTAACAGTTCATCACACACAATTCATCGACAAATTGAGATTGACACTGAGGAAGTTTTAGATATATTTGCAGTGCAGAAAGCCGGAAGATGAAATTTAATTTTATAAAGATGATTCCTAACTATATGTTATGTAATACTTTTTGTAATAATAAAATCTTAAAGAATGATGATATGTACCTAATAAATAAAAACTTAAAACGATTAACAAAAACTGGAAAAATCTTTTAGTTTTCTTGGGAAAACTAAGTATGCAATAGTATTTTATTAGCAATAGTCTACCTAAGAAAAAAATATGGAAAATCGTTAAAGCAGTTTTTTTTAAACCGTTTTTATACCCTATTCTAGGGGTATATTAATTTTGACGCATAGTTTGTAACATACCTTAATATTGCCCGTAGACCCCTAAAAGTTACTATATTTATGATCAGCATCGATAGTAATGTCGATCTAGCCATGTCCGTCCGTCCGTCCGTCCGTCCGTCCGTCCGTCGGCAAAAATTAGGCCTTTAAACTGGACCTAGAGAGCTGAAATTTTAACCATATACTCTCTAGGGTCCCGAAATAATCAAGTTTACGAATTTTTGAAATCCGCCCACAGACACGCCCACAAACTCAAAAAAAAACTAAATTTTGGAAAAAATCGAATTTTGAGCTAGGAAGCTGAAATTTTTTATATATGATCTATGACTCCTAAAACTGATCGGGATATAACATTTTCAAAATCCGCCCACTGCCACGCCCACAAAAAAATAAAACAATTTTATTGAAAAACCAAAATTTGAGCTAGGGAGCTGAAATTTATAATATATACTCTCTAGGGGCCCTTTAAGCTCATGTATAAATATTTTCAAAATCCGCCCACTGACACGCCCACAAATAAATAAAACAATTTTTTTGAAAATCCAAAGTTTGAGCTAGGGAGCTGAAATTTATAATATATACTCTCTAGGGGCCCTTTAAGCTCGTGTATAAATATTTTCAAAATCCGCCCACTGACACGCCCACAAATAAATAAAACAATTTTTTTGAAAATCCAAAGTTTGAGCTAGGGAGCTGAAATTTATAATATATACTTTCTAGGGGCCCTTTATGCTAATGTGTTAATTTTTTTTTAAATCCGCCTACTGACACGCCCACAATTAAATAAAACAATTTTATTGAAACACCCAAGTTTGAGCTAGGGAGCGTTTTTTTTTTGATAAAATCCTTTAAATGTTATATAACAAAATATGTAGAGCGTTCTTAACAATTTAACCATACTTAGACTTTTGTCACGCCCACTTATGAGGGATAGGAATAAGAATAGGGTATCCAACAGTTCGCCCAAGCGGACTGTAGCCCGTCCCTATGTTTTTTTTTTAATTTTTAAAAATCATTTTGCAATTTTTTGAGTATTTCAATACAAGGAAATCTGTAGTTTTCATCTGGAAAAAAATATGTAAAAATTCAATATAGGTACCCGTTTCCAGCATATTCAAAAAACCAAAAAAGTTATGTATGAATTTGATCATAAAAGCCTTCCTAAATTTTTAATTTAATTGAAATCGGTTTTATTGTTAGCGAGAAATTCTGATGTTAAAAAATCGGTTCTATAGGAGGTTCCGGAGAATTTGGAGAATTTTTCAACACATTTTGTTCTACTTCCCTATCATCGTAATGTGTTTAATTGCTATCTAAATTTTCTTTTTGCACCAATCCATAAAGTGCCTTATACATAGTATAGTACCATAATCCCAATTAAAAATTGTTTTTGGTCGATTTTCGGCTAAAATGGACTGTATTAATTTTATTTATTACATCTACCATTCAGAAAGGTACACACTGATTGGTGTATGGAATCCATACTAATATTATAAATGCGAAAGTAACTCTGTCTGTCTGTCTGGCTTTAAAGCCAAAACTACTGAACCCATTTAAATGAAATTTGGTACACAGATATTCTAGAGCCTGAGACATGGGCTACTTTTTCCGCTGTCCAGAAGCGGAGATCTAAGCTGATATCTAAGAACAGTTGTAAATCTCGAATGCTTTCTAGCTCCTAGCTTTGGAATGACTCATCCAAATGAAATAGGATTTTTTTTAATATAAAGTCCAATTATGTACAAAGATTTTAAGATATAAATCATCTTTGCAGGTTATCCTGAAGTTGAACAATAAGCATTAAACTATAATTTGTATACAATTTAAAAAAGTAGAATGTTCGATTGAAGCTAGATCGTTGGATTTTCCCAGCGTTCAGTGGAGGAAAATTTGTGTGTGTGTGCGGCACAAATCTGTTTCTCTCTCTGTACCTTTTGTGCGTGTGCTTTTTCTTGCTTTTTATTTATGCACCTTTTCTAGTTTGTGTTATTTTGTCTGTGGCACATGGGATTGAGAAAGATAGGGTATGAAATGTAATTGAGATTGAGAGGGAGTCACACTGAGAGTATATCCACCATATTTCATAACGTCCTAAGCATACCCAAAACGCCCCTCAATAATTAAAAGTATGTATTTAGATGTTTTTTTGCTTTGCCAAATTAAGGGTTAATAAAGTATTTATACGTATGTGTCTTATTCTTAAGATAATTAGCCGAAATAACTTAAAATGCTACCCCAACTCACTATTCCACTCGGACGAAGTCGCGGGTACAGCTAGTTAATATATATATATAAAGGTCCCGTAAAGGCCTTTGGACAAACTCCTAGGAATAACCACCCATCAAATATTTTTTTGCAGCAAAGAGGACCCTTCGTCCCCTGATGATTACAAACAAAAAACAATAATACATACAATACAATATAAATGCAAAATTCATGCTCTCTCTTTTTGGCGAAAAAACTAATTTCGGAAATCTATGTATGACAGAGCAACAATAAATTTCTGCATTTATTTTGTTCATATATAATATACATTATGCTTTTTCCGTTCGACCCCGTAATAAACAAAAAAATAGCATACACGGCATAAGACGTATTCCCTTAGGTCTATTTACTGAAACTTTGCTGAACTAAAATGTGTGTATGAATATTATCGTTTTAACGAAATGATGGCTTCGTTGCCATCGTTGTGAGAAGAGCAATAAAACTTAAAGTTCTTCCGTTTATTAAAACTAAATTAATAGAAACCATAGGCATGGAAATACCTTTTAGTAACGGTCATACCATCAATATTTTGTTCGTTTAATCGTTTAAGTTTGAAAAGCGGTTTACAAAAATTTGTTAGTTTAAATGATATTTACTTAGGTGGCTCAAGAGCAATTCCTGGGGAAATATTCTCGCAGATGTAAATTGTAGGCGCCCATTCCAAATTCTATAATCTCCGTATCCGACATATCCCCTGCAATAATGGAATAAGCCCATCCACATTTGCTTTATTTCTTACTTATATGGACGAGCTTTTTAGCCAACCGATTGTGATTAATGAAATATGTTTTTTTCTTAACACCTGAGGATAACCAACGACCATACCACGTCGAGTTAATCGGTTCTCGTCAGATCACCGTAATTAAACGACGTTGGGCGCGGTTAGTACGTAGATGGGGGACCGTTTGAGAACAACCGCGTGTCGTTGGCCAGTCCCATCTACAGAGTTGAGGTAGATAATATACGTGGTATCACAATGGACCTAAATTGGTCTAAGTGTGTCGGCTTCTGCCGACAGCCACATAAACCTAACCTAACCTAACACCTGAGGAAGGCAGTAATTTTGTTTACGATTATGGAAAAGCCGATTGGAATCGTTTCAAAAGTGAAATGCGATCAAAACTGAGAAACCCTCAGGGAGAATTACCCGTACAATTAAATCAACTTCAAATCGTTGAAGCTGTTCGGTCGTTTACGGCTTGGGTACATGCGAGTATTAATCAATCATACCCCAGCAATCTAATCAACGGAATAACACAAAAACGCCTCCAATTCATATTCTGGTACTTAACCAGTTAAACCTTTTTAGACCAAACCAAATGTTAACGGCCACCATTAAAGAACTTATTGGAAGAATTAGGAATAATTAGTGCAGTAATAAACTTCAATGGCTGGAAAAATTCAGCTTAAGTTATCCCAATCCTTAAACCAGGAAAAGATTCTAACTAACCAGAAAGTATTAGATCGACTACAGCTTAACTTTGAGCAAATGTTTTGAGAAACGAAATAATAACAATACTTTACTTAATGAACAGTTTGGATTCAGGAAACATCACTCCATAATACACCAAATACAAATCACGTCAAAAATAATTTTACTATTGGAAAAAGAACGGGCATAGTCCTTCTACATGTTGAAAAAGCATTTGATACTGTGTGGCATAAAGGTTTACTGCACAAAGTTTTTTTTACTACATTTTCCGATTTATTTTGTTAAAATTATAGAATCATTTCTTGCAGGGCGAAATTTTGAGATTTCGGTAAATAGCTAGTTATCGAATTATTATTCAGTGGAAGCAGGGGTACCCGAAGATTCTGTGCTCGGCGCCATCCCGTACAAAATTTCCTTCCACGACTTCCCGAAAATAAACAATTTGTGAATCTGATGTTGTGAAGTATGTAGAAACCAACTTGAAATCTGCCATAAATACAATCATAAAATACTAGAGTATTTGGAAGAATAAAATAAAAGCTTCAAAGACTCAGGCTATCTTTTTTACCCGAAAAACAAAAGCTTGGTTCTTACCAAGCGACAGTCTTGTATTAAATGGAATCCATACGAACTGAAAATCTAGTGCTAAATACATTGGGGTACACCTAGATAAAATCTTAACTTTCCGATTACATATCCAGGAATCTAAAAGGAAGGTTAACGCAAATATCAAAATCCTATACCCATTTATTAAAAGCAGGATTGTATGGACAGGTCCAATTTACAGAACGAAAACAAAATGATCATTTTTAAAGTAATCTTACAGTCGATCAGCTGTTTGGAGAAAACGTACAAATTGCCACCTTCGTAAGCTGCAAATAATTCAAAACAAATCTCCTAAAACTGTTTTAAATTTACCTTGGCATTTTTCAACTGATGAAATGCATGCAGTTTCAAATATTCAAAAAGTATCTGGAAGACTAGTATGACTGGTCATGTGTATCATCTGATAATCACTCGATTTCAGGTTTACTTAAACACAAAACATACTCCACTTTTATTTTATGCATTCATCTATTAAGGCATTGATTTATTTATTTATAGTTTCTATTTTTATTAATCGTATATGTTAAAATCGTAGGTATATTTATTTATTTATTTATTTTTATTTATTTATTTATAAATTATTTTATTTATTTCATAACTAAATATGAATTTATTAATTTATTTATTTTTGTAAACTCGCTTGCAATATTGTTTATTTTATGTCCCTATAATCATATGTTGTCTGGAACGATACCTCTTCTCTTGTCGCATAACTTCCCAATTATGTACCAACCTATTTTTATTACTGTTAGGTGCCCATAACTTAATTATCTGCATCTTCCGTTTAAATATTATCTTATTAGAATGCCGTTGACGGTATTTACATACGAGTTATAGCACCGCAGGTTCTTTGCATTTAATACTATAAGTATTCACACATATAAGATAAGTTATTGCACCGTATGTTTCTATAGCATTAATTATAAGTATTCGCTCGCACATTAAAAATACCAACCACATTCGCACAACCGCAAATTATCCCCAATCATACAGCACAGTCAATCTAAATCACATTACACTGCACTTCCGAACATTCAATCTAAATCATATTACACTGCACTTCCGCCACGCACCACTCATTTCCTACTCCGCCATCAGCACCTTTCCGATGACCTAAATTCGGCTCATAAAAATGGAAAAATAAATAATCAGTTCAATTCCCCGGAGCAATCAACAACTACTTTAATTCTTTTATTTGCATACCTATATATCAAGTTTTATTCTAGTGGCGCTTCAAAAACGTTTGTGTACATTTGTGTACCCCTCTATACCTACCCTAAGCTGAGCTATGATCAGGAACAATCATTTCCGAATAGTTTCGTATTTTTTAATGATATAATCTGTAAGGCCTGTTATCTAGTTTTTGAGATACAGCTATGAGTGTGTCATTCAGTGGTATTGTTCTTTAATATATCAAGATAATGAGAGCATGCACGTGTCAAAATCGCCAAACAAACATAGGCAGTCTTAAATACTCCTGCGTCACACAAATGCAACACCACCAGCATTTGATTAGTTTGAAGTAAGCCGAGACCGGGAGTCCTGCCAATATTCATTGAAGTCGAACGGGCGAACCCCACATAAGAATCAGTAGGAATGCAGTTAAGTGGGAGGGTTATGTTCCATTAATTATAATCATAGCATCGAAGGAGAAGTAGATATAAAAACCTTTTAACTGTTTCAAAAGGCCTAACGAGACATGCAATTAAAAGTCCTCGCTATTGTCAAAGTTTATATTATAGAAAAAGCTCTCACTTGTATGTGACACCTCTAGAATTTATTTCACCCCCGGGACGTTTCGACTGTTCATTTATCTAGTTTCATACATCGAGGAAACGCTTCAAGCATTTAAAATGAAGTACTGTCGCTTCTGTTGCTCAGCCAATGAGAGCACTTCGGTCAATGAATCTTTCTTATCCGCAGATAGCATTGATTTCATGCACTTAACGAACAACACCATTAATCCTCTCGAACTCGCATATATAGCATGCTTTGCGGCGGAAGTAAGAAGGTATAATGTGGCGGCAGAACAATGAATAAATCCTTTTCATCTATAGTTCCAGTTATAGGATTATACAGATAGATACTGCTGAAATGGATTCATTTAGACAGCAAAATGCCTTTCAATGTTCGCAACTCCAAGTTTACATAGGACGCTGTCAGGATAGTATACCTATATATATGTAGATTGGCATCCTGCATCATTGAATCAGTCGGCAATAGTGTTCGACAAAATGTATGAATAATTTATCCATGAAGGCGCACAAATAAGATAATCTGAATATAAGTGAAAGACCCCACACAGGTCCATTGAATATGAACATCATGGCAGTGGCACATCGTATAGTATTGCTCATCTGCCACATTCAGGATAACAATGATTGTCAGCGATAATCACGTATGTTCTGAACATGGGCAAGGGCAATGGCAATATGTTATGCTTGCAATGATTCGCATGCAGGTCTTTCTCGTGCCATTGAAGTATCTAATCGCAAAGATTTAGATGTTCAACATCTGAACGCGATTCTACTGTTATTTGAGATATCAATTATTATTTTCTTAGCTTCTAATTGTAAAAATTAAGTAAAGGCCGTACAAATTTAGTAAAAGTATGATGATGGGTGACGTACGTAAGACTACTTCTGTCAAAGTAAAGTGCGTTTCAGGGGTTCCTGCATTTTCTTCGTTTGCATTTGCTAATCACATTTATGCACTAGAATCATGTCATTGGCATCATGCATATAAAACATTTATGTTATGCATGAAGGTATGTATAAATAAGTCCGGGTAAATTACAGAAAGTTGTTATGCGGTTCAAGAGAGTTATTTATAAACGTGCTAAAAGTAGTTTCGGATAGAATTTCGCCAAACTGGAAGACAGTGTAGAATAAATTTTCTTTATTAAACACTGTTTATTTCAATGAGTTGTAAAGTGGCTTTTTTGATAGCCCAGTACGAACTACAGACAGTTATATTTGTCAAATCATTTGTCAGATTGCGAACTGTCAGTGTCATTTTGAGTCAGTAGTTTTACATTTTATCATGATGACATACACGCTTCAACAACGTTATCAAATTTTCTAAATTTGGATCGAAAATTATGGTTCTGTGCGCCAAACTTATAGAGACATATTTCACCCGACATAGTCGACAATCTGGGACCGCTTTTCCCGCAACATTCTCTTTGCAAGATGCACTGGCACCCAATCGCATAAGAAGAGTGCGTGTTGAAGAGAATATTACATCCGTTCAAGAGAGTATTCAAGAAGATCTAAATTTATTGATTCGACGTCGTTCACAGAAGCTTGGCCTCTGTCTGTTCGCTTTATGGAAAATTGTACTCAAAGATCTTGGTTTGAAGGCTTATAGAATGCAGCTTGTGCAAGAATCAAAACCAAATAACGATAAAATATTCGTGATTCGAGTTTTCTTTCTGGCTAAAGACCTCCCGATTTTGAATCACTTCGTCGTTGAAACCAATCAAATGCTGGTGTTGCTGCATTTGTGTGATCTAGGAGTTTTTAGGCCTGCCTCTCTCTCGCGTTTGTATTGGAACGTTGCTCCATTTTCTTCGAGATGGGATCTTTGAGGTGAAGGCTTCCTCGGATCTTGGAACTTCTTATTCGACCAATCTTTCCTCCTGCTTTTATGCGAAGCATCTTCATCTCAGCTGCCGTTAATTTGCCTTCATACTTTTTGTTCGCCGTTTAACATTGTGAATCGTATATGAGCGCCGGGAGCACAACTGCGGTGTAAAGCCATTCTTTCAACTTACGGGATATTTTCGCTCACAGAATATGACTGAGTTTTGCCGCCACTTCAACCATCCTACGGTTACGCCATTGTTAATGCCGTCATCACAGCTTGCTTAGCTATTGATCATAGATCCCAGATATTGGAACTTTTCGCACTTGGGAATCACGCTTCCATTCATAAAAATGTCTGGAACCGATCGGAGTGTAACGGACAGCAAAAGTATTCTGTTTTTCACGGACTAAAACGATACCCATTCCCCTCCAAAAAATTCCACCCATACATACGGTGACCATCTGTTTGAATTCCAAATAATGAACAAAAAAAATAAAAAATTAAACCCAGTTCTTAATTATTATTTTTTTTTTTAAATAACTCAATAAAAAAAAACACAAGGATTCAGTCTTCGCTTTAGTTAATTAAAATTAATATTACTGAAGGAACTCTTAATTTTTACCTATGTTAGGCAAAATAAATAAATAAAAAAAATTCAGTCTTTAATTTAACTAAATGTTGTAAAATAAACGCTTAAAAATTAAATAAGTATCCTCATTATTTAAAATAAGGACCTAATGCAGGTAACATTTATTTGTTTACATATTTGAATACTTTCCTGAAGTATAAATTTGTTTAATTAAATCTGGTTTTTGTTTTAAATATTCTCTGAACTCTAAACAGGTCATTTCATAGTTAAATTTAGTAATTAACATTGATTTCATAGTGTCGACTTTCATTTGTCCAAACATTATTTTAGACTGAGAAAACTCTTTTTGTTTGAGCATTCGACCCCGGAAGACACAAGCCACATTCTTACTTACTTACTTAACGGGCTCCCGACCCGTGAAGAGTCTCTACCTGAGACACAGCAGCCTTCCATCCTCTACGATCTAGGGCACGCTGCTTCCAGTTGTGTCCAGACCAAGCGCTCTGGCATCCGCGATGGCTTGGTCTTTGAAACGGAGGTTTGGTCTTCCTTGCCTTCTCGAACCTGGGGGCTGGGATTCGAAGATCCTCTTAGCTGGAGCATTATTGTCCATTCGCTCGAAGTGGCCGAGCCAATGTAGTCGACGTATTTTGGCTTTTTGGACTACATCCACATCTTGGTACAGCTCATAGAGTTCGCGGTTGTATCTTCTCCTCCATTCGCCTTCCTCGCACACAGGACCACAAATCCGCCGAAGAATTTTTCTTTCGAAGGAGCCCAGTATCAGCTCTCCCTTCCTGCTTATCGTCCAGAACTCGGCGCCATAAAGCAGAACTGGCAGGATAAGGGTTTTGTAAAGCATACATTTCGTCCTCCGAGTTAGGAGTTTTGATCCCATCACACGAAAATTCGTCAAAAGCTTCAAACTCATCAAAATTAAAATCGCTTCTCTTTTTCATAATATACATTAAACTTGCCTCAACCTGCTTCCAGGACGGAACTGCATGTAGAAGTACTCATTCTAAAATCTCAATTCCAACAAATGCACTGTCCCACTGATTTAAATAGTCTACTATTAACTAGTGTAAAAGTCATTTGCGTGTGTTTTTATATTATTTAAAACTGTAGGATCTTCTTACTCTAAATCTTTTATCACTTTTTTAATTATTATTGGCAAAAAGCATTCATCTTTTCTTTGCTTTATTTTTGATTTAAGCTTTAATGACCAGGGATACGTTCATCATACATATTTCCTGGGACTCAATCCGTCAAATGCTATTATGAAAAGGATTAGCCTGACAATTTGCAAAAAAAACCAGGGTTCAGAGCAAGGATTGTTAAAAAATCTCTTAATATACCTAGTTGGGTCATTTTGTTTAAAGAATTTTGGTTTGGTTAGTTTTTCGTTTTTGTTTGAACAAAATTGAATAAAATACTGAATGAGCAGGTTTTGAAATAATGAACATTTTTATGTTTTTGAATACAAAATAATTCTTAATGAACATCTACTTCAAATAATGAACAGTTCTTTATAATAATGAACTGATGGTCACCGTACCCATACATCGAGTGCTCGTTGCAGGGGGGGTTTGATCATCCCTAATGATGGCTCCATCGTCAGCAGAGAATAACTGATGCACTTTGGGTGTCCGTCGCTTTTCCTTCAAGCAGATAATCGTAGAATGTAATAAATATCAAGGGACTTAAGACACTTCGCTGGTGTACATCGACTTTGATTGCGAACTCCTCGGTGACACTAACGGGGGATTTTACTGGTGTCTTTACTACCTTATACATGTCCATGATCATCTGTATGTAGGTTTGCGGAAGTCCTCTTTAGCTCCACCCATAACAGATCGCTTGATTGTGTATCAAAGGCCTTTTCAAAATCAACCAACACCATATCCTTAAAGGAATCACGTTGTTTTTCGATTAAGATCCTTATAGTTTGGATTGAATCGCTGGTTGATTTACCTGTGACAAACCCACACTGGTCTTCAGATAGCCGTATTATTTTCAGCATTCGGCTATCTGATACCCGCTCAACGATCTTCATGGTCATGATCATGACATCAACTCTATTTAACGGTAATTATCACAGCCTCGCGTATTGCATTTTTCTTTGTACAAATGAAGAAGAAAACTTTGCTCCAGTGGCTGTCATCAGTTTGGAGATGAGAATCATGAGCCAATTGGACCCGATGTCTCCCATGTTTTCTAAGAACTCAGAGGGTATCTCTTCCGACCCAAATCATTTTTTTGATTTTTGGAGTCTTACTTTTTCGACAGTAATGCCGGGTGTTTAAAACGGTTCTTGGAAAATATATCCGAGGAAATTGTTCATTTAGATGTCCTTCTGTACTACCGCCATGTGTGTAGAATTTTTCGTCATCCACAAGAAGCAGCCCTTCAGAATTTTTTTTTTTTTTTTTTTTTTTTATTTAATAAAAGGAATCCCAAGACTCGGTAACGGTCCATTGTACTACCAGGCAGAAATCCTCCTTTTGGTGTAGAGGCATGTGAATGGATGGCGTATGTTGTTGTTCCCCATGGGGATTGAACCTGCACCGCACGGGTAACAAGCCAACACACTAACCTCTACAGCGTCGCCACCCATGCCCTTCAGCATTGCTGATGAACTTGTTGTCAATAAATAGGTAAGTATAGTTTTGTGATGAAACCTACCCTATGGCAATACAGAACAATTTCTTTGAAAAAGATTTACTAACGTAGCTTAATTTTTCTTACACGTTCCACTGAATTATTTATTTTGTCAGATTTAGAAAAAAAAAAAAAAAAACAACAAATGAAGATAAGAACTTCATCTCTCTCACAATTCAAAGCTTTAAGATATGACCAGTTTAAAATGATCGCCATCAAAAAGAACAAGCGGTCTGAAAGGTCTATGCACGGGCGATAACCAATTAGAGAAATAGCATGACCCCAAAAAAAGACGAAGGAAAGGAAACAAGATATAGGACAGTTTTTCTAGGCACTCGCTTTCCGACTGTCATGTCGAAGAAAAAGAAATTCAACAACTAGAAAAAACGAATCGAACTACACTTGACTCATGCAATCTTATAACTTGATTGAACTTAATTTTCATTTCAGAATTTTAAACTGAACATTGCGCTTTTATTTAACCACTTAAAGTGCCTTTACACATTAGCATAATTGGAATAACCAAATGCGGTCCTTGTCAGGCACACTGCTGAGAGTTTACCAAAATATTTTTCGCTGCTGCTCCTTCATGTGGATGGTTAATTCACATATATGTATAAGTAGTTTTTTGGCACACAACACACAGGATACTGGCTCACTTTTCCTCTAATTCAAATGTTCAAATCCTTGAATAAAATTTTAATTATGAGTGCAAAATTTATAGTTATTTTGTGGTCGCCTTTCACTTCCATACTCCGCCCCATAGCTCGTTCGTAATCAGCCATAAACCAACCAAGATAACATTTATGACCGAGACCGAGACCAATGCTGAGGTGAAGGTATGAATTTGCATGTCAAATGCTAATTATACAGCCGAAAACACTTGTTGTTGGTGGCACTTCTGTGAGTTAATTGTATGTCCTAATTTCATGTTTAGAAATGTCACAGATATAATATTGAGATTTTGATAATTATAGAATGATCAGGATGGGAAGAAGCCCCTACCAAAAATTGTCATAAATTAAGGAATTAAACTGACTACGGAAAAGGTTCCTTTCAAATTACTATTGCTCCTTATATTTTAAAATAACCGCAGCAACTTCTCCTATGAAATCGAGTACAAACAGTTTCGCAAATAAGTAAACAAAAAAATCTACATTATAAAGAAAGATTTGAACAAACAAGAGGTGATTCAAAAAAAAAACATGAGCGATAATAGATGAAGTGTTAGGACGACGAAAACTATCCTTGGATGACACTATTAGTATACATTTTCCATCCGACAAGAACATGACTGCGGTGGCAGAGGAATTTGGAATGTTTTTCGCAAAACAGGAAGAGTCTATAATATACAAGTGCAATGTAGAAACATCCAGTCATCAAAAAAAGTGATTATGTAACTCTATATATTTCGGAGAAACAGATTATGCAGAGGTAGAAGGTTTGGTACATCGCCTAAGCATAGAGAAAGCACCCGGGGTAGACGGTATTAGAGTATCTGATATTAGACTTAATATCGATATCTTTGTCCCCATTTTAACCAAACTAATTAACATAAGCTTTAATACGCTAAAAATTCCTAAAAAACTAAAAGAGGCAGTGGTACGACCAATATATAAAGGAGGGATTAAAAAGCAATTCACAAACTATAGGCGAATTACAATCTTACCGGCCATCGAAAATGTCATGGAGCAAATCGTTTCGGATCGTATATGGGACTTTGCAAAGAAGCATAATTTTATCTGCAAAAGCCAATACGGATTCAAAAAGGGAAAAAGCACAAACAAACTGATTGGTGACTTCGCGAATGTAGTCAATACGGCCCTCAGCATGAGGCAACATGTCCTCGTTCTGGTTTTAGATATCAGCAAGGCATTTGAAACGCTCGACCACACTAAACTCATCAACGCTTTATACAGAGTAGGAATTAGAGGAAAGCTGGAGGATTGGTTAACTAACTACCTTGCAGACAGAACCTTCAGAGTAAAAATAATGCATTGCTATAGTGTTGCACATAAAGTTCAATATGGAGTACCGCAAGGCTCGAAGCTTGGCCCTCTACTTTTCATTTTATACACAAACGAAATGCTTAGATGCTTAAAAAAGTGTACCTTTCGCATATGCTGATGATACGGCTATTGTTGTGTGTCGTAAGTCAGGAAGATGCTACAACAGTGATGCAGGAGGAGTTCGACGAAGTTGCGAAATGGTGTCACGATAACGGGCTTATACTAAATGAAAAAAAAAACTTATGCACATTCGAAGCCCGATGTATCCAGCGTCACAAATCGTCCTTAAAACTTTTAAATGATAGTGTGTCTGACGCTCAGCAAATTGAAGTCGCGGATACATACAAGTATCTTGGTATTATCATTGACTGTCACTTTCGCTGGGAGCCTCACATAAATCATCTACGAAAGAAGCTGAGAGGGTCCATTTTTGCGCTAGCTCGTCTTCAATACAAAGCCTCGATTAGTGTACAAAAACAAGTGTGTCACGCACTTATAGAATCGATGCAACGCTACGGTGTACTGGCATGGAGAGGTGCAGCACAAACACAAATCGGAAAACTGCAAAACATCCAACACAGTGCGATCAAATTGATGCCAAGAGGAAATGCATCACGCATCAAGCAAATTAATGTCAGGAAACAAAGATTAAAACAACTTTTCTTAGAAGCTATAACTTAATTTTAAACTTAAATTAAATAAACTATTTCAAAACTAATGTAAATTTTAAAATATAATTATATAAGAAAATTTAATTTAAATATTAATTATTAAAATGTAAAAAAAACATAGGGGCGGGCTACAGTCCGCTTGGGCGAACTGTTGGATCCTATATTCTTATTCCTATCCCTCATAAGTGGGCGTGACAAAAGTCTAAGTATGGTTGAATTGTTAAGAACGCTCTACATATTCTGTTATATAACATTTAAAAGATTTTATCAAACAAAAACGAAGCTTTTGTAAAAAAAACGTTCGCTAGCTCAAACTTTGATTTTTCAATAAAATTATTTTATTTAATTGTGGGCGTGTCAGTAAGCGGATTTAAAAAAAAATTAACACATGAGCATAGAGGACCCCTAAAGAGTATATAGTATGAATTTCAGCTCCCTAGCTCAAACTTTGGATTTTCAAAAAAGATTTTTTTGTAAATTGTGGGCGTTTCAGTAGGCGGATTTTGAAAATATTTACACATGAGCATAAAGGGCCCCCTAGAGAGTGTATATTATAAATTTCAGCTCCCTAGCTCAAACTTTGGATTTTCAAAAAAAGTTTTTTTTTTAAATTGTGGGCGTGTCAGTGGGCGGATTTTGAAAATATTTACACATGAGCTTAAAGGGCCCCTAGAGAGTATATATTATAAATTTCAGCTCCCTAGCTCAAATTTTGGTTTTTCAATAAAATTGTTTTATTTTTTTGTGTACGTGTCAGTGGGCGGATTTTGAAAATTGTATATCCCGAGCAGTTTTAGGAGTCATAGATCATATATAAAAAATTTCAGCTTTCTAGCTCAAAATTCGATTTTTTCCAAAATTTTGTTTTTTTTTAGTTTGTGGGCGTGTCTGTGGGCGGATTTCAAAAATTCGTAAACTTGATTATTTCGGGACCCTAGAGAGTAGTAAGTAAGTAAGTAAGTAAGTAAGAAATTCATTTATTTAATATTTTCTTATTACATAAGTTACAAGATAGAATGAATTTTAAAGCTATGGCTTAGCCGTCAGCTTCGTTAGCAAAATGCTTATACATGTACCTACATTTGTTACTTTAACAATATAGTTATTTTTTTAATAAACTTAATCAATCATAATACTCTGTTATTAATAGCGACCTGTATTTGTAGATGGATTTAATATAATAAAATAACTTTTTCCAATCACACTCGTTCAGAATTTGTATTGTCTCCTGCATGGTAAGGAATTTTTTTCCGAAGTAAGCTAGTCTCTGTGGTTTGTAGATTGGACAAACACTAATAATGTGAAAGCAGTCTTCCTTCGCTTTTAAATTGCAAATATTACAAAACTGGTTGAAGCTTCCATTATATGGGCTGCCATTTAAACCAATCAACTCACACCTTGTTTTGAAAATAAGAGATTTTTCACTATAGTTGAGTGAGTCATTGAAATAGTTCTTATCCTTTAGATTGAAGTTCAGGTGAGAATACAATACTCTGCTATCTGATTCACGAGCTTTCTCTATAAATCGCACACGAATAGCATCTTCATTTTTATTTATTATTCGATAAAGTTGGTTCTTTAAGTTGTCCAGGTTGTTTAGATCGAATGAAATAGTTTCTCCACACGCGTTTCCAATTCTTAACCATCTTAACGCCCACCAGTCCTTGTTTCTTAATTCATAAGATAGCATTTTTTTGGTTATTCGGGAGTCTGGATACGAACCTATTTTAATGATGTAATCCGCTTGCGATTTGAGAGTGCTTGTAAAAAGCATTGGAAGACCCGTTTCCAAATAGATTGTGTAGTTCGGCGATTTCATTGGTAAGTTGAATAATTTTTTCAAGAAGTTCCTGTGGAATTTCTCGATTACTTCGTACTCGTCTGATCCCCAAACTTGAGAGGCGTATCAAAGAGTTGATTTAACAACTGAATCAAATATTCTGTATTTCGTTGAGAGGAGAATCCGCTTGTTTGCAAAAACATTTTTCCATGATAGATTCACTAAGCTTTGGGAAGACTTGGCTTTATCCGTTAGATGTTTACCAAATTCTAGGGTTGGGTTCAGTTTCACTCCTAAATATTTGAGTTCCTTCACAATCTCTAATCGGCTTCCATTATAAAACCATCTATTTCCACTTTGCACTCGTGGTGAACGGGAAAAGACCATAATTTTAGATTTTTCGGTGTTGATGGTTAGTCCCCATTTTTTGCAGTAACTGGCTAGTCGATTTATCATCAATTGGAGATTTTCAGGAGATTCAGAGAGTAGAACAAGATCATCGGCATATAACAAGACATTGACCACGGTATTAGCAATTCGTACTCCACCAGGCAAATCTTTTTCTATGTCGTTTATAAATAGAGAAAACAATAAGGCACTAAGAGGACATCCTTGCTTTACACCAGTCTGTGTTTTAAACCATTCTGAGAAATTCTTTCCATCCCAGACTGCTGCACTTGTTTCGGCATACATTTTTTTAATGGTCTTAAGAAATTTTGTAGAGATACCCAACTGAGACAGTTTATAGAAGAGTGCACTTCGGCTAACAAGATCAAAAGCTGCCTTGAAATCTACAAAAAAGCTATACATTTTCTTGTTTCTGGCTTGAAAGGCTCTTATAATCGCAGATAATGTGAATATTTGGTCAACGGTTGAAAAGTTTTTTCTGAATCCAGCTTGACGCTCTGTCAGAATATTATTTTCAACTACCCATTTTTCTAATCGTCCTACAAGTATGCCACAAAATATCTTGGCTGACACATTCATGAATGAGATTCCCCTGTAGTTTTCTACGTTTTCCAGCGAACCCTTTTTGTGGATGGGGAATATTACAGACTTCTTAAACGATGAAGGGATGTCTGCACTCGAGAACACACTGTTGAAGAGAACTTTCAAATAGTTGATTAAGGTTGGACTAGCATTTTTGTAGAATTCGTACGGAATCATATCTTCGCCTGGCGCCTTTCCATTTTTGGATTTCATGATAACAGCATTAATTTCGTCAGTTGTTACCTCACTATCTAGGGAATCGTCGAAAATGAGGGGGTCCGCATACGAGAAAGAAAGGTTTGAGTTATCCAGTAGAAGATGTTTAAAATATATGGATATATCATCAGCAGATACTCCTGTACCTATTTGATAAACTGTACCATTAATCTCCCTTGCTATTCTCCAGAAGTCCTTCGAAGACTTGGTTTGACTAAGTAAGAGAGCTTGCTGATTATCGAAGTCAGTTTTCTTAGCTAGGCATAGATTTTTGTAGTGGGTATTCACTTGGTTATACCACTTTTTAACATCAGGGTCATTACAAGTTCTCCAGACACGCAAAAGGGCAAATGATTTCTTCCTAGCATTTATGCATTCTCTATCAAACCATTTTTGTTTAAATGGTGACCTTATATTTGAAATGTTGTTTGATGCAGCACTTCTTATATAACAAGTTATTTGGTTTGCGAGTGTTTCTGTTTCTTCAGGTATCGAATTTTTTGCTGAGAGCAAGCTGTCTAATAACCTGTGGTAGGTATTTGTTTTTTCGGATTTCCATTTAAGTCTTGGTAGCAGGGGCAGGTTTTTGTGATATGAGGGTGTTTCACCATCAACTTCAACCACGATTGGCATGTGATCCGAAAAAGTTTTGTATTGTACCTCAAATTTTTTAATTTTCCCAGTCCAGTCGTTGTTAACAGCACAAAAATCAATAACTGAATTGCCTTGTCCTCCGACAAATGTGTAATGCCCTTCTCTATCACCTTCTGTACAGCCGTTTAACACAATAAGATCATACATTTGGAGCAGCTCTAGTACATCTGTTTCATTTTTATTGCAGACTATGTCTTTAGATACCCTATTGGTACAGCATATACTAGGGTTTGTTACAGTTTGCACTATAGTGGTTTGTGAGTCACTTATTCTCGAATTCCAATCTCCAATCAGCATAACGTTTTTGCTAGCTAAACATGACATTGTATTACACAGCCTCTCAAAGTCGTGAGTCCATTTGTTGCAGTTTATATATGATGGAACGATATATGTATTATTATTTTGTGTCACACATTTTACTACGGTAGTTCCTTCAAATTCATCAAAATCGTAAGTTTTTAAATGTGATTTTTTTATCCCGTACAGGCTTCCTCCACTTGCACGCCCCTTTATGTAGGTTTTACTTGCTTCGCTCCAAATTAACTTAAAGCCATCGAAATATTTATTAAAATTACTTAAATTATCGCTTGTTAAATGTGTTTCAAATAAAAAGAAAATTTCAAAGTTCTTAACATAGTTAAAAAAATCTACAAATAATAATTTATTACTTAATCCAGATATATTGTAAGATAAAATATTTGCAGAGATAAATTTGTTTGAGCTGACGACGCTTAATTCTCAGTTTTGTATGACACTACTACCTTCCGGACCTTCGGTGTAAAGTGTCATCACTGGTGCATCTGGTTTGGGCCATTCACGCTGACGTCTGTTTGACAACATAGTTTCGTTGACAGCATTAAAATTGAGTTTTCCGTAGATATTCTGTAGTTCGTCTTCTCCGTTTGTGTTATTATATTTAAGTTTGTTATTATTATCTAAATAAAATGTTCTATTACCAATTAATAAATTGTTATTTTTAATCAATACTGCTTCGCTTGGTTTAATTGTTTTGACGACTTTTCGATACCCGAGTAGAATTCGACGTTTGATTTGTGATTGTTTGCTAAGGTCTCGTTGGATATAGCAGCCTGTGCCTTTTAGCTTCAAGGAATTTCTTAACATTTGCATTGCAGTTTCATTGGAACCAGTGCTAAGTTTGAGTTTAATTGTTTTCTTGTTTTCACTAAGTTTTATGGCTTGTGGCATTTGTTGTTGGTCTGCATCAGAGCCTAGCAAAAGTGTGGTTATGTTATGAATCCTTTCTTGGGGGTCAGATCGGTCGTTTGGAATCGTGAAAATAATATTTTTCCCTCTGATCTCTCTGCTCTGCAGTTCAAGCTAATCTTCTAGAATGCAACATCGATTTTCAAAATGCTGCACTTTTTCAGATAAATTCTGGTTTTGTTGTCTTAGCGAGTGTATCTCATTGCTAAGTTTGTTGAGATCGTCTTTTGTTGCTAGATTGGCCGTCGCTTTGGAGAGTCCTATATTGAGCGATGGATTTGATTTTATCAAGGTCAGATTGGGAGATCGACATTGTCTTTTGAGATTTATAAACCTTTGATGGTCTGTTGATATTAAAAAGTGGATAAATATTTTTTTCAGGTGACGTTTGATCGATTTTCCTTTTGTTGTCAGTCATGTGACTTAGGTGTCTACTTGGAAAGTTTATTTCACAGCTAATAAATTAGGATTACCTGCTTTTGCTGTTTTATTTATAGAAACAGACAGTCGACGCACCTGTTTATACACTTTTAATTATTAATTACGAACTTTGGCTAGTTATATTTAAGAATTTTACGAGAGCAAATTTTGTAATTGAACTATACACTTTGTAGCAGAGTTGCCAACCCCTAGAGAGTATATGGTTAAAATTTCAGCTCTCTAGGCCCAGTTTAAGGCCTAATTTTTGCCGACGGACGGATGGACGGACGAACATGGCTAGATCGACATTACTATCGATGCTGATCATAAATATAGTAACTTTTTGGGGTCTACGGGCAATATTAAGGTATGTTACAAACTATGCGTCAAAATTAATATACCCTTTGAATAGGGAATAAAAATGTTGCAATTTGTCAATAATAAGGTAACATATTTTGCATCTTGAAAATAAATAAAAATAAATAAATTAATAAATTATAATTATTTTATTTAATTGATCCATATTACCACTAATATCTTATATATATTACGCCCTTATGGGTCATATCCCATATAAGAAAACAAAATATGAATTAATGTCTGACGGAATGTTCGTAGTGAGGAATTTTTGGCAATGGTGGCTTTCAGTGGTAAAGCACAGTGTGGACGAAAAGTAGAAATGCATGCAAGGTAGTAATTTTGTCGCATAAGCAATTTTCTTGAAAAGCCATTTTTCCCGCAAATATCTGGTTGCTGTAATAAACTTGGTTCAACAAGAATTCAACAAACACCCACACACGGGTAATTTTCCTTTCAATAACCCATTGAAACTTTTCATATGCTTACATGCATGGTTTTCATTCACACGAGTAAAAAGCAAGTATACGTGTTCAAATCACATATAATTGTACCCTTTTCAGATTCACCACCATGCAACGTCGAATCCATCGTAATGGGAGAAGCGATGCATGTTAACTCGAGCAGCGATGTATTTCGAAAACAGTTTTTTTCCTCATGCATTCTAATCGAGTTCCAATTGATTTAATCTCACGAAAAGGACAAGAAATAAAATTTGTTTCCAACTGGCACTATGTGTCACCGAAATTTGTTTAGAATGCAAAATAAGTCAGTTTATCCCCATCGTTTAAGTATATATTTATGCGTTCGTCAACTACGTTTTTCGGGAACCCATTACGTATCCGCATAGTCACCGTGTTACGTTTTAGCAGTTAATTTTTTTTTCAATCACTCTGAAGTTATGATTGCGAAAAAAGTTTGCTAGTATCTAGATGAAGTTGTAAAATGTTGTCCCCGATGTCGCAAAGATGGTTCCCATTTTCAGGCACATCTTCGCTAAACTGAAGTTGTAATATGTACTACTGTATTGATTTTGCCTTCAGGATTCAGCCGAATGAAAGGTAGTGCAGATGGAAGTGTTTTATAGTTTACGTAAACATAAAGCAATCCAAAATTAATCATGAAATTTATAGTCTGTAGTTTAAGTACATGTCAGAGAGTACGATAGTGTCACGGAGTAAAAGTTGTGACAACGCAATTTGCAGTTAAATACTTCAACGAATGGGCGAAGCAAAACTAACTAATAAAATCTGCATGGAATGTTTCAGAACAATTTGTTTATGGGAGATTTGTAGAAAATGGGAGCTATTAAAAAAGTTACATTTAGTTAACAAATTGCAAAGATATATTTGGATTACTGCTTTAGCCCGTATTTTAATAGCTCTTGATGTATGTACTATGTGTATCTACTCTCCTGACGGCAAAGTTTGATTTATACAAAAGTCCAGAAAGCCTTTCTAGGATGCAGCTACTTATTGCATAGGAGAATTTGAAAATGTGAACTTTAACCAATTTTTAATATTACTAGACGTTTGATATAGTGCCAGACTTAATAAATAAATAATAACAAAATGGGAGACTTAATAATTAAAAAAATAAACAGTAACCCGGCGAACCACGCGTGCGGAAACTAAAAATTCAAAAAAGAGGGAGGGTAATGATCCATGTAATCCTAATCTTGTCTACTTCAGGAAGGAAGAATAATTAATAAATAATAACTCATTACGTTAGGCCATAACTTACGTATGGTGCGATTATTTTAGAGCTCACATCCTCAAACGTCACCTGACTAAGCAATGGCACCATTGTATGCATTTTGTAATTCGAGTGAGGCGTTTTGAACAAATTCGTTTTGCCAAACCGTTTCCTAATGTAATGCTCCGTCGCATCCCCACTAAGCTGTCATTGGTTTAGATGATGTTCAACTCCAAGGAAACCTCCTTACTCCTAAACTAGCTCACAGTAATTGCTATCAACAGTGACGCCTGTTCTTCAATCGACGTAAGAGCCACTAACAACGCTGTGATCGGTCGATGATGTCGATATTCTCCGCATACCCCAGTAGCTCGACGGATTTATCGAAGATAGTGCCTTCCGGGTTGATTGACACCGGCCCTGCGAACTATTTTCACTAGAACAAGGTTGAAGAAGTCACATGATACCGCATCTCATTGCCGATATCCGAAACCCACTGCAAGTTTGCAAGTGTCACGAGACGTAGCCGGAATCCCAAAATTCGCCTCAGTGTGAAAATTTGGTCTATTGTCGATCTGCCGCGCCGGAAGCCAAACTGGTACGTGCCGACTAGTGTGTTGCACAACGGCTTGAGACGTTCACACAGTTCGTTGGGTAGGATCTTAATTCATCCAGATTTTATTTGATTATTTTGGGCCCCTAGAGAGAATATGGTTTAAAGGCCTAATTTTTGTCGACGGACGGACATGGCTATATCGACAGTACTTTCGATGCCGATCACGAATATAGTAGCTTTTAGGGGTCTACGGCAATATTAGGGTATATTAAACATAGGGGCGGGCTACAGTCCGCTTGGGCGAACTGTTGGATACCCTATTCTTATTCCTATATCTCATAAGTGGGCGTGACAAAAATTTAAAGGATTTTATCGAAAAAACTAAGCTTTTGTAAATAAAAACGCTCCCTAGCTCAAACTTTGGTTTTTCAATAAAATTGTTTTATTTAATTGTGGGCGTGTCAGTAGGCGGATTTAAAAAAAAATTAAGTATGAGCATAAAGGGCACCTAGAGAGTATATACTATAAATTTCAGCTCCCTAGCTCAAACTTTGGACTTTCAAAAATAAAAAAAAAATAATTGTGGGCGTGTCAGTAGGCGGATTTTGAAAATATTTACACATGAGCATAAAGGGCCCCTAGAGAGTATATATTAAAAATTTCAGCTCCCTAGCTCAAATTTTGGTTTTTCAAAAAAAATATTTTATTTAATTGTGGGCGTGTCAGTGGGCGGATTTTGAAAATTTTATGTCCCAAGCAGTTTTATGGGCCAAAGATCATATATAAAAAATTTCAGCTTTCTAGCTCAAAATTCAATTTTTCCCAAAATTTGTTTTATTTAATTGTGGGCGTGTCAGTGGGCGAATTTTGAAAATTTTATGTCCCAATCAGTTTTATGGGCCATAGATCATATATTAAAAATTTCAGCTCTCTAGCTCAAAATTCGATTTTTTCCAAAATTTTGTTTTTTTGAGTTTGTGGGCGTGTCTGTGGGCGGATTTCAAAAATTCTTAAACTTGATTATTTCGGGACCCTAGAGAGTATATGGTTAAAATTTCAGCTCTCTAGGTCCAGTTTAAAGGCCTAATTTTTGGCGACGGACGGACGGACGGACGGACGGACGGACGGACATGGCTAGATCGAAATTACTATCGATGCTGATCATAAATATAGTAACTTTTAGGGGTCTACGGGCAATATTAAGGTATGTTACAAACTATGCGTCAAAATTAATATACCCCTAGAATAGGGTATAAAAACTATGAATCAAAATTAATATACCCTTAGAATAGGGTATACAGAATGCTTTGGAAATGAGGTCTGTACACTTTGTTATTAGAAGAACCAGTGGAAAGTGTAAGTGAATTCCCGCCTCACAAAAAAAATATTCTGTTTTGTTGTCTGTAAAGTTTATTTAAATTATTTCCGGGCATGCTTCCACAGATGATTTAGAGCTTAGTTTTATCTGACACTTCGCACTTGGCCACTCCGCTATTCGGAAGAATTTCAGGACCCTCCCTAGCAAGTAGCAACATAGACTACACTATTCCCCAATTACGTTTTGGAAAAAAAACTTCCAAGTCACTATCCCCCCAGATCGTTTTGGGAGGAAGGCACATTCTTGGAGAACGAGTCGATCCACCTAGACACCGATGGATCGAGAGCCAATGACAGGGTAGGTGGAGGTGTGTTCTCAGAATCTCAGCCTGTCATTTCGTCCCCGAATTATTGCAGAATATTATGGCGATAAAAGAGGTCCTTTTGACTGGAGGAGAATCCTATCACGACTGAAGAGAGTCGTGATACCCTGTACGGACATCCGAAGGTTCTCGGACAGTCAAGCTGCGATAAAATCCCCAAAATCACTCTCTCATTCATCCTTAGACACTGTAATCGCTATATATAGGAAGAGGCAACCTCTCTTAATTTTTTTACAAAAAAAATCGCAAGGGGCCAAAATCGGTGTATGGGCTACCATTCCAAATCGCCCCCTTATTCATTCAAGACAGCCATCCGTACCCTGAAGTTTGAGCTGTTGGAACCAAATGTCCAATAATTCTAATTCACCAAGTCGTCTAAGAAGGAAATCTTCGAAGATGTTTAAATACCGATTAAATTCCGATTCTAGAGTATGCTTCACAAGTTTGGACGCCATTCTACAACATTCATTCAAATCGAATAGAGGCCATTCAACGAAAATTTATTCGATTTGCACTAAGAGGACTTCCATGGGATGATCCTTTTAACCTACCTCCTTACAGTCAGCGTATTAAGCTTCTTCAAATGTTACCCCTTTCTCAACGTAGGCTTAATAGCGATATCATTTTTTTACAGCAGCTTATATCCGGTCAAATAGATGCACCTGACTTGCTGTCGTCTATTGGCTTTAATTTTCGTGGTGGTGCCCATAATTTACGCAGTGTTGAATTATTGGTTAACCCCCATCATAGAACGAATTATGGGAGTCATGAGCCTATTAGTCGCATGAGTAGAATCTATAATCTAAATGATCAAGTGATTGACTTGCATGTTAGTAAAATTAACCTTAAAAATATTTTGCGTAATAATGCTTTAATATCTTGAATTGTTTTCATTATTTTGTGTCTGTGTTAGTATTTTATAGGTACATAATTATTGTATTTTGAATTGTTTTGTCCTTACTAACACCTGCACTAAATGATGAGCCTGTGAGAGCACTTTTAGTGCCGGCAATTTCTGCTCGTGACAGTTGCTTGCTTTAAGCACTCCACGACACAGAGCTGATAGTGTAGTAAAAAAAAAAAAAAAAAAAAAAATACCGGACTAAATTCATGGTCAATCTGACTTCATTTTACTCAAAAAAAAAACCAGACACCAACAAACCCACCTGAGGAACCACACTATGATGCAATTCTGGGGTTCTGTTTTCTGCGGCATCCACTCAAGTAAAAATGTGCTTTATCACTGAACTTCTGTGAGTTGCAGGCGCGCAAAAGCCATTTCGGAAAGGGCAGTTGGTTACGATTAAAGAACATCTGTTCGAAAGTATGGCCTCGACGGCAAACGCACGCTCCCCACTATTTCAATCAATGATGGCGACTTTTCGGACGCAGTGGCTCAATGGTTAGTGTGTCGGACTACTAATCGAAAGGTCCCCGGTTCAATTCCGGCCGGGGCCAAGTAACATCTTGAGTTTTTTTTCCACTGCCCCACCTCTTGCGAACGTCTGACAAACATCCAAGAGTATCAATTGTCATGAGAAGCTTCTCAAATCTGCCGTTCGGATTCGGCGTAAAATTGTAGGTCCCTTCCACATCGGAAAGAAAGTGTTTGGAGCAGCTAGGTTTTAGGCCTTCTATGGGCCGTTAATGCCTAATACTTATTTTATTTATTTATTTTTTTTGATATCGACTAAACAATTGATGGCGAACACAAATCTTTAAAACCACGCCCTTTGCATGAGACCGTTTTCGTGCCCCGCCCCACTACGACCCCTAGAGCCTGAATGGCGCATTTCAAAAAGGAGGTAATGTTGCCGCACCCTGTGGAAACTTATGTTAAAGTTAAACGTATAGAGAAAATTAGCCTTAGGTGGACAAGTGCTGCAACTTGTATAGCGACAAAACAGATTTGGCCAAAGCTGGATCTTAAATATTTTCATTTAATTTTAATTCACATATTTATTTAATTTAAAGCTTACATGATACTACAGGAAAATAATTCTTTCAGCTAACTACAAGGTGGCGCAAAAGTCATCATCCTATCGGAAGAAGCATAATTTTTGCAAATGGCGGCAAATGTAAATTCTACTTTGATATTTGTGAAGTTAACTGATAGAGAAAAAACTTAAGACACCAATTAACAAAATCCAAAAGCAGAACCAAAGTTTTTCATTCATAAAAAAATTTACAGCGAAAGAACATCGGGTGACAACTTTTGCGCCACCTGACAACTTTAGCGCCACCTTGTATAAATGAATGACAGAATAGTTTATAAGATTCTATTTTCATTATTTTCATACGACTTATTCTGTTGCGAAATGTGTAAAAAGAGCTGCGTAAATGATGTAGAAGAAAATTCCACAAACAAACAGCTTTAACAAGAAAAATCGCTCACCTACTGTGTGCGTGAATCGCAGTAAAATAAGCCTAAGGACTCATGGTGACTGGACAAGAGTAATACACTCAATCAAATACTCAGGACGTTTGTTATGAATTATTCCATATAGCTTATGGATGGTTCTAAAATCATATTATTCATCCAAACTCATTCCTTAAAGGGACCTTTTCTGATGCGAAATGCTAACGCATCTTAGATTATTATATATATACAGAATACAATCGTTACGACAAAAATAGAAGCATCAAGTTTTTTATAAGACGCATTTTCATCTTCGGAAGGAGCATATGCGCTAAGGTCTCAAGCTTCGTAGCCCACTGAAAACTTTCCTAATCGTATCAGATGTTACATCACAAAAACTAGAAGAAAACTACTGTTAATTCTTAATAGAAGATATTTGACTTGCTCTACGTATGCAATAGTGACATCGTTCACAACAGGAAGTGAAACATCAAATAATTAGATTTCATTTCCATCCATACCCGTCGGTTTAACAGGGTTCAGTTTAAGGTTATTTGGATCAGACCACATCTGAATACGCGACAAACCTTCATTTACTATAGCCACACACTTTTCCACCAACCCTAATTTTCTGGACAGGTCTCAAATGAGATCACCTGCGTTAAGGTGAACATGGCAGTTTTCGAGAATATCAGGAAGGTCATTTATAAAGACAGAAAAAAAAGTGGTCCTAGCACTGATCCCTGTTGAACCCACGTTGACAGTATATGGACTAAAGCTTCCTTGACCGATCTGAACCTTTAAACCAGTTTCAATGAAGCTTGATCTACTGAACTGAAAGTTATTCCCAAGTTTGTTTAGTAAGATTGAGGGACTAACTGAATCAAATTCCTTTAAAAAATCTAGAAGGACCATTGCACTTATTTCATTAACGTCCCATGCTGTCCTTATCGGTAGACCTTGATTACGGCTGTTTCACAACTGTGCTTCCTTCGAAACCGTCATTGCTAATTGGAGAGCTTATTACGCATATCCAAAACTTCTTGAATTCGTTGCGACAATATCTTAACGCTTTAGGTATTTGATCTCTCTAAACAGACTGCACATTGGTGCTACAATTGGGGTCATAACTCGATTCTGTGCCATATTCAAGCATGCAACTAGTCTACTTAAATGATTTCTGCATTCACTGCACATGCCCAGCTCTCCGGCTCAAAGGCGAATACTCCATCGGGAAGCTTCTAATATATTGAAGGTAATGGGCTAATCAACACTTACTGGTTCAATGAGTAGGGTGTAGATAGATCCACGTATTATCCCACCGAACCTTTCGCTGGTCTCGCATTCTCGCCTGACTGCCACTTCAACCTAACCTCTATCTGACACTGTAAGTTGATGTTGTAGCCCCTCGTGGCTATACCAGGAAATGAAGAACACGTAACACAACTGCTACCAATTTAATAATGTTTTATTGTCTTCTTTTTTTATAACGAACTCGCACTATGCACGTTGGTTTTAAATGTTTGTAGATTATAATGTGTAGGAAAAATGGAGCGAGGAAGAGCATGCCACATTCGTGTTGTACGGCTAAGGAAGGATTCCTTGTTTGTTTTGTTTTTGGATCCTGTCAAGTAACTTCAAATAAGTAATTGGTGCACCAGACCAGATATGCGCATTGTACTCAAGTTTTGGGCTGATAAACGCCTTATAAATACTAGCCAGATCAGAGGGAGTGAAATACTTCTTGCAGCGCTTAAGGAAGCCTAGACATTTCGCAGCGTTCTTGGCGACATCGAATATCTGGTCATTCTAACGAAAGTTGTCATTAACACACATACCGAGAATCAAAAGCCGTGCGGTTTCAACGTGTTAGGGTTTTGCTTTAATGACAGAAAACAGCATTGCGTTTGGAAGCATTAAATTGCAATCTATTAGTTACAGCCCACTGAGTTATGCTGTCCAGGTCAGAATTCAATGACCTTAACATACGTTGCCGTTCCAGTGCCACACCCGAAGATGAGGGGCGTGAACCAAGAAACGAATACGTACGTGAATTGAACGGTCCGAAAGGTAATTTCTAATCCATTGAAGAAAGGTATCATCGATTCCAAATGCACGCATTTTCGATAAAAGAGTTTATTGCCAAACTCTGTCAAATGCCTTTAAAATATCAAGCGCAACGAAGAGATTGGTTCCACTTTTCGGTTAGATAAGTCATCATCATTAAGAAGAAGTTTAACGAACAATGTAAAGGTATTACAGTTCAACTCTTTGATTTTAGGATCGGAGCTTTTTTTAGTACCAGCACACAATTGTGAACAAAGGTATAGAGACTAATAATGAATGACAGTAGGAGATAAAGAAATAATAATAAACGTCTCGTGGGCGCGTTTACTAAAACAATTAATATTTTGCGTTGCAATTCTTTTGCGTGCGATTTAATTCCCAGATTCAATTTTCAAGACCACTTTATAAATAATTAAATACGCGTGAATAATTGAATACGGGTCCACTAAAATGTACAGTTGCCCGAATAATATTGATTCATACAATCGTTTGCTCGCAGAACTTATCCTTTGTAAATCTAGTGCTTACGTATTCACCCATTCTTCATTAAGGCAAATTAAATATATTTTCCAAAGCAAGGTTAAAGAAAATCCCGTAAGAAAACATATACCCCTATAGTGGAATCCGTCGGGGGGAACGATCCGCTAATAGTGAACAATTTGCATCGTGTAATCCGTAGACGTGAACCATCCACATGTCGGTAACGTGAATTAGATTCACTGTATCGTGGAAAACGAACGGATCGAATCTCCCCATACATTTGAGATCCGCAGTTTTCTCATTGCGGATCTGGTTGTTATTTTGTGCTGCAAAAAGGACGCGAGTCGTGAAAAATATAGGTAATAATTTTTTTGTATTTGTTTTTTATTTTTATGTTCTTTCTATATTTTAAGGAAACAAACTACGAATAGAGAGCAGTTTAAGGCATTGGTATGTGCAATGAAGGATAGTCCTGACATTGCTAAAAATAACTTCAAAAGACCGCCAGAGGATATACGGGAATTTTGGAGAAATCTCCAAATTAAATTAAACACTTTAGGTCCTCCAAGTAAGAAGGTTATCGAATGGAAGAAGGTAATTGACACATAATTTTCTTTTCATCATCTATTACACAAAATGTATTGTTTCAGGTTTGGAGCGACCATAAATCCCACCTGAAAAAAAAACTGGCCTCAAATCGAAAAGAAATTAACTCTACAGGTGGTGGAGCAAATGTAACTTTACCTTTCACTCCCGAGGAGGAAGAGGTTATAAATTTGGTTCAACTGACTGAGTCAGCTGAAGGAGTAGAAGGGCCAAGGAGTTTTGGAGTGCCTACCCAAGTAAGTGAGCAGCTTCCTTGTCCGAAACGACTGCGATTAAGTCAAAATGAGGAGGTTGATGCTACTGCAGTCGATGAATTCGAAATGCTTAAAGAAAATAAAAAAAAAACTGCCAGGCAACTTTCACAAGCGGATCGTCTTTCGAAGCAAATATCCATACAGGGTAAATCTTTATAAGGAGGTTGTTAAGGCTTTGGAGATCCAGAAAGAAAATGCAGTATCAAACAATCCCTGGACAAGATCTACAGAGAAACAAAGGATCTCCAGATTGAAATTGTAAGGCATAATGCTCCAATGGAAGAGATTGCAAAACAAAAATGAATTATTAAACAAAAATTGTTAGAGCTAGAGATCCAAAAATTAAATCTTGCACTAGTTGCTACATAGGAATGTGCATACACATTATGTACATATGTTAAAAGCGTTAAGTATATACTTTGTTTTTACTTTAACTATGTGCATTATCTTATTTTGAAATGAAAAAATGAAGTGTGATATAATAGACCTTCTGCAAAATATCGTAAACACACCGCTAACTTATGTGTTGAAGAGATTGAGGACTTTGATGCAAGGGCCAGCTCCGATGTTAAAACATCCAATACGTAGGAAAATGCTGTTTTATTAAGCCTGAAGCATTTTATAAACCTTTAAGTAAAAAAGTAGGAATTAGTTTAAAGACAAAATTGGTATATAAAATCGTACGTTGCTTCTGGTAGTTCCATAACATTTTCCGCTCTTGCCCTTAACTGAGAACGCCTTTTTCTGTCTAAAGACGATCTCTCATTAAAAAACATAGGGGCGGGCTACAGTCCGCTTGGGCGAACTGTTGGATACCCTATTCTTATTCCTATATCTCATAAGTGGGCGTGACAAAAATTTAAAGGATTTTATCGAAAAAACTAAGCTTTTGTAAATAAAAACGCTCCCTAGCTCAAACTTTGGTTTTTCAATAAAATTGTTTTATTTAATTGTAGGCGTGTCAGTAGGCGGATTTAAAAAAAATTTAAGTATGAGCATAAAGGGCACCTAGAGAGTATATACTATAAATTTCAGCTCCCTAGCTCAAAATTTGGACTTTCAAAAATAAAAATAAAATAATTGTGGGCGTGTCAGTAGGCGAATTTTGAAAATATTTACACATGAGCATAAAGGGCCCCTAGAAAGTATATATTAAAAATTTCAGCTCCCTGGCTCAAATTTTGGTTTTTCAAAAAAAATATTTTATTTAATTGTGGGCGTGTCAGTGGGCGGATTTTGAAAATTTTATGTCCCAAGCATTTTTATGGGCCAAAGATCATATATAAAAAATTTCAGCTTTCTAGCTCAAAATTCAATTTTTCCCAAAATTTGTTTTATTTAATTGTGGGCGTGTCAGTGGGCGGATTTTGAAAATTTTATGTCTCAATCAGTTTTATGGGCCACAGATCATATATAAAAAATTTCAGCTCTCTAGCTCAAAATTCGATTTTTTCCAAAATTTTGTTTTTTTGAGTTTGTGGGCGTGTCTGTGGGCGGATTTCAAAAATTCTTAAACTTGATTATTTCGGGACCCTAGAGAGTATATGGTTAAAATTTCAGCTCTCTAGGTCCAGTTTAAAGGCCTAATTTTTGCCGACGGACGGACGGACGGACGGACGGACGGACGGACGGACGGACGGACGGACGGACATGGCTAGATCGACATTACTATCGATGCTGATCATAAATATAGTAACTTTTAGGGGTCTACGGGCAATATTAAGGTATGTTACAAACTATGCGTCAAAATTAATATACCCCTAGAATAGGGTATAAACAATGCAACGCTATCCATTTTCACACAAAACTTTTTTTTTCACTGAATTTAATTTTTACAAAACAAATGTGTTTGAAATGAGCTGTCACAATTGAATTTTGAATATTGGTCGGTAAGGGAGAGTATCCGACGGATCCCACAATAGCAATTTTCTATTCACGTGAATGGAATAAGTGAAGTGAAACTCAGATCCCACGGATTTCACGATAGGGGTGATATTAATTTTTACTAAAGTGCTGACTCAATTGTTTTAAATTTTTTAACTAATCCACCTGTCAAAATCTTCACAAAACACAATTAATTAGTCCCCGAAATAGCCATTAAAAAATCATTAACAGAACTACCTTGAAAAATTTCTTGTTGCAATAAATCCACCATAATTACAAAGCAATCAACCGATGAGAAACTTTTAGTTCATCAATCGTTTGACTTTATGCACAGTTATATATAATTAAGTCGATTAATTATTTCCCTTTGGTCATTTAATGCAGCATGCATCTCCCATCTAACTTGGCCAATTCTCATTTGGGTATCCTTTTCCTTTTCCTTTTCTTTCATTTCTTTTATTGCCGGCAAATTCATTTCCACCCTTTATTGTTACTCCATAATAATACAACGAACAGAGAAAACTATTTTCCCGTTCTTAAGTTGGTCAAAACCCTGGATGCTGCTATATCTAACTGTCATTTGAATAACTTTCTGACATCTAGCCAACTAATTTATATAATTAAAGCCAAGCTAAAAGTTTGCAATAGTTGTCTCCGCAGAAGGCACTATACAACTTAATATTCAAGAGGAAAATGCGCAACATTTAGATGTGTAGGTGTTTGTGTGCAGGAAATTTATTTTTGTACGTAAGGAACAAGGATCTCGTCTCACTTAAAAAGTCAGTTGTCTTAAGAACTTTCTAGTTTCCTTTTGGGGGGTAAACTTCTCTATAGAGGTATGCAAAGAGAGGAATATCACAGGGCAAGATAAAGGATAAAGTTTCATCGCCGGGAGAATTAAAATGTGCTATTGCCTTGTTTGCAAAAAACTGTGAGAGCATGAAAGGATTAAATTAGGGAAACGCTGCGAGAATGAAAACACTGTTTATGTGGGTGCATCGAATTCTTATTAGAGGGAGGTATCGTCACAACCGAAACGTAGGTGAGCCATCAGTCTTAAATGGTTTTAATGAATACAAAGTTGGGAAGAGGCTAAGTGAAATTAGATTACTTGCGTAGTCTTTTCGTGTTGGAGCAAATTGTATGTAAGCGCAGACTTGGGATAACAAAGCAGTCACAGGAGTAGAGAAAATTGCCGTCTATACCGATGGCTCAAAGATGGATAGCGGTACAGGGCGGGTATCTACTGCGATACTATATACCTGTGTGAATCATACAGACAAGGTGACGACTGTAGCGTGTAACCCTAACCGCAAAGGAATTGAAGAGACACAAATTGATCGGAAGAACCATCACCATATATGTATACTCGGACAGCCAAGCGGCCATAAAAGCCATGGAATCTGTGGTGGTAACGTCAAGGGCAGTGAATCATTGCCGAAAACACTTGGAGAGGATATCATCCACCAATAATCATCTGCTGGGTGCCTGTACACAATGGTATCCCGGGCAACGAAGAAGCGGATAAACTGGCACGCCCAGAGATCTAAATAAATGATCGGACTTAACAGTAATGACATTCGCGTACTAACGGGAGTCGTCACAGGGTACAACGCAATGGGCTTGCATGCGGAAAGGGTGGGCATACTGCACAATGACTAATGCAGAAGCTGTAAGGACGTTGAAGAAATAGAGTCTATTCGCCATTACTGTGCAAATGCACAGCCCTAAATAACACTAGAATGCAAGTTCTGGGTAGTTCATCAAAGAAACAGATGAACTACAGGACCTGGACAAAAAAAGCTTACAAGCCAAATCTGGTTGGTTTTATATAAGCGGCATTTTCCGAGCTACAAGTAGCGGTTTCTTTTTGTAGGTACCGGAAATATGCTGGTCTAAGTGAGTCGTGGCGGACATTTACAAGAGCACCCATCAACCTTTTAACCTACATAAGCGCAGACTAGTAAAAGTAAAACAAAGTTGTTGAAGCAACAAGTAAGCATGTGTGAGGCCAAAATATATCGATCAATGAAATGGTTGTTCAAATAACTCTACACCAGATTGAGTTGTCCCATTGCTAACATAAACCGGTTTTCATAGCGTTTGTATTAGTATTGTTCATTTATTCATTTTTAAATAGTCTGCACCATTAAAGATGATAAATGACTGTTAAAGTTATAAAATCCAGAAAAGTAAAGGGTATAGGATAGAATCAGAGATTGGATAGTGAAGGAAATGGAGTGAGGTAACGATGCGCGTTAATTTTGAATCTCTGTAAATTGTAGGTTTCAGAAAACACTGAGAAAGGTAAGTTATTCCACATTCGTGTTAATTGATTAAAAACCGAACTTCCATATTTCACTGTGCGGCCCAAAGCAGGATTTAGAGTAAGTGATTTGCAAGTGCGCACTTTTTGCTTTAAAGGTTTCCAAGTAAAATGTACCTAGATTCGAAACTATAAAGCTTAATTTTAATTCAAATGTTCGTGTGTTGGTAACATTCCAAAAAGCTAGAAACTATCAATATTAATAGATTTAATTATTGTTGTTTTTTTATTGAAAAACCAAACCAACACAAATTGCGTATACTTGCCCCTATGCAGTGTTCGCTTGTACGCACTTTAACCCTCAATTTTTGCGCACACATACCCCTAATAGAGTTTTTATAATTTATATTTTAATTTAAACAAATTATGGTAAAAAAACAATAACATTTTCACTCAATGGTAATCGCAATAAAATATCTTTCATAAATAAAAACTACTTAGGTTAGGTAAAGTTAGTCAGGGCTATCACTTTGCTGCCATAAACTCTGCCTGAAACTCTAGGCACCAACTCAATTCATTTAAAAATGAAGAAAAATACAATCACAACTGACTTCGTAGAGGGCCTGACATTTAGCTAATAGTGCATTTTTGAAAATCGAAAAATCATTCAGCTTTTTGAGGAAATCGCCGTACGCACACTTACTCACTGCGTACACTTACTCCGAACGAATCTGCAATTACGTTGAACTCAATTTTTTTAACACCCCAGTAGATAATTGAAATAATTAATTATCACAGTTGAACTCGGTGGACAGTCGCTGTCGCTGGAACTCTACCAATTGGGGAATCTGCAATGGAGTCGGTAACGAAGAAGCGAAGTCAAGTTGGCTGTCATCCGCAAAAGTTGCAAGTGTTAAAATTGTAAAAAAAAAATAGGAAGGCTCTAAGTGATCATAACCCTCCCACTTCACTACATCCCTACTTGCGCGCCTAGGGAGTTTGCAGGTTTGGCCTTTGATTTTGAACAGTAGGCCTCCTTATAATCACTTCATTGCTAAGGCCAATCAAATGCTGGTGTTGTGGCATAAGTGTGATCCAGGAATTTTTACTCCTGCCTCTCTTTCACGATTGTAAGGGATTGTTGACTGATATTGCCTTTAGGATGGAAATCGTAGGGTCTCTCCCTTGAACATGATAATACCAACTGAGTTGGTCGCGCACCATTTTCTATGAGATATAAATGAAGGCTTCCTCTGATCATGGAACTTCTAATTCGTTTTGTAACTCCTGATGTCATGCGAAGCAGCATCCTCATCTTAGATGCCATTCATATGCCCTCATACTGTTTATCGCTGGCAAAAATTGTGAACCGTAAATGAGCGGCGGGCGCACAATTGTGATGTAGAGCCTTCCTTTCAGCTAGTGGGACATTTTTCGTTCACAAAAGATAGCTGAGTTTGTCCGCCACTTCACCGACCCTTGGATTACGCGATAATTGATGCCATCACCACAGGTTAATTTGCTATATGATCTTATCAATACACCCATTAAAAATATCTTATCTCTAGCTGGTTCAAAGGGTAGGGTGGAATTAGATCCACGTAGTACAATAAAAGATTTTTTACTGATCTTAATGTATGAATTTTTGGCGACTGTCACTTGAACCTAACATAACCTATCCTACTAATACAATAAATGCAAGCGTTCGAGTGTTCGTTATTCAATCAATCCGAAATGGCTGAACGGGTTTGAATGATGTCATAAAAGAGTTGGCTATATTCCACTATCCCATTGAAAAACAAAATATCGCAAATTTGTTCGAATTAACTTTGATTCGCTTTTGCGATCGTTAACCAGAACCGCATTGGTTCGAGTATTGGATTGTTTTGAAATTTGTCAATTACGAGTTTGTATGGAACCTTTTTGTCGCGTAATCGACTCGCTCTTTAACAATTTGTTTATGAAGTCCACTGGGACCAACTATTTGAAAATGACATAAAGTAAAATTATACTCGTATCATTTTGATAAGCACTTTGATAAACGACATTAGGCCAAGTTGGCTTCATTTCACTTTCCAACGCAGATCTGATTTTGGTTGCGCTGAAATCGAACACTTTTTGGGTTGCCCGCTTCGTGGCTTGACTCACAAAACTTTGTTGCTCCGCTTATGGTAGATATATCCGCTCTGTTGCGCATTTTGATTGGATTTCTTAATAAGAGAATTTTGCTTTAAAATTAACAAGATACGAAAATTTGGCTTTATGCCACTTTGCTCAATTGGCCTTTATCAAAGTGTGCTATGCCAAATGAGAGAATTTGGCCTAAAGTCACCTGATGCCGGATGTCGCTTGGGCTTGACCTTTTGTTCTATTTGGATTTGCTTGAATAAATGCACGTATGCATTGTTATGTTTTTTTTTTTTTAATTCTTTATTCTTAATTCGGAAATCTAGTTTAAGTTGCTTAACAATTCTTACTATGTATAGTTCCTATATGTATACTTAATTTGGAGAATAGTTAGTGACATTTTTTATTTAGTTTATAGTAAAAAAATGGAGATAAATGCCACTTCAAAATTAACACTGTGGGATGGACAAGCATTTCTAGGTACGTATATGCGTTACATTTTATAGAAAATTCAATTGCTTACGAAGAAATATATATATATTAATAAGAGCTAACATAAATTCATAAAATTAAAAGTTAAAAAGTTAACAAAGAAAGAACTCAAATAATGAAGCGTAACAAAATTTCGATTTAATTTTGATTAATCGCAAGAAGCCACTATTTTACTCTTTTAAGAAATACAGATGCAGTTCTAATTATTCACATATCCTCGGGAAGACTATTAAATAGTTTGTAGGAAACAATTGAGAAAAAGTTCCTAAAGCTTGATGTGTGAAAAGGCGGAATATGTAAGGCGGTAGCATTATTGCTTCGTAGATTATGGGTGCCAGATATAGGGCTCTGCATATAGCCACCTCTTATAAAGAATATTTTGAGGACTTTAAAAAAGTGTAAATGTCTTACCGACAGAATATTTATTCTTCTAAATAATTCTATGGTGTGGGTTAGGTGGGCTGATTTGGATACTTTTCTTATCGCGGACTTTTGTAGGACAGTCAGCTGTTGAAGTTTATTGAGATATGTATCTCCCCATGCGCTTATTCCATACTGGAGTCTGGAGTGAAAAATCCCAAAGTAGATTGTTTTCACGGTCCGTGAAGAGCAGTAATTCCTAAGACGATAAAATATGCGTAGAGAAGATTGCAGATACTTTTTCCAACTTGAGATGTGTTGGCTCCAACTAAAATTTCTATCAATAATAACACCTAGATATTTATAGCGCTCAACTAATTCTATTTTGAAGCAATACGAGTTGCTGCTAGTATTTTCGTCATATAGGACCCTGGAATTTTGCGCATCACATACACAGTTTAGCTATGTCTACAACAGGTCGATGCATGAAATATAATGTCAAAGTCTGGGGAATCTTTCACTTTTAAACTGAAAAACATTAATTTAGTCTTATTGCTTACTACTAACTTTTGGTGAACCAGAGTATTAGCAAGTGAATGTCGTGGTTTATGTCAGCAACTAGATTTAGAAGGTTGGTTGATCCATAAGCAAATGCAAAATCGTCGGCGAAAGCCTTTACATAAATGGGATTGCAAAAATAGAGTTGACATATATTAGAAACAAAATAGGGCCAAGAACGGATACCTTGGGGTACACCTACATTTATTATCTTTGAACTACTTAAATTATTCCCGATTTTTACCTTCTGTGTTCTGTCGAAGGCTTTTATAATATCGACAAAGAGTCCGGCGCAACATTTTTAACATCGAGTTCTTTGTAAACAACTGCACAAAAGTCTAGGAGAGCATCTTCCGTAGAGAGGCTTTCTCTAAACCTAAACTGCTTTCGCGGAAGAAGAGATCCTACCAAATGACAATATCAATCAGCATTCCCATACAATCACCAATAAGAGGCAGGCAAAAAGACTCATGGATCACACAAATGCAATTACACCAGTATTTGATTGGCATCAGTGACGAAGTGATTCGAAATCGGGAGGCCTGCCGCTAGTTTTTGAGGTAAAACCAGCGAACCCCTCAGGCAGACCAGAAGGGATGCAGATGGGACGGTTATGGTCCTTTTGTTCTAGATCATAACTCCGCCGTTAAAGAGATAGAAGAACAATGCTTGTATGTATAGTAAAGGCATGAAAAACACAAACCGGAATGGTCTGTTCAGACGTAGGTGTTCACATATCGGTCAATATAATCATATCAAAAAGGTAAATCATTGCCCCACACCAATTGCTTAGATAAACATAATTTATTGCAATGGATGTACAGATTACCTAATTCAATTCCCTTTATTTAATTAAATTTTCCAAATTCAAGATTACGTTCTGAACCGATTAATTAAACCACCGACGATTCACGGTTTATTTTTGAAAGGAAATTACATTTCCTTTAAGCGTGATTCACATACTGACGCAAGCATTGAATTCTACTACTGCCGTATCGCTTTCCGACCCACATTACTCATTTGTGAGATGTGTTTAAAAAAAAATATTTTAGACGTATAGTTGAACATTTCATTTAAAAGCCCAAAAACAGCGATCGTGTTATGTGTTTTCTTTGCTTCGTAGGGCAGAAAAAGTGAGAATTTGATGTAGTTGTCAAGAAGTTGCTCAGTCCTCAGTGTTGTGCGAGTCCTCTCACTGGATGGAAGCATGTCGTTTGGTAGGTAACGCACATTTTTTTTAATGACATGTTTTGTCTTGGTATGGGAGCGCTTATCGCTTCGTAACGGTGTAAGGAAACATGTCTGAACTTGTGTTTTCAATTGAATACTTTCGTCTCGTGATTGTTGTAGTGCTAAATATCAGTTAACACAATTGTGTTACTTGGTGTTTAGTACAATTTTTTGATTATGGCTCACATTTGTGGTATCTGGTATATTTCAGCTAAAAGATTGGGTTTAGATAATGAGAGTGATCTTGAGCAGATTCTGGAGATCTTAGAGAACTCCGATGTTGAGATTTCAGATGATGACGAACATTCTGATGAAACCTGGAAACCAAATTTTGTTGATGATGAGGTTAGTGTTGAAGTGGAGGACGAGAATTTACCTGAGGAAGAACCGGAAGCAGGTAAAATGGGTTGTGGGTCTAATTGTTTTTTTTTCAACGTCAATTTTGTTTGCAGAAATTATTTTTAGTACGCGTGATTCGTCAATGTCCTCAGCAAAAAACCAAAGAAACGATGTATGGAAACAAATTGATTTTCCACATCACAAGATTCCAATAGTGCAAGGATGTCCGAATTTTGTGAATGAAGTGAATTTCAATTAACCGAAACCGAAATAAGAAACTTTTACGGTTGTTCCATAATAAAGGGTTGTCTGGGCTTTCCTAATATGCGATTGTATTGGGCTGAGGATTTTCGAATCGATCTAATAGCCAGCTCTATGTCACGAAACAAGTTTATGAAAATGCGACATATTATCCACTTTGTTGATACCAGCAAGCCCAGTACAACAAATAAATTATGGAGAATACAGCCTGTCATTGACTTAGTAAGAAACCGCTGCAATCCGAGATTACTACTTATTCAATAGATGAGCAAATGGTACCATTTACTGACAGATGTCCAGCGAGACAGACAATTAGATCTAAACCTCGTCCTGTAGGACTTAAAAATCTTGTTTGCGCTACCTCCGGTGGACTTATTGTTGACTTTGAAATGTTTCAAGGAGCTGGAATATTTGCTGACTGTGGACTTGGACACGGCCCTTCAATAGTCATACGCCTTACAAAATTTTTGACAATCGGAAGCCATTATATACTTTGACAGATTTTTTACAACGGTTTCACTTCTAGAGAAATTAGATGAAATGAGATTCAAAGCTACGGGCACGATAATGACAAACCGTTTAGGAAATAGAATCCATTTTCCACAGGATAAGAAAATGGTGCGAGGTGAGATGAGCCAATTTGTAAAAAACGGGCAAGTGGTAGCAGTAAAATGGTGCGACACGAAATGTGTGACAGTTGTGTCAACTATATGTGGCAAAGATCCCATCGGAGAGGTCAATCGCTGGATACAAGGTCTAAAGCGCCGTCTACCCGTACCGATACCCGGTGTAATCCAAGATTACAACACATTTATGGGCGAAGTGGACATAGGTGATCAAATGATGGAATACTATCGGATTAAGACAAAGACTAGAAAGTGGACAGTTATAGTTTTCTTTCATTTTCTGGACCTCACAATCTAGAATTCCTGGATGGAGTACAAGAAAGATGCATCACTCCTAAAACTTAAAAAAAAGATGTCAAGCCGTTCTTATTTTACAAACTAGAAATTGGTAAGGTACTGGCACAAATGAAGGACCCACCAGGCGATGAAGTAGCAAAGTTTGAACTGCCTGAAGGATGTTATGGCACAAAGTATCGTCCACATAAGACCCCGGATGATATTAGGTATAATAGATACGATCATTGGCCGGAATTTCTAGAGGGTACAGTGAAAAGGTGTCGCAATGAAGGATGCTTAAGCCGCTCAAGGGCTAGATGCCAGAAGTGCAAAGTTCATATTTGCATTTCAAGGGAAAAAGATTGTTTTAAATCTTACCATACAAAATAACAAAATCAAATCGGTAAACAAAGCTGTGAAATTCAATTTATAACGTTCCTACTTACTTCTAAATTATTTATATTAAAATTAATTTTGTTTTTTGTGTTTATTATTACTTCGTATTGTTTTGTTAATGTTTAATAAATTTTATTGTTGAATTCCTAATGAAAGATTTTCAAATAAAGATAAAGAAACCATATTTTCAAAGTAAATTGTTTGTATGAAATAATAAAATGATGTGAACTTCTTATGACCCAAGGTAGACAAATGTGTTATGTCCTTCCCAGTAGACCTGTACATACAAGATTTTTTTTTTTTTTGATTTTTTCCGTTAATCCTATAGTGAAAAGAGACTAATAACAAAGTTTCACCCTAATCGAACAATTTTTTTTGTATATGTGTCTGAAAGGGATAAAAAAACGAACACTTTACTGGTTTGAAAGTTCACTCAATGAACTACGCCATGACCTCAACAGATTGTCTGTGGCTGCAAAATGTTTAAGCAGTTTTAGGTTTTTTTTCTCTCCATATAACATCAACTTGCAAAACTATGAAAAGGTACATAGGTTTGGGGCAGAAAGTTCTCCTTGAGCAAGCTGACGTGTATATGTACATACTCCTTGTGTGACATTTGTTTGCCTTGTTATTTACCAGTGCATTGAGGAAACCGTCATCAAGGACTAAATCATGTTTTACCGGATGTGCCTCCTAGCTAGGAGAATTGTTTAAAAACATATTCTCAAATATGACCGGATGGATGTGTTTTTCCATTTCGGAAAATACGACTTCCTTTGAGTGTAAAAATGAAATAAAAAAACTGTTCCAAATTTTTGTGAAGAAGGATTTGCTTCTGTGGATTAATTGGTTTTAATTAAAACTGCACTGGGATTGGAAGGGTGAAAATTAGTTTTTTTGCAACTGGTTTTGTAATATTGTTAAATGTGTCCGAACAATTCATCAATTGTTTCTTCTTTTCTTTTTTGAAAAATGCAAAACAGAGCAAATGGCCAATAAAAGTTAATAACGCCAAATTCTGTTTTCCATCAGCTGAGGGTTGATTCCACTTTCCCCAGTAAACTGTTAAGTAACGAAATTAAATCCTCTACAGAGTGAGAAACAAAATATCCCGATCAGATAAATAGTAATTCAACCCCCGCTCCGCCTGCAATCCTTTCAATGTCCATTAGCATGTTGAATTTTATCTTCGATTTTTTTTTATTATTTCATTTTATTTTCGTATTCAGTATTTCCTTGACATCCATCTGTGTTTGTGTGTTGTGTTGTAACTTTATTTCATTTTAGTTGGTTGGTTTCCCTTCTCGATACATTTTCGGATTATATGCGTATTTTTTGGTTGCCTTAATCTAACGCGTACGAACCGACCCTTTTGCGAGAAGATATGTAGCTTCCTTAATTTATGTTGACATTGAAAGCGGAATCCTAGTGCAGACCTTGTTTCGTTGGATTTTAAGGAAATCTAATTTCCGCTCTTTTTGGGTGTTTTTCCGCTTGAGCTTTTTGGTCAAAGTGTTTCACATTTAACTACAAAGTTGAGTTCATCACTTTTTATTTCTACAGTCTAGGAGTTTTATTAAAATAAACAAATTGGGTTGGGAAATAACTTCACGGGAAATAAATTCCCATCGAATGGTGAAGTTATTTTCCATATGAAGTTATTTCCCTGCACTGAAAAAAACCATCACTTCTACCTAACCTAACGTAAAAGCAAAAGTTGATTAAGTCAACGCCTTCAATAATTTCCAACCTTGTTTTGCGTGTATTTCGACATTATATCATGGGTGGCATGTGGAAGATGCATAATTTTGTTTTTTGTTACTGGCGTATTCCTAAGGCACCATTAAGTGTAGCCACAAGAATAATTATCATGCTGCCCTCTATTAAAGTCTACAAGTTCGTATTTTCCTATGGCTGGTGCCACAGACCACCACATTCGAAGCCGATTATGCATTTTCATGCCGGAGTTAATCAGAATAATGCTCTTCTGCATAAATATAAGATGCTGTGGATGTGGATGTTAAAAAACATCAATGAAAAACCTAATTTCGGAGGAATGGTATCCGACACTTTTTTCCCCCTTAGAGCACCCAAACATTTCATTACGATTTAGCAAAGTTACACATCATAAATAAAAAAATAATTTCTTCAACCGTTGTGACAGGAAATTGCTATAAAAACGCAATGACAAAGCGTATAGTTTTAGTGTAGACAAGGCGCAATTCCCTTAACAGCGTAAGTTTATTTGATTCAACAATAAAAGCAGGCTATAAACCGCATGCTATGCTTTTCATATCCCCATTATTTGACAAAAAAAACTTCGTCACGCATCCCAAACGGAAACTGATATAAAACCTGCGTTCTCGTTAACGTGTTAAAAAAGTTGTATCCATGAGAATCATTTTCCCTTAACCACATTTTTATTTTTATTACAACTTATACGAAGTCGTAAGGATTCAAGTAGAAATTTCGAAAAAAAATAATTACTAAAATAAGGAGCCGAATGGGAGTGCATAATATGGATCAGTTGATAAACAGAATTAATGACATTGCCTTTGTGTGCCCCGTTTTCCTGCCGTCGAGGAGATGTTAATACACTTGGGTCAGGATTTGATCTACATCGGCAGGCTGGCAACATGGTATTGGCTGACAAGCGAAGTACAATTATAAAAGATACTTAAGCAAAAAATATGCCAAGTTGCGATACAAAAACTTCAAGAGCCCAAACAGAGTTTCTAATCTTGCCGGGTCAATATTCTTATGAACAGTGAAAGTGGAGGATATTCCTGAGACTGATTATCATTTGGAGAGGGCTTTTAAACGAATGTGATAGGGAAACGTGTCTTAAGTGGACAGATGATCGTTTTGAAGCTAGGATTCGAACGATACTTTCGATACTTAGTAGTAATCGATCCTTTTGGGATTCTATACCGATACTGAGTACTCGATACTATAAGCCGATACTTTGAGTAGTATCGTCGTAAGGTATCGGGAATAAAGTATCACGCGTTTTTGTGTATAAATCAAATTGTCTGTGTATTGATTTTTTTTCCTATACTTGCTCACAAATCGTTTGAAAATTCACGCAAATCATTTGTAATATCTCAACCATTTGGGACCACAAAAGCGGGCCTTTGAAAACTAGAAAGCTGTGTGTGTATCTTCCTTTTATTCGGTCATTCAATAGTCTTGAGAGATCTACAGCGCAATATTTTCCGTTTGTGTTTTAAATGTTATACCTTGCAAGTTATCTTTTCGCTAATCACAATTTCGAAGGTTTAGAAAACTTATATTTATATGTTATGTGTGATTGTATTTTTTCCGGAAAGAGCGCTTCCGGAAGGGAAAGTGTATTTTTCGTGTGTACTTTTTCATTTATTCTTATTTCCTCCACAACCTTTTTTAAAAATAACTAAATAAGCATTTATCGCCAGTTTCGACTTCACGCTTTGATTGTTAAATCGTCAGTGCCAACAGAAAAATTATTTTCTAAAATCGGCGCGAAAGTTACTCTGTCCATGAATCGCTTAAGTCCAAAAGGGTTAAATTAATTACTTTTCTTAGCCGGTCGCCCTGAAGAAGAATGATTTTTTTAATTGCGATTTTTTTTTAACGTTGGTGTTACTGAGAAGTTTTGATACTTTAAGTTCGATACTTCTTAGGTATCGATACTCGCCAGCTCGATACCAAAGAATACTTCTCATCGATACCCGGAGCCGATACTTCAAAGCCTATTTGAAGACACCGTGTGACAATTTTTATCGGAACCACGAAGCTCTGTTCCAAACGAACAATTATTCAATAAACCTGGTTCGATTTATAGCCCACTATGGAGCAGATTGGACGGCGATAAGGCAGCTTAGTTGCTGTTCATAAACCCATTTTAAAATTTGACTGTTAGTTTGTAATATTTGTTTATACAAAAAAAATTGTGGTTAAGTGTAAATACAATTTGTATTCTTTTATCTTATTAATAAATATTTATTTCTCCAAATTTTATATTTTAATATCTTATTTTGATCCTTCGACCGCATCCGCCTCCGACTCCAATTTACATCCGACTCCACGGAGGTCGGTATGAAGCTTCCGACTCCGACTCCAATAAAACAACCTCTGTAACATCCCTACGTCGTGATCGCGAACTATGCTCATTGTGCAATAGAAGGGAAATGGAAACAGTTCTATATTTCATTGGTAGATGTCACATTTTCAGATAATGTACTTAGGTACATAATTATATTTTAAGAAAACAACACTTACGAGTAAAAACGAAAAGTAAAATAAATGTTTTAAATTAAGTCAATGATGATCCCTCATGGGAGGGCTATGATCATTCTAAGCCAGATCATAGCCTTGTCGTTAAAAAAGAAGAATCATGATATGATTTCCAAACCTAGTAATTTTGTTATCAGTGCCCTCAAATAAAGAAATAAATATTTATCATATTATAGAAAACATTGGCCCACTGTACTAGGGCAAAGCAAGGTTCTAACCTTCAAGTTTGCGGTTCGGCGTCGGGATAAGTTCCCGACCAAGCCAACAATATGCGGAGCCGATATCGCACCATCATCGAGGAGGTACCAGAAGAAGGCGACAGAAGATGCATATTTCAAAACGCTGCAACGCAAAATAATGGCAGCAAGCGAAGAGTAGCGAGTCAAGAGATGGTTGGAGAGGAATATACTGCGTTGAAATAAGAAGATGAACGCAGTCTCCCAGCTCAAGGACATCGAAGAGTCTCGCGATCGAAAAAACATCACGAGATTTTACAAGAAAGCGAAGCAACTGGCTGCTGGCTTTAAGACCGGAACGCAAGCTCTGCGAAACAACGACGGAAACCTTGTCACCGAAACTGAAGAAATAGTAGATGTGTTTAACCCTAGAAAGATAATCTACGTCTGCGAGATGTATGACGAGCGGAAAAAATGTTATATCCTTTTAACTATAAACCGCATTGGGTTGGCTGCTTAAACTAACTTAGTCAGTGGTCGGAGCTAGCCCGTAACGGTCGCGGTGCGATGATAAGTACCTGCGGTAAGAAGTTATAGCTATGCCGGACTTCTGGGGGCGTGTGTGACCTGTGCCATTCTTACATTTATTTTAATCGTATATAATTTAAAATTACTAAGCTTTGTTACTTCTGCTGTCCTACGAAGCTTTATTTCAGCTTTATTTCAGCTGCCGTTAATTTGCCCTAATACTTTGTGTACGTTGTCCACCATTATGAACTGGCGCACGGAAGATGGATACATTTTCCCGCCACTTCGTCCAACATCTGTTTACGCGATGATTAATGTCTTATTCACAGGTTGCTTCGCTTATGATCACAGACCTCAGATATTGAAATTTTTCGCTCTTCCATTCATTTATAGTTCTCGAATAAGTAAAAGTGGATCAGCACAAGTGTTGAGGTTTTTCGGGCCATAAATCAAGATATATTTAATTTTTTGATACTTATTAATTTCAGAAACGCTGTACATCAAAATAAACTTATAATTAGTACAGGATATAAATGACACAATATAACAATTAATGGCAAGAATGCCTAATGACAACAAAAGAAAATACATGTATATAAGTAAAATAAAATTAAATTTAGAGTACAATAATACAAAAGCGCAACCAAGGAAGAGAAGAATAAAAAAGACCCATTAAAACAGCGTACGATTACGGACTTCCAGAGTTTGATAGCATAAATGAAAAATTGCCTGCGTGATGTCAAGCAGGTAAATGTAGCAGGACGTAAGACTATGTAGCGATTTGATGAGCAGAAATTTATTTTATCAAACAAATAGATAGCTTTTTTCACATGAATTGTTTTGTAGAGTAAAGCACAACAACGATATTTGAAATAAGTCTCCAAGTTACATGCAAGGAGTTGACAAGCTTCAGATGAATTATGGTCAAATCTACGAAGATTGAAAACATACCGAGCAATTGAATTGAAAGCAACCTTCAGTTTTTTAAGCGAGTATGAGTCAAGATGGGCAAATAGCTCACAGTCATATGATATAATGGGTATAATCAGTGCCTTTACCAATTTCAGTTTGACTTCTGTAGGTAAAATTGTTTTTGTAATAGATAAACCACGTAGCGATCCATATATTTTATTTATTATTGAATTTATGCGAACATCCCATGTCAACTTATTGTTAAAGATAATTCCCAGATGTTTTGCCTGGTTAACATATTCAAATTGGCAGCAATTTAAAAAGATAGGAGGAAAATCGGAAAGATGTGGTTGATGTTTGGATATTGGTATGGCTTTTGTTTTGCCGGGGTTCAGCTTTAGACCATTGCGTATTGACCACTCGAAAATAGAGCACAGATCGTCGTTTATTTTTGCAACAGCATCTTAAACCATGCCAATATTAAAGCTAATGTACAGTTGAACATCGTCAGCATATATATGATACTGACAATGTAACAAAACGGAAGGTAAGTCATTAATAAATAGAGAGAACAATAATGGACCAAGAATAGATCCTTGAGGAACACCACAATTAACAGGAAGAAACGAAGACAGTTTACTATTACATGAAACAGCTTGCAAGCGATTAGTCATATATGAATAAATTAATTTGTTAGAAGTATCAGAGAAGTCAAGTGCTCGTTGCACGGATGCTTGATCGTCCATCGACAGCAAAGAAGAATTGATTCACTTTCGAGTCCGTCATTTTTCTTCAAGCTTATAATCAAGGATTGCAAGAAATAGCAAATGAAATATTACGCTTTCCGTTGGCTGGATCGGATCATCTTACTACTGTCTTTACGCTCGCATACATGTCCATGATCGTCTTTTCGTAGGTTTCTGGAACTTCTCGGTGTCTTAGGTTAGGTTTAGGTTAGGTTTATGTGGCTGTCGGCAGAAGCCGACACACTTAGACCAATTTAGGTCCATTGTGATTCAACTCTGTAGATGGGACTGGCCAACGACACGCGATTAACTCGACGTGGTATGGTATCGGTGTCTTAGCGCCATATTAAAACGGATATCGTGGTTTTCTATCACAGAGTTTTTCAATTTTAACCCATACTATGCAAATCCCTTAACCCAAGAAAAATAATCTACATCAATTTAACGCGTACTCTAGAAATTACTATCTGCCTGACAGAACAATTGACCGTTACCGAGCCTGAGCGCTCTGGGATTTGAATTTCCTTTTCATATATAAGAACTCGGTATTCTTACTTTACGGACAGAGCTTCCATTAGGTCGTTGAGGTGAGTCACGTTAAAATTGAGATCGTGAAGACAACTGTGATATTTGTTCAAACTGCTTAGAATTTTGTTGTGGGACAACTTTTCTTGTTGTCTGCTAAAATTAATACATCTACAACTTCAATTTAAATAAAAAAAAATACTCAATAATCACCCCTATTGCGAGTGTCAATCGACAATTGATAATTGACTATTTAAATGTGTGCTATTGCGAACGAACGATTCTAAATCATTTTGTCAATCGCAGTCAATTAAGAAAATCATGTTCATTGATATTCTTGTCAATCGCATTTTTTTATCAGCTATCAGATAGCCGTATTCTTTTCCGCAAATAGCTTTCTAATACCCGTCCAACGACTTCATCATGATAGAGCGGTAATTATTACAGTCTCGCGTATCGCAGTTTCTTTTGTACAAAGGATAACTTTTCCTTCATTGGTTAAGCATTGGAGCGCCCCTCATCAGTTTAGAGATGAGAATCATTTGCCATTTAGCTTTCACACTCTCTAAAACCAAATACCGAAAACTCTCTCGAATCGTTTCGAAACCTAAATTTCTTAAAATACTGTCCAATTTCTAAGATTCCTTATTTGTTATCATAAGTCATGCAAAAAATGTATTAATATCACAAATACAGCAAATAAATAATACATACCTACAACACAGATTAGGTCTGCTCCTTCTCCGCCGAGCAATTTCATCTCCTGAATTGAACTCGTCGACACAATAATAGCTATAAATCTTTCCCCAATGGTGGATAAAATACACCGAAAACCCAAGGACATCCTTCGTGAATCCAATATTTCGCAATAAAATATTCAGCACTAAATCGACAAAGTCGACTCTGGAGCACTCTTGTAAATATAAAAATATTTATTTTACAAATATGCAATAAATCACTCCTTTGACAATTAACATGTGAACTGAGATTAAGGCTCTATTTTAATTTAAAAATCCTGTTGTAATTGATATGCAACTCAACCACATATGCACATACATATGCACTGCACAGCAACCACTGACACAGTTGTTGCTGTGCGACTTTAGTCGCATTTTAACCCCTTTTTTTGTTTCATGCGACTCTGAGACGACTTGTTAAAAAACTGTATTTTTTTTGCCCTGTTAAAAAATCATACAACTTTCCTGATTCCATCTATAGAAAATTGACTATACTCCATCCGAAAATAATAGTCAGTACAGCTCTTATGGGAAGAGTGAAATAATGTCAGTGCGGACGCTACGTTCTTTAAGTATGCCACCATTTGGTGGTTTCTTTGATTTGTGACGGTCAATATTGGAAGCTATGGCAATCCTAAGAGAACTTTAAAAAACAAGTTTATGTAAAGCATTGTAGCCAGAGGGAGAAGGAAAAGTCCTTCTCTTCACTGTACTGACTATTAATTCCGGACTGCGTACAAATTGATTGTTCTGGTTTTTGTAGACAAATTGTTCCAATATTCCAAAAAAATATCTATTTTCGTTCATTAAAGCAAGTATACCACATTCTAACGCAGCAGAACTTTGAGAATTACATTCACTACCTCTGTTTCATATATAACAAAGTCACCCCCATTGTTTGTATGTGTGAGTGCGACTATTGTAGAATTTGACTTAGAACAAACAATTGCCAGCTCCTTCGCTTTGTTATTGTTTGTGATTCGTTTAATAATTTTGTGAAGTTGGCGCGGTTCTGAATAATTGTGCGTTGTTGAAGCGTTGTTTTATAATAATATTTCAAATCGTTCTGGATTTTGGATTCAGGATTCGTACCCTTCAGACCGACAAAATGAAATGCAATATATTCATATTAATGGAAATGCAAATAAGACTTTAAAGAAAATATGCAACGAGCGACCTGATGAGTTGGCTAGGATAAGTTCTGCGATGGACCAAGACCACTCTGTAATCTTTTCATTCCAGCGATGGAAAACGGTTGGAGCTTTTTGTCACCGTTGACTATGGCCTTAACGAACCCCTTCAGAAAATTGTTAATTTAATGTGTATGGGTTTACATTCATTTTCGTATGGTTGCAAGGGGACTTTTTTTTAAATAAAAGCTGAAAAATGACAATTTTTGTGCGTAATGTGTGCATGTGATGCGAAACATTTTAATTGAATGGAAGTAATTGAATTTTCATAATGCAGGAAACCATAGCAACACTGACTGACAGGCAGACGGCAGTATTGCCATGTCCTTATTCTTAAGTATACCAATTTGTAAACTTTATGATGAAAAAATAAAGAATCTATCTATCTATCTATCTCACTGACTGACAAGCAAACAGACATCATTCGTACCTTAAATTGAGAATCTCCTAATACGCTTGTGATGAATACGAAATTTAGAGTAAACCAGAGTCAGGGTTCAGCTTCAAATAAACATGTTTGTAAACATGTGAATTATTGAGGAAATAAATAGTAAAATACAAGTTACGAATGAAAGCCAACAAGAGGTAGAATTCACCAGTTGTGACTTATTACGCAAACTGTGGCCAAAATATGTTAAAGACCGGACCAATAAACTTTTACATTATGACTTCTTTGCTAAGGGACCTAAGGGAACTAAATCTCAAGGATAACGTTATCGGTAGAGCCTATGGTGACGAGGAGACCCTTGAAGATACACCTCACATTCTCTGTCACTGCCCAAGCCTATGTCACCTGAGGAACAGAACAATTGGAAGATACTTCTTCCAAGACATTCAAGAACTATGTATCACTATCTGTATCTAATCTTTACAGGTTTATAAGGGCATCTAGATGGCTGGACAATGTGGAGTATGAAAAGAACACCAAGGATGGAGGACCAAAGCCGAAACAACTAGGCCAATCGCCCAATGAAGAATATGACAATCCATAATAGGTCCATCTGGACCTAAGTGCGGTGCAGCAGATTTACTCTGTTTCATTAACCCGGAAACCTAACCTAACCTTAAAGAAATTACTAACAGCGTTTGGTCGTCGAGGTTCGTCCAGCAATCATTCGTCTTGTATGTTTGACTTTTAGTCACTTCCATAAAAAACATTTCGGCTTCGGCTAGCACGCCCGACACCCAAAGAGATAATGGACCCACTTTAGACCAAAACAGGAACAGTCAGAATGCACCTACAAAAGTACATACGTAAAATAATCCGAAGAGATTGAGAGGATCTTACAATTTGCTTAAGCCGAGGTCCTGAAACAAACAAGCGTTGCTGCAAAAGTTCCAAACAGTTGTTGGTAACCAATCAAAAAACTAACTTTTTTGTTTGCCAACTTTTTTAATAAAAAACTACAAACCATTTTTTTACTTTCTTTGCAATTTATAAGGATTCCTGTGATTTTGCTATATATTGGAGCATTTTCCTACTGCGACTTTTTTCGTGTGATCCTTTTTTTGGGAGATTTTTAAATATCGCAGTGGCAACATTGAAACACTGGAATCGCGTGCAAGTCGAAAAATTGGTTTTAATTTAACGCAACCAAAACAGATGCTTAATTTTCATTCCAGTGATGGAAAACGGCGGGAGCCTTTTGTCACCGTTGGCGTTGACTATGGCGTTAACCACTTAATAAAATATTGTTAATTTAATGCGGATGGGTTTGCATTAATTTGTGTACGGTTGTGAGAGCACGTTTTTTTTTTTAATAAAAACTCAAAAATTACATTTTCATTTGATGTGAAGCATTTTAATTGAGTGGAATTAATTAAAATTTTATAATGCAGGCAGCACTGACTGACAAGCAAACAGAGATCAATTTTACCTTAAATTGGGATTCTACTATTACTTGTGATGATTTCGAAATTTAGAGCAAACCAGTGTCAGGGTTCAGCTGCGAAAATACATCTTTGCAAACATTTGAATTTTTGAGGAAATAAAGTGCTTGTCTGTAAGCATCGACAACGATATTCTTAGAGGTTTGGGTGAACTGGTATCTCAGAGTCCCGAAATCAATTTGCATATTCATCCATCATGTCTAACACAGTGTCGAAAAGCAGTTCCTATCGCAATGAAAATAAATTTATAGCAATTTCAGTAATTGTATTTTACCATTCCGTAATATATATACCAAACTCTCTATCATCTAAATTTGCACTCCAACATGAACCAAATGCCGTAATCAGTGTTTTAAAGATTTTCGCCACAAAATTTGTTTCACTTTACCACTTTCGCAGTCATACAACATGCTGTCCTAACATTTTTGAAGCCTTCAAAGGACTACATAATATGGCATGAATTTTGCACTCTATCGTAAAGAAAAATCTTAAGCATCTTCATTCTCTAAGCATCTGTTCTTTGTGTTCCAAAATTTATGCCAACATTATTATTTCTCAGTGACCGGGAAAATTCATCTTCTGCATTAGTACGAACACGGAACCCAACAAAGAAGCTGTCTATTTTTTCGTCGCGGCGGTAGACAATTTTGTACTCTATCTGAGGGAAAACAACCAAAGCCATGCGGAACCACAGCAACAGCAGCACAAGCACCAGCACCAGCATCCTGCAATTAGTTTTTAGTTTGCTCTTATTAAATTCATTGCAAGTGCACATTCAAGGATTTGGTCTGGATTAGCGGGAGGGTAAACATGACGATGATGATGTTCGTGTTAGTATTGCCCACAATTTGGTGTGAGTGGGTGCAAAAAGACGACTAGTATCTCGGATATGAGGTTATATCCGCTTAAATTGTCGTTTCTTTGACATATATTTCGTGTCGTCGGAACTTTCTGAGTGTTGCTTTAACAATATGAATTTCATCGCCCTGCCTCGACACAAAAAACAAAACTAACCTCAAGGATTCCTCGCCAAGTACTCATAAATATTTATAGATTCGTGCAGACAGATAGTCGATTGGACAAAGTACATACTGCCGCAATCGCGCATTGATTCGTACCGCAAATACTATTCGTCTCCATTATTGATATCGTCACTTTTTTGCGCTCCGACATGTCAACAAAATGTTATTTTATAATTAACTGCCAAAATATGCGTACGTATACATGCGACATTTACGTGTCTGATGGCCATTATAATGTTTATGTGTTGCATTACCGAAAGTTAAATTTTACGCACCATCATGGGTCGACTGAGCGAGCTAGTGCCGGTTTCGGAAGTATGTAGGTAAATGCCATTTACCTGACACATATATACTGGATTGATGGTACAAGAACACAAATATAAACCGTGGAGGAAACGTAGATGGTGTAGGTATGCTGGTGAACATCATCTCGTTGATTTATTTTGTCCTTTTTCCGCATTCATTAAAATCCGAGGAAATGGATTCTTTTACGACTAGATTTATGTGTTTTGATGTTCTTGTTGTGTCCCCTTTTCATTACCTAGATTACTGGTTTTCAAAGAAGGATATGAATTCTCAAGAAATTAGATTAATTTCGGGGGGAAAATATCTGACGTTTGTGTGTGATGAAGAAGGATATTTTCCTTCTTATTGCAAGGGATATCATTTTAATTACTTGCGTTCCGTTTCCTGAGTATTCCAGGTAATCATTTTTATTGCGCTAAAATATTACTTTAGGAATGTACTTGACAATGGTATCCTACTTCTAAAACAGTGCGTTTCTGTACAAGAACTATCAGCTATGTGCAAGTTCTGGCGATAGGGAGAATATGATTGGAGCCTACATGGCTTTATTCTCTCGACATATCCATTTTTCATGGATCCTACATCAAATGACCACCAGATAGGAGGTTTAATAGATAGATGAAAAGAATACGTATTTCATATAAATTGCAGTGGCTCAGTGGTGAGTGCGTTGAACACAGATTATATACCTACAATGAGAAAGTCGACCAAAGACCAACAAATAAGCGTTGCCTAATCTGCTCTCGAAATCGCTGAATACATGTGGAACATACAAATTACATTACCTGGCCAATATTTGCAACTAGCTGACCGTGCTCGCCTTGCTTCGCCAGTCTGCTACTTCTCAAATTTAAAACAAAATACTTGCTGATAAGAATTGATAAAAAGCAATTGCATTTCATACCCTATCTTTCTCACTCCCATGCGCCACAAAAAAAACCACACAAACTACAAAAGGTGCATAAAAAAAGAAAGAAAAAGCAAACAGCACAAAAGGTACAAAGAGAGAGAAACAGATTTGCGCCGCACACACACACAAATTTTCCTCCACTCAACGCTGGGAAAATCCTACGATCTAGCTACAATCGAACATTTTACTTTTTTTAATTGTATAAAATTTATAGGCTAATGCTTATTGTTCAACTTCAGGATAACCTGCAAAGATGATTTATATCTTAAAATCGTTGTACATTTTACAACTTTATATTAAAAAAAATTCTATTTCATTTGGATGAGTCATTCCAAAGCTAGGAACTAGAAAGCATTCGAGAGTTACAACTTTTCTTAGATATCAGCTTAGATCTCCGCTTCCGGACAGCGGATGAAGCATTTTCTCGCGGTAAAAAGTAGCCTATGTTCATCAGGGATAATGTCGGCTTCTAATGGTAAAACAAATTTTCAAATCGGTCTAGTAGTTTCGAAGCTTATTCAAAACAAGCAAACAAACAAACAAACAATCAAATCTTTCCAAGACATCCAAGAGTTTCAATTGTCGTCATAAAAAAAATAAATATTAAGCAATAACGGTTCATACAGGGCAAAACTTAGCTTCTCCAACCACTTTCTTTGCGAAGTGGAAGGGACCTACATTTTTTAAGCCGAATCCGAACGGCAAATTTGAGAAGCTTCTCATGACAATAATTGTTACTCTTTTCAAGCTAGAATCGGGCTGTGAAAACAAGTGCAATAATTTTTGAATTGACTGTTTTTTCGAGCCATTGGCTTTTTTGCCTACTCACTTGGAGGCAACGGTAAAATTCTTGTTCAAAGCATTGATTAGGACTCATACACATGCAAACTCTACAATAAAATACTTCGTTTCGATAATGTTAACCAATTAAGTATTTTTTAGGCAAAATACAAAATAAATCTTGGGTGGCCCTATTTAGTTTTGAGTAGTTTATATTATACAAGATTACTTTAGCGACTGGAAGATAAAGATAAATGCTTCTAAAACTCAGACTGTCTTTTTCACCCGATAAAGAAAACCCTGTTTCCTACCTAGCAATAGTCTCGTTATCAATGGTTGCGAAACAGATTGGAAGTCAAGTGCTAAATATCTTGGGGTGGATCTAAATAAGGGATTGACTTTTGGTACACACGTACAAGAAATTATTAAAATAATTAACTTAACAATAAAAATACTTTTCCCCTTTATAAATAATAGGAAATCTAAGTTGAGTAGTGACAACAAACTAATGATCTATAAAGCGATTTTTCAGGCTATTATGTTTTACGGTTCGCTTGCTTTTGGTTATTATGCAAAAAGTCACAAACGAAAACCTTTAATTTAGCAAAATAAGCGTCTGAAAATGATGTCGAATTTTCCATGGCGCTTTTCAACAGCTGAATTGCACGATTTAACCGACATCCAAATGGTATCGAGCAGAATCTCAAAATTAAGTACACGATATAATATTTCTTGTTTATCTTCCGACAATTCCCTTATCTCAAATCTAGCTTCTTAAACTTATCTTATAAGACACTATTTATCTTCAAGTAAGTATCTATGTTTAATGTTTTTGTAAAAGCTGTTTTGATCTGGGTACTGTACGCCTTTATGTTTAAGCCACCCCTTCTCCCAATTTTCCTTTTTTGTTTTTTTTTTTTATCTTTAATGAAGGTTTTTAACAGAAGCTTTTCCTTCAAAATCTCTTTAAAAAAATGTATACCAATCGCTGTAAATTGTGCAATATAGGTTGTTTAAGAATAAGAAATGTAATGTTTTGGTTACAATAAAAAAAAATGTAATCTTAAATAACACAAAAATCAGTTTATACCTATTTAAAAAAAAAAAACTTATTTCTATTTCTGTACCTACTCGCATTTTAATTAGGAAATGTTTGGTTTTTATATGAGCCAACAAGTTTATATTTTATGTTGGTAAACGTTATGAAATGCTTTTGGGTTTTTTGTTTTTTTGTTTTGCTTTAAATGTTAACTTGTTAATGGAGAAATATATACATAGTGGACGTCCAGTATAACGAATGATATAATGTTTGAAGTCGTTCACTAAAATGAATGTGTTCGTTATATCGAACGTTTTTTACTTTTTGATACATATTATGTTAACTGAAAAATGAGTGTGTATTTTATATAGGTACATATATGTACATCTTTTAATTTAAAATTTAATTACACATGAGAAAAAAAAATCGCTGATTTTTCATGATTGTTCCTTTGCCGAAGAAGCCATTTCTACAACGATTTTCCATGGTCGGAAACTCGCCTTTACGCATGACTTCCTTTGAAAAGATCCATTATATTTATATGTCAACTTTAAGTTTTCAAGGATTTTTTTTTAATTCCACAAACTGTCGACTTTGGCACACCGTAGTAGAGAAATTTTCTGAAGTTTGACACCTTTATTACAATCGTCAATGATGCTGACCTTTTGTTTTAACGTTGAGTTTTGGAATTCATATTATAAGTAAAACAAAAGAGAAACACCAATGAAATTAAAATCAACCTTAAATGAAAAAAGAAACAATTAACTGCCACAATACGATCAAAACAGGACAAAACATGTTCATAACTATGTATGGATACACATACACATCCGCATTCTTTGGTACTAACATAGACTAATTAATAATAAGACACCCCGCTTCATACAAAGAAAAAGTCACCACTTTTGAATTTCCTACACCGGGTTGCTTCTACTATCATTCATGTTGGCTTATTATATTTTTGTGTTGCAAGTTGTACCGATCTATAAGAACGCAATTCATATTCAGTTCAGAGTATGTATATATATAGACTACTAACTACCACTACACACATAACACACTACTCAGCCACTATACAATTACTCTCGTACGATCAGCGAAGCACCGCAATAACGTGAAGTTGCGATGAACCATGAAGTTCGAAAGCAAACAACACACACACAAACACAAAACAGTTGCAGTTCTACGTCGCGTCGGTCGGTCGCTTCGGACTGTAGAGAAACCATCCGCCACGCCATACGATCATCGTTCGTTCATCGTTGTGGATGAAGGTTTATTGATACGAGATATTATTCTTTTCATGTGTTTATGAGGTAGATACAGAGATTACATCATTTTAAATTTATTCACTTTACTTCACTTTTTATGAGATGGCTCTTCGCACAAAAAGTTGTGGTGTAAGATGCGCTGTCCCTTCTTTTCGGAAATCGAAGCGTGACAATCCAACCATATCTTTTTTTCGGTTTCCCAAAGAGGATTAGATTTTTTTTGAAAATTGGATGGATGCATGTTCATTAGAAAAACATCCTCCAGCTAAATACCCATACATTTGTTCCAATCATTTTAGCCAAAATGATATAGGTAAAAAAAAACTAAAAAAAACAGCAGTACCTTCAATTTTTTCAGGTGATATTTTGCTTGAAAATAATACACCTTCTGACAAATAATTATAGGTATACCTACAGGGTGTCCCAGTTAAGCGGTATAATCCTTTAAGGGGTGATTCCTGAAGTTCCGCCGAACAAAAAATAAAAAAGTTCTGCCTCCTTGAACTCATAATTATGAAAATTGTTTGTTCCATTTTTTTACTAAAAATGCATTTTCCCCAAAAATTTTTCAATTATGTACTGGTATAATTTTTTTTTTATGAAATTTTTATCCTTGAAAAATTTCCTATATAAATTATGTTAAGAAACTTTTACGTACGATCAACAGAAGTTGTAGTAAAAAACATTTTTTGTCAAACAAAAATTGTCAAAAAGAATTGTACCTATACCTACTAAATTACTCTTAAAATCTCTTAGAATATTTTTTTGTGGTCCTGAAAAGGACGGCACTAAAACCAAAAAATGTTTTTTACTACAACATCTGTTGATCGTACGTAAAAAAGTTTCTTAACATAATTTATAGGAAATTTTTCGAGGATACAAATTTCATAAAAAAAAACATTTATTACAGAAAACATTTTGAGAATGCTGCCAAATGTTTAGGTTTTCTAAAGCGATGTAAGAGATATTTTACCCCTTCTGATCTGGCTTCAATTTATAAGGCGTATATTCGCCCTAAGTTAGAGTACAACGCTCACATCTGGTCAGGTGCATCAAAAACCACATTGCACTTGCTAGATAGAATACAAAATCACGCGATAAAGCTTATAAGAGACACGAATATTGCGAGCAGTATTGTCTCGCTTGAACATCGCCGAAATGTCTCCTGCCTATCATTGTTTTATCGATATTTCAACGGAAAGCGCTCTTAAGAAATAGCCAGTAGCATTCCTCCCCATCTTCACTTTAACCGCAATACTCGCCATACCTCGAATGCTCATCAGTTTGCCCGAAAGCCTATCTTCGGACGTACCGTGAAATACAGAGATTCCTTCATAAGCCGCTCAACACAAATGTGGAATGCTCTTCCAAAGTCCGTTTTTCCTTTGTTTTATAATCGACAGACATTTAAGACCAATGTGCATCAGTACCTCCTTTCTCCCTATCCCCAATTTCACTAATGCTCACGCTGTGTATCTTATAATACATGAAACGGGTAGTCATAACCCCTATAGCGCCAGTGCATTATAAAAAAAAAACAATTTTCATAATTTTGAGTTTAAGGAGCCCTAACTTTTTTGAAGCTGCACAAATGTAGCCAAAATATTTAAGACTTGTATGCGATACTAAATTGTCTTTCCAAAATGTGCAAAACAATTTTTGTAGCTGTAATATGTAGTTTAGAAGTTATAGCGTTTAAAGTGATTACACATCGAAATTAGAGGTCACCCACTTTATAGCCCATTAACTGTAAATGGGGTGAGAATAGACCCCCCCCCCCCTGCCATACAATTTTTGTTTTCGGCGGAACTTCAGAAATCACCCCTTAAAGGATTATACCGCTTGACTGGGACACCCTGTATATCACCTGTCTATAATTTTGAAAAAAGAGGATATCATACAACATCAACAGCTATCAGCTATACATATATTAGTACACGAATTTTCCTTTAAATCACAGGAAAAATACGGAAAAAATTATATAGGTACCCTTAATTAAAAGCAGTACTTTCACGAAAAATATTCGAAACGCAAGAACTACATACCCACTTACAGAGTAAAAAAAAAAAGGTGTGAGCCACGCTGCACTCACGGTATAGTTGATGTGTAAACATGTAGGCACAGTTGCGCGTTAGCTACCTAATTTGTTATCTAGCTAACGCCATAACTAAGTAACTAACGTAGTTAAATTAGCTTGCGCTAAAAATGCAATCGATTTGGTGGTTAGCTATCATAATGACAACTAATTTTTGCTATTAGCTATTAGTTGCAGGTTGTGTAACTAAGGTCGTTAGGTTGCCAAAGTTAGTTGCGGATGACAACTAAAAGTTGGTTAGTTTTTAGCTGTAGCTTTTTAGCTGACTAGGTAATAACTAATAACTAAATCAAAATTTATTGTTTTACTATAATGGTTATAATTTATTGGGATTTGTTATGCATATTGCGTTTAAAATAAAAATTGATTGAATGTCCCGTCATGTTATTTTACAAAGAGGTCCTTGGAGCCACAATAATTAAACCCGAAAAAGGATATTTTCCCAAAATGTCTTTAGAAACGGCACGGATATTTTACCAACCATGTTTGTTGTTCCTAGCACCCCTCATTCAAATAACATTGAACTCATATATACCGTGTGGATTCTAATGGCATTTTGGAAAAATATCCTTTTTTCGACTTTTAAGGACCTTTTTTGTTGTTGCAAGGACCACTTGGTAAATAACCTTATTACAACTAAAAGTGACATTCTTAAATCGGCCATCGGATACCGAAGTACAAATCGATATTTTTCCTCTTACCTTCAACTGATGTACAACAAACTTCAAGCTATACAACCTCAATATTATTCAAAACAAATCTACTTTCACACAACTTTCCGGTGTTTCGTAATTACATAATAATCTCTAAAACTGGAAAATATATAACGAAATAAATAAAATAAAAAAAAAACAACGACACGCGGTTGTTCTCAAACGGTCATCCATCTACGTACTAACCGCGCCAAACGTCGTTTAATTGCGGTTATCTGTCGAGCAGCGATTAACTCACGTGGTAATGAAAATTAACGGGAATATCTGACGATGACGCTGACGCTAGATATTTCCAACTAGCCCCTACCGAGAAAAAATATATTTACACATCAACGAGAGCAAAAATGTTTACACATTAAAAAACATCCACCAGTCATCGCAGCAAATATGCTCTTATGTGTTCGATTGTAACAACTTTCATCTGATGCAACTTCCGAAACACAAGCTAACGACACAACATGCATGAGATGGAGGCAATCTCAAAGTGGTGACTTTTCCTTTATATGAAGCGGTGCGTCTTTATTATTAATTAGTCTATGGTACTAAGAACAACAATGCGGACTGCATGGAACAAAAATAGATTAGAGATGTCAATGTTACTTTAGTAAGCGTTCGTTATATCGAAAATTCGCTATATCGGCATTCGCTATACTGGACGTCTACTATTTATCAAGATTTCAACATATATTAATTTTTATTGTTACACTGAGGTTTAACAATGTTATACATTTAAAAACAAAAAATTATGTGTAGTTTATACCGGACAAAATGTGCAATTCTTGATTAAATTCAACATTGGAAACCTTTTTAACTTAACGAGCGGCAGACTGAACAACCTCGACATAGTGAATAGTCATGGATTTAAATAGTTCACTATATCGAGAGTATACTGTATTTGATTTGTCTTGATTGCATTAAACATGTATTTTTATTTTTACTTTCAAATGCTCCTGGTTAATATCTGTGTCGACATTATGTGCGTCGATTGGATATAATATCAGTAACCCTGCAATGTTATTCAGTAAACTTTAAACTTCAAAGCTTACAGATGCGCCTACCTGTTTTCATGAGAAAAAGCAGTAACCCGAATGGTTTCGACAAATGCATAATTAATCGAAACTTTCTGACAGTATTGTAATTTTATTATTTGAACAATGGGTCACCTCCTCGAAATTACTCATGCACTCTGGCACACTGTAACGTTTTCAAAATTTCAAACGGCCTAACCCACAACACATTACAAAGTCCATTTTGTAGACACACCCGTTTCACGTTCAACTTTGACAAACTCAAAAGAGTGTTGATTAATGAACATTATTCCTCGGAGAGAGGACCATAAAGCGGCTGCACATAATCATTATTTTTAACTTAACGTTGCAATCTCCGCCCCAGCGTGCACTCGAGGAACAAAAGCCACACCATGTATCTGCATGTAATATCACATGTCCTACAACAATCCTTCTGCAGTTTTTTGTGATTCATGTAGGAATACACAATATGCATGCATGTAGCAGTGTTTCCGATTATTAATCCAACAAACGTTGCCACTACTGGGCCTCCTATAATAAAATCGAAAAATGGAAATTTCGCTTAGGTACCGCACTTACATCGCCTCCAATCCCACTGAATGGAAGGCAGCGAGCAGCATAATGAATCACTCATTCGAATATTGCATTTCGAACGAAGCAAATCGAGTGAATCCGAATGAATGCATCCGTGCAGCCAGCCATCTACCAAAACTGCATTTACTCGATGGAAGATTAAGGATCTGGGAAAAAGAGGAGCAACCGAACATTCGTTTTGAGGATTCGTTGCCGTTGTGCTCCTTGGATTTACATGAATGTGTGAACTGTTGCATGATTTCTCAATTCGGTCATTCAGTGGGTGGGCGAGCAGTTTGCCATACCCTCGCCAAACCACCAGAACGGGAAATGTTTGCTCCTTGCTGGATTGTGTAGACTCAGCGACGGCAACAGGGCTTGTGTTCTATAAAATTCCATTGTAATATCTTTCCGATTGTAGCTTCCCCAATTGATGGTTCATGAAATGAAATTTACGAGCAAAGTCAAATTGATACATTTTCAACTGAGGGGATGATGATGATGGTAAGACGGAACCGCCGGAATGTGCTTCTACAAAACGTAATAAGTTTTTAAAAGTTATTTCAATGGAGGAATAGTTTTGATATTCAACGACTTGCTTTTTCCACTCTTAAAAGTTTTTTGATCTATTGCGGCATACATGAATGTATTCATATCAGTTCTCTACTTGGGAATCTCATAAGCGGCAGAGGGTCATTTTATTGCTGTTTATGTTTGCACAAAGAGAACATTCGCAAATAATGTTTATCATAGAAATAAATACAATAAAACGACACTTATCTTTATTAATGTCCACCAGGATTTTGCAATACAGTCACGTTAACAGTTCTGTGGTTTTACAAATCTCATTATTATCCCATATTAAAATTCTAGGCAAAGAGTATCTGAAATATTTATATGCAGTATATACATTTTTGATTGTTTCCCAAAAAATATTTGCTACAGTTTTTAAGGAAAAATACATTTGCAGTAACATACAATTTATGTAGCACATTATAATTTTAAAAACATAGGGACGGGCTACAGTCCGCTTGGGCGAACTGTTGGATACCCTATTCTTATTCCTATCCCTCATAAGTGGGCGTGACAAAAGTCTAAGTATGGTTGAATTGTTAAGAACGCTATTCATATTTTCTTATATAACACTCAAGCGATTTTATCGAAAAAAAGAAGCTTTTGTAAAAAAACGCTCCCTAGCTCCAACTTTGGTTTTTCAATAAAGTTATTTTATTCAATTGTGGGCGTGTCAGTAAGCGTATTTAAAAAAAAAATAACACATGTCCATAAAGGGCCCCTAGAGAGTATATATTATAAATTTCAGCGCCCTAGCTCAAACTTTGGACTTTCAAAAAAGTTTTTTTTTAAATTGTGGGCGTGTCAGTAGGCGGATTTTGAAAATATTTACACATAGCATAAAGGCCCCCCTAGAGAGTATATATTATAAATTTCAGCTCCCTAGCTCAAACTTTGAATTTTCAAAAAAAGTTTTTTTTTAAATTGTGGGCGTGTCAGTAGGCAGATTTTGAAAATATTTATAAAGTATAGTAGAGAGTATATATTATAAATTTCAGCTCACTAGCTCGAATTTAGGTTTTTCAATAAATTTGTTTTATTTAATTGTGGGCGGATTTTGAAAATTTTATCTCCCGAGCAGTTTTAGGAGTTTTATAAAAAAATTCAGCTTTCTAGCTCAAAATTCAATTTTTTGCAAAATTTTGTTTTTTTGAGTTTGTGGGCGTGTCTGTGGGCGTGTCTGTGGGCGTGTCTGAGGGCGGATTTCAAAAATTCGTAAACTTGATTATTTCGGGACCCTAGAGAGTATATGGTTAAAATTTCAGCTCTCTAGGCCCGGTTTAAAGGCCTAATTTTTGCCGACGGACGGACGGACGGACGGACGGACATGGCTAGATCGACATTACTATCGATGCTGATCATAAATATAGTTACTTTTAGGGGTCTACGAGCAATATTAAGGTATGTTACAAACTATGCGTCAAAATTATAATACCCTTAGAATAGGGTATAATTATTATCATAGATAAGTAAGTTTAAACGCGGCAGTCTTTTGTATGCTTTTTAGACTTCATTACTAAATGTGTTGAAGGCTCCCATTCTTCCGCAAATTGTTTTCGATTAGGTTTTTGCAATAGAAATGCATTGACAGTTGAGGAAAGAAGGGAGCTTACATCTTTGATAAGACTTACTTTAGAAACCTTCCTTTTTGCTGTTGCACTGCTGTGAGGCAAAGCAACCAAGCAACGTTTTCATGTTTGAAAACAGTGGCTGGTAAAGGAAATTTTTTTTAAAATGTTTACATAGAAGACTTCAAAATCCAAATTCGTTGCAAACAAACGATTGGTCTCGAAACGATTTTCATTCTTCATCTAGCGACTCTTATTCAGGTTCGTTAACTAAATTGGCAATTTATAGCATCAATGGTACTTCACTTGGGGTGGTATCTGATTGCAGATTTAAACATCCTAAGGCAAGAGCTTTCGTTTGTTGGCGAAGATTTCAACGGACATATCGGGAAGTCAGACGAAAACTATGTGGACTGCCATGGAGGACTCTGAGGGAGGAGATATTTCAAGTATATGCAAGCCAAACGGTCTTATGGTAGATCAAGATCAAGACTTCAACTCCGACTTCAACTCTGGCTTCAACTTTGATAGGAGCGTGAACTTCAGCGTTTGAAGTCGAGTCAAACACAATAAAAAATGCATTTTCGAGAGCGAATCAAAAAAAATTTTGTACGCAAAACAGAAAATTCGTTCAAAATACGAGTATAAGCATTCGCATGTTGGCAAAACTGAAAACATAGCCACGAGGTTGGTGATATTTGTACTTCATCTTCAAATTTAGGATTTAGGTTAAACGCTGAAGTCGAGGTTGAGGCTGAGGTGCTAATAAAATTTAAATACATTGGTTCTAAGAAGTGCGCACGGCGCCGTGGTTGTCAAAATCTAAGTTGGAGTGGCTGTGTTGATCTGTTTCTAGCATTATCGTCCCTAGTACCATGTTCTTCAAAAAACGCTGGCAACTGATCACTTATAGCAGTGGAGGAAATTGGTACTACGTTTCATGAGGCCTTTATTGCGAATATGAACAATTATCTCCACCACAACCTTCACGAAGTTGAGGAATAAGAGTGCAGTGCACAAGACATGTGAAATTCCCTATTGTGACCCTGTTTGTATGGAGCTAAATCCCTGCCAGAGTCTTCGAAAGACTCCGGCAACGAAACATGGTGGTGAAGCTTAAGCAATGTTAAGGCTCAAGAAAGCGGCATTCAAAGATTGGTCAAAGTGCTCCGCTAACAATGGAAATGAAAAAGTTCGCCACGAATTGGAATACAGACTTTGCAATAGACGGGCGAAGATGAAGTGCCCTCAATTTCAAGCTTAGTGTGTAAAGAGCCTCTATCAGGAGTAAACAAAATGTCTTCTTTGTTTGATGATAGAAATATATGGACGGGCTACAGTCCGCTTGGGCAAACTGTTGGATACCATATTCTTATTCCTATCCCTCATAAGTGACAAAAGTCCAAGTATGGTTGAATTGTTAAGAACGCTCAACATATTTTGTTATATACGAGTAACATTTAAAGGATTTAATCGAAATAAACGAATCTTTATAAAAAAACGCTCCCTGGCTCAATCTCTGGTTTTTCAATAAAATTGTTTTATTTCATTGTAGGCGTGTCAGTAGACGCATTTAAAAAATATTTAAACATAAGTATAAAGGGCACCTAGAGAGTCTATATTATAAATTTCAGCTCCCTAGCTGAAACTTTGTTTTTTTTTTTTGTAAATTGTGGGCGTGTCAGTGGGCGAATTTTAAAAATATTTACACATGAGCATCAAGGGCCTCTGGAGGGTCTATATTTTGAATTTCAGCTCCCTAGCTCTTACTTTGTTTTTTTTTTTTAATTGTGGGCGTGTCAGTACGCGAATTTGAAAATATTTACACATGAGCATCAAGGGGTCCGGGAGAGTCTATATTATAAATTTCAGCTCCCTAGCTCAAAATTTGTTTTTTTTTTGTGAATTGTGGGCGTTAGTGGGCGAATTTTGAAATTATTTACACATGAGCATCAAGGGCCCCTGGTTAGGTTAGGTTAGGTTAAAGTGGCTGTCAACAGAAGGCCGACACACTTAGACCAGGATTAGGTCCATTGTGATGCCACACGGATCGAGGGGTTTCCCCACTACTAGTTAAACCATTTAGAGCTTCTTATGAAGCGCGATAGACTTCTAACGTCAGCGTTAGCCAAGTCGTTAAGATTGTTAAGCAAGAAATCTCCCAGATAAAGATTTCTATTATGGGAGAGAGCTGGACATGTGCAGAGAAGGTGAAGTATAGTCTCCTCCTCCTCCTCGTCCAAGCAACTTCTACAGAAATCGTTAGAATAAACGCCAAGCTCTCCATAAGAGATGAACGGCAGTCGAGGGCTGCAATGGAGTTTGAAGATACTGAATCCACGGAGAGTCTATATTATAAATTTCAGCTCCATAGCTCAAACTTTGGTTTTTTGCCGTCCGACCTGAAAATCTGAAGATGACGGTGACGGTGATATTTCCAACTAATGAACTGCGATTCATAGACACAATGACTTTACTCACTTCCGGTAAATTCCATCTGTCGGCAACTGTTTTAGATATAGCTTTCTCCTTTGAATTGGTTTGGATAGATGATGAGCTTAGTATTGCCCTCTATTGAGGAGATTTAAGGGTGTTTACCCATTCCACGAACCTTTCCGTCAACTAAATTGTATGGGTTGTAACAAAATAGTGTACGTTTGTCTACACTACCGTGTTGCCGGAAGTCAACATTTGTCTACACTTCCGTTACGCCGGAAGTCTATATTGGTCTACACTTCCGTGTCGCATTCACCAGCTTACTCCCCAATTCAAGCGTACTTCAATAAAATAACTTAATATTAGGCATCAACGGCCCAAATAGGGCCTAAAACCTAGCTTCTCCAACCACTTTCTTCTGCGAAGTGGAAGGGACCGACGATTTTAAGCCGAATCCAAACGGCAAATTTGAGAAGCTTCTCATGAAAATTGATACTCTTGGATGTTTGTCAGACATTTGCAAGAGGTAGGGCAGTGGAAAACAACTCAAAATGTTACTTGGCCACGGGCGGGAATTGATCAGGGCACAACCATCTACAAAATTTGCTGTTCAGAGAAAGAGAAATGCTCAGGAAATCCGTTCGCCAAAGTTCATCAACAATGCTCAAGTGCTGCTTCTTGTGGAGGGGTGATCTCTGATACACGTTCCAAGAGCCGCTCCTTACAATGAATGTGGCTAAAAGCTCCAGGAACAAAAAGTGGTTGGGCCGGACGCGATATCTTCTGAGTTATGGAAAAGATGGGAGACGTCGGGTACATATGGCTCATGATTATCACCTCTTACCTGATCAGATCAGAAAAAGCGATCCGCGGGACTGCGAGAATCTGTCAAGCTAATGTCATACAAGATACAATACGCTTTTCAAATGTGTATATTTAATTTCAATTTCAAACTGTAGGTAATAATTAGATATTTAGCAAGGGTATCATTTAAGACCCGACACTCTTACCACAGTATCAAAAGCCCTGCGAAAGTATCCAAATGATACTATAGTTTCACGTTTGTTTGAAAGCACTGCATGTTTATACCTACAACGAAAAATTTCATCAAATTGCCAAGCAATGCCATTGTCCGGCTATTCGGAGAACACGCCTCAGTTATCCAAAGAACCTTATACGACAAATCAAACCATTCCACCTAGCTAATCAAGAACTGATTTATGACTACACTTGCTGTCGCCATATTTCGTCATTTCGCTCCACCGGAACACAGCAAATATTCTCAAAGTGTTTGATTTTATAGCCCAAACCGCACGACCAATCGATTTCGGTAGGCCGTAATCGCTTGACCAGATTGTATAGTCATAGCAGAACTTTACGACAGAAATACTACGTTGAGTAATGGTGGTCGGTACATTGCCAAGACTTCAAATTCAGCGTGGAAAATTCAATTACATACTTGCATCCAAGTGCCAATGGAATTATCATATTACACCTGTTGGACAGGCTATATCTAAAATCGGTTCTTTAGCAAGCTAATTTGTCACAATATATCCAGTCAACAAGTCTACGTGGATCGATGGATAACAGCTTGGTCTTTAATATTGTCCTGCATCCAAATGAGTACTGAACCGAAGTTGGCTCAACAAACAGACATTGTTCAGCATAATGGATGGGCTTCTATGGGGAACTGTTTGTTTTATTGCCTTCTGCAGGAAGTCAGTCGTGTGCCTGTTGTTGATATTGGCGATGTGAAATTTATTTCATCATGACACGACGTCATGCAATTCAAATAAACAAAAAAAAAGTACAAACGAATTGTGCACTCCTTTTTCTGTTACTTATATTTGTATGGCAACAGAGTATCCTGCTTGAGAAAAAAAATACAAACGGACTTATGGTGGCAGGGTATACACTTTTAACAGCCATACTGGCAGAAGGTGCAGAAAGGCAACGAAGCAACAAACAAACTACAAACTGCTTTTAAACTACCATATCTATTCTTAATGGTGGCCCCGAGATTTTTGACATCTAACATGGTGACACATTTAAGTCCCTCATGAGGAGTAGCAGCAGGCGGTAATAGTGGCGACGAGGATGACAAAGACGACTGACCCTCAACCCTTTTATGACGCGTTATCAAATTTGAAATTGTGAACTCAAGCAAGAAATAAAAGGAAAACTAGAAACGAAAATGTTTTAGGATTGATTTTTAGATTTCTCTGCGGCTGCAAAGATGAATGGAATCTGGGAATTATTATTGTTTGTGTGACCATGGAAAACTTTTGCAAAACAACGAAAGCAGAAAGAGAGTTTTCACCCTTTTTTGCCGGTATCACTTTGTCAAAATGGCAACTGACGAGAAAGAAAAGCTGTGTAGCTTAAACATTCATATTTATGTAACCATCTGAATAGAATGGTAAATGGACGAACGAACTCGCTTAGTGTCCCATTTGATGACAAGTTACTAAAATAAGTTTCACAGATATGCATCACGTTTGTGCGTACAAGTCATGACATTTATACTGCTGCATATTTTTCTAACACACACAAGTTGTTCGTGTCGAAAGATGATCTCGTGTGCATATCCGAATCACTTAAAAACAAAAAGTGATGTCCCACATTGAGACACCTATCCTTAGAGGTTGGTATATACGAGTACTTAGTGTCATAGTGTTTAACAATGCGCTGATGATGAATATTGTCCGGTGCTTTAGAAGACAGCTGTGCTGCACCGTATACCGAAATGGGGAACGTTTGGACGAACCCTGCTCACCTCCGGTTAATAAGTTTGCTTCTTAGTGTTAGCAAGGATTTTGAGAACGTGCCAAAGTGGTCAATAGAGCTCTGTTGAAGTGGATTGGAAACGAACACGTCATCTCAGACAACTACTTTAGTTCAAGGGTTGCCGTCAACAAATACAGGAACCAATGCACAAAAGATGCTTGCTTGGTTGACTTTCAGAAGACCTTCGAAACAGTATGGTTAAAGGGACTTTTCTAAAAGTTGATTAGTTTCGATATTCTTTAACTGCCGCTATACTTTTCAATATGCTTATGGGAAACAATTACGTTTTCCAATGTGGCAAAATTATTTCGAGCAGAGTTTTTGACATTAAAAACGGTTAACAGCTGGGGCGGTAAAGTCTCTCATACTACTTAATATTTACAAGAGTGATCCGAGAAGTTCGTTCAGATATGCTTCAGCGTATATCGATGATTCGCACAGACTAGACCCTTAAACTTATTGGCAAAATAATTTTGCAGCGTTACTTCGATCAAATCAAGTGATATTGCAATGACTGAACTAAAATCATACGCCACATTTCGATTGCTTATGGAAGGGGAAGTTGACCTCTTTCCCTTCCATCTTAGTTTTAAGTTGTTTTTTAGTTAGTTAAAAACTCCTGGGGTTTTAAGACCTTGATCGCCAGCATGAATTGGTGGGGCTAAGATAAGAGGTGACTGGCGATATACGGCCGGTGTGGCCGTAGTAGAGTTTTTCTTAAGTACAAGGACAGTCCCTAGCATGGTGGCATTTATTTCTACTTTTCAGGTGATGCGTTCAATGGGCACACTTTGCTAACACCATTTAATAAACACTTGTACCTGACCGCCTCCTATACGATCGGTTTCGCAAAACCGATGAACAGCTATCGCCACGGCTGTATCAAAGTGTAGAGAAAATAAAGAATAATACTCCACTCAGTGCTAGTGCCGGTATAGTGCGGAAAGAAAAAAAAATCAAAAAAAGCCACAGCGGTGGGTATTCCATCATACCCTATCCCACTCCATCGCTGCTGCTTTTTACAGCAGGTGCCGTACGATTTTCGTGTGTGTACATGTAATGGTTGGGTAGAGGCCGCGTATGCCGGATAGCGGGTCATGAGCTGTTGATTTTGTTGTTGGACCAAAACAAGTTACCTTACGGGAATAACACATGTGGTAAATTGTTTTGGATTTCTAACGTAGATCATCAATTCACGGCTTTAGCTTAGGTAGCCTCGGAGTTGTGCTTATACCCTATTCTAAGGGTATATTAATTTTGACGCATAGTTTGTAACATACCTTAATATTGCCCGTAGACCCCTAAAATCGATAGTAATGTCGATCTAACCATGTCCGTCCGTCCGTCCGTCCGTCTGTCGGCAAAAATTAGGCCTTTAAACTGGACCTAGAGAGCTGAAATTTAAACCATATACTCTCTTGCGTCCCGAAATAATCAAGTTTAAGAATTTTTGAAATCCGCCCACAGACACGCCCACAAACTCAAAAAAACAAATTTTTCAAAAAAATTGAATTCTGAGCTAGAAAACTGAAATTTTTTTTATATGATCTATGAATGATAAAACTGCTCGGGAGAAAAAAAATCCGCCCACTGACACGCCCACAATTAAAATAATTTTTTTTTATTAAGAAATCAAAAGTTGTGCTTAGGGAGCTGAAATTTATAATATTATACTCTCTAGGGTCTCTTTATGCTCATGTAAAAATATTTTCAAAATCTGCCTACTGACACGCCTGCAAAGAGCTTAGTTTTTTCGATAAAATCCTTTAAATGTTGTATAACAAAATATGTAGAGCGTTCCTAACAATTCAACCATGCTAAGACTTTTGTGGGATAGGAATAAGAATAGGGTATCCAACAGATCGCCCAAGCGGACTGTAGCCCGTCCCTATGTTTATACCCTATTCTAGGGGTATATTAATTTTGACGCATAGTTTGTAACATACCTTAATATTGCCCGTAGACCCCTAAAAGTTACTATATATGATCAGCATCGATAGTAATGTCGATCTAGCCATGTCCGTCCGTCGGCAAAAATTAGGCCTTTAAACTGGACCTAGAGAGCTGAAATTTTAACCATATACTCTCTAGGGTCCCGAAATAATCAAGTTTACGAATTTTTGAAATCCGCCCACAGACACGCCCACAAACTCAAAAAAACAAAATTTTGGAAAAAATCGAATTTTGAGCTAGAAAGCTGAAATTTTTTTATATATGATCTATGACTCCTAAAACTGCTCGGGATAAAAAATTTTCAAAATCCGCCCACTGACACGCCCACAAATAAATAAAACAATTTTTTTGAAAATCCAAAGTTTGAGCTAGGGAGCTGAAATTTATAATATATACTCTCTAGGGGCCCTTTATGCTCATATGTTAATTTTTTAAATCCGCCTACTGACACGCCCACAATTAAATAAAACAATTTTATTGAAACACCCAAGTTTGAGCTATGGAGCGTTTTTCTTGATAAAATCCTTTAAATGTTATATAACAAAATATGTAGAGCGTTCTTAACAATTCAACCATACTTAGACTTTTGTCACGCCCACTTATAAGGGATAGGAATAAGAATAGGGTATCCAACAGTTCGCCCAAGCGGACTGTAGCCCGTCCCTATGTTTTCTTTAACGTTTGTATTTTATAATATGTAGGAATTTTGTAGTCGATTTCAGTACCATTCGTGGGTCGAGGATATTTTTTTGTTGTTATACGCCCATATTTTAAACAACAAACCAGCTGTTTTGGCATTTAATGAAACTCAGCTTAATGTGGGGTCTGATTTAACAGAGTTTAGTCAACCTGTATACCACTTAGTGCCATTATTCTTTCCTTATCGTGGTCTCGCCGTTTATATACGTAGGGACGTAGGCTACCAACTTCAGCCTCAATATGGTCAATGTTCCAATCCGGAATTCAATTTCATTTGGCTCCAATTTCATGTCCGTAAACAATTAATTGACTACTGTTTTATTTAAAAAAAAAAACCTAATTTGGACAGACATTCAACTTATAATGAGTTTGATGCTCTGTCTAATTCTATCACAAGAGTTGTGACCCTTCATCGTCGTTCTGAAATCATCATTGCTTGCGATTTTAATATACACAATTCAAGTTGGCTTCGACATTCTGGCGGGATAACACCGTAAGTACGTCGACATCTTTGCTGAAGTAAACAACCTCACTCAGCTTGTAATTGAGCCGACACGAATATCGGACATTAGCAGTCAAACTGCCAACACACGGGACTTGTTTCTTACCTCTCACCATGATAAATACGCTTTAAACATAATTTCGGCTCTAGGTTCGTCAGACCATTGTATCATATCAGCAAATTTTTCGAACTCCAACCGTATAGTTAAGGAATAAACTCCAAAAAGAACCGTATACCAATACGAGAAAGCCAATTGGGAAAAACTAAACTTCAGAGTTTTAACTGGTCGCTGCGCTTCCTCGACACCGACGTGGATGCTGCTGCCGATTTAGTCACAAACATTATTCACCTGGGCATGAAGTCTTTCTTCCCTAAAAGTATGAAATGTATCAAACCCAAGGTAAACGCGTGGTGTGACTCGAGCTGCAAAGAGGCTATCAGGTTAAAAGAGGTAAGCTTTCAGTTATTCAAAGTATGAGGAAAGCCGAAATGACTGCAATGCCAACATTAGCCGTGTCAAATTCTCCCATGACCAAAAGTTGAGGCAAAAAATACTACAAAGTCCCACGGGTAGTAAAAACGTTTGGTCATTTGTTGGAAACATCCAGAATTCGGCCTCATTATCTATCCCGACACTCATTAACAATGACATATAGATGACTCTTAGTCATCGCCGTAATGTCTCCTGTGTTTTCACAAGTGCTCAAACGAAATAGCCAGTTGCATTCTTCCCCTTCAACATTTCAACCGCAATACCCGCCATGCAAGGAGTGCTTATCAGTTCATCCTCAAGCCTGTGTTCGGACGTACAGTGATGTTCAAAGAATCTTTCCTCAACCGTAGGTACAACACGAACGTGGAATACTCTTCGACACATTGTTTTTCCTTCACATTATAACCTTCAAACATTCAAAGCAACATGCATCGGCATCTCTCCTTTTCTGCTCACCCTAATTTCCATAACGCCCTCGCTGTGTAGCTATTATATTATAAGAGTCCTAATAAATCCCTTTAGTGCGTGTATTTTATAAAAAAAAAAAACACTTGTCATAATAATTCCATCAGCGCATGATGCCCTATTGTAGAAGATTAGTATGCCCCATCGTCTTTTAATTCTTCTTTCGCCCATTCTTGCATACATTTCTATGATCCTCCTTTCAATCAGAAAACAAAACATCCATTTGCTTCCTCTAAAATCAAGAGGTATAACCCAAAACTGCATGGCAACAAAGCCTGACACACCAGTCTTACAAGGAAGAGATCGAGCACGCCTCATAAAACTCCTTGACACTCTAAAACAAAATTGCTAAAGGTGTTTTGGCAACAATGACTTTTCGCATTATCTGCAAAACAATGAGCGAACAACCAGATAAAAGGAGACAAGGTGAAGCATATCCCCACCATCTACCAAATTACGGGCACCGGGACTGAGTGTTTACGTAAGTGCATGTCCAAAAATAGTTATGCAAGCTTTCGAATGCGATTTTGTTATTCAAATTGTCAACGATTGGTGTAGGCACTCTTGCAACGGCTTAGCTTGAGTACAGCAATTTATTACAATTGTGTCACATTTGTATTCTTTGCATTGTATGGGACAATGGTGTATACTTATTTAACAATTCTGTCATGCTGCCGACACACCTTCACCCAATTGTTGCCACTGTGCAACGAAATCACTTGCATTGACCTCTTGCCAAATGCTATTAGGAGCAGAGTATGCAAAGGAAGTGTATAATTGACTTGGCGCCCAACAGAGTGGTATAACACCAAAGTGCAAGCGCATAATCGTGGGATTGGGTGATTGTTTCGTAAAAGGTGATATCGGCAGGAAGTGCATTTTTTGCTTTAAAACTTGCACTTCCCTTCTGCTGACTACAAATACCTTTGGCATATGACGGAGAATTTAGTTAGATCATGATGTTCCTCCAAAAGCTCCAGAAGGGCAGGTGCTGTTTCATTTTGGTTATTCAGAAAATTCAATGAAATTAATTATAAATCAATGCAATCGGAAAGGCAACATTTTGATTGTGGTGAGTGAAAAGGAATTGATGCCGTGGTGAGGTATCGAAATACTTATGCCCAAAATGGAATTATTACTCTAATTTCGGTGAAACTTCAGATGTAGGTATTTCCTTCTACAACATTTAACTGATACTATCTACACATTCATATGATATATTGTGCACTGCATATGGAGGGTAGTGCCAATTGTGAGTTCCTTCAATAAATCCTTTATGGTATTTAGTTTATGCATCTGATTGCTTTGATTCTTCTGAAATTGTTAACTCTGGTGCAGCAGGGAAATGTACATTCTTGAAATTGGAGTAATTGCCGTATACATAAATACACAAAATTATTTTTTAGTTCGGTCCCCACTTTTTGCCGAAGATAGAATGGGACCAAGTAAATAAAGGGTTTTTCAATAAGAGCGCTACAAATTTTTTTTTTTAAATAAAACAAAAACGGTTTTGGATATCAATGAAATTCTTTATTCCTGTGAAAGTACGTTCGATGCCATTATGTATGGAATTTGCATGGCCACCACGGGCACGCTTGCAGAAGTCCAGACGCTAAATCCAATTTTCAACGGTTTTCAAGCATAAATCGGCGGATACTACTGCAATTTCACGTTCGATATTCGTACGAAGTTCATTAATCGTCGTTGGCTTGTTGGCATATATACAATAGACTTGACGTAGCCCCACAGAAAATAGTCTAACGGCGTCAAATCGCACGACCGAGGCGGCCAAGCGACTGGACATTTCGTGAGATAACACGGTTTCCAAACTTGGTTTCTAATAAATTGATTGTGGTATTCGCTGTGTGGCTTGTGGCGCCGGCCGTCCTGTTGGAACCACATGACCTCCAAGTCCATATCATCCAATTGGGGTCAAAAATATTCGGTTATCATTGAACGGTAGCGTCCTGTTGAAAAACCCTTTACATAGGGACTTCCTGCGTTATGATTGCTTAGTTCCAAACCCAAATCAGTTTCGCTTTCAGAAAGGCAGATCGACGGAAGATGCACTACTGCAGTTTTGTGCTCAAATAATGTCAAACCTCGATGAAAAAAGGATACGGCTGATTTATTTATTGATATCACCAAAGCTTGAGAAAATTGGTTTTCGCGGTTTCGTATTAGATTGGTTCAGATCATACTTAAAAGATAGGTCGTAAAGAGCGAAGTTAGATCAGATAAGGAGCGAAATAAAGTTTTTCAATTTGGGTGTACCACAAGGTTCTGTTTTGGGACCAATTTTGTTACTCGTTTACATAATTAACTCCTTGCACTAAATTTTGAAGGACTTTTCTAATGGTTTAAATAGTCCTTTAGATCTAGTTTCTGACATCAATCGGGATCTAAGTTTACTGAGAAACTGTTTTGCTAAACACAATTTGATTAAAAGCTCTAAAATAAAAAAAAAATCTTTCAATTTGTCATCCCTCAATAATTTGGAAGCGAATGTCTTTATCACGCACCTGACTGTACGTCTTCTTCCACTCTTTGTGATACTCGTAGTTCAAGCTGCAGTGATAATTGGTTTTTAATTGAGACAGTGAATGAATTTAACCCTCAAGCGGGCGCGTGGTAATTCGTAACGGCAGCGGTCGCGAGTAGTCGAAAAGACCTATGGGATAACTGATAGAAATAAAGCATTAATTATCCAATAATTATTTATTTTTTTGTACACAGATATATAAATCTTCTTAATTGGCGTGTGACGTCTTCAAGAATCCCGCTATATGCAATAATCCGAAAAGTGCTCAAATTTCTACAGCATCATTTGGTTTGCAGTCACGTGGTCTGTCATACGATGGTGTTTTTTTATTATAAATTCGTTGGTATGTCTTACAACTTTTTCTATGATATTTTCTGTAACGAATAAACTCCAGGCTTGCATAAATGTTGCTACCCCCACGCCATTCCTATGAGTACCTGAATCTTCAGCGAGAATATTTTGTACTTGACGCCTCACCCTGTTGTTGTTGGATTCTTCCCACTTCGTTACTTTATCACGCCCCGTAAATTAGCTGTTTATATCTGAAAAAGGGCAAATTGTCCTCATCTGAATCCGAGCTGTTTGATTCCTCAGCAGATTGAGATCCCTCTGGAACGATGTTTCTGTACCTTGGTCGCTGAGCTCTGATTCACTCTGTTCTTCATCTTCTCGTAGTAATTCGATAGGCTACTAGAAATGAGAAATACATGTGAGAAGCAATAATAATGAACGAAAATGTATTGAGCACGGTCGATTCGACACCGCGCGACCGCTTGAAGGTTAAATACTTTGGGCATACAATTGATTCTAGAATGAGCTTTTCGAATCACGCAGAAATTCTTAGGAAGTGTTTTCGCTGCACACTTAGATATTTTTTTTTTCTTTGCGTAATATCTGCTAAACATTGCCCCTAAAAACGATTTATTATGCGATTTTCCATTCCAATCTGCAATATGGAATTGTTTGTTGAGGAGGTGTTTATTTAAATAAAATTCAGCGACTATTAATTCTGCAGAAATATATTTTACAGAAAATATGCCGTAAACCCAGCAGACATCCTAGTTTTCCATTCATTGTTCTGCGACTTCAAAATTCTTCCAGTCCGACATTTGTACTGTTTTAAAGTGTTACAGACTTTCTTTCAGAAGTCTGAAAACTGCAATTATCGTTTGATCTCAAATTATAATTTACGTGCAAACCTTTCGAATATGGTATCTGTACTAAACTTCCGCACAGTTTAATAATATTTAACAATCAAAATGAAATTGCGTCTACAAAACGAGCTTTTCGTGTTTATATCCTATTTCTAATGGTGCTACAATATTGACTAATAGTTTGCTGCATACCTTGATGCTTCTCATAGACCCCTAAAAGGGACTATATTTGTGAACAACATCGAAGGTTGTGTCGATCTAGTTGTCTGTCCGACTGTCCGTTGTTAATTTTGAGCACCTATAATGTGAGCTGAAACATAATGATAATACTCTCTAGGGGCCCAAAATGCTGAAGTTTAAACATTTTTAAAATCCGCCCACTGACACGGGCACTATTAAAAAAAAAAAAAAATCAATGGAAATGAAAGTCCTATGCTGTGCAAAGTACTCGTATGTATGTAGCTTGTGGGCGCAGTGGTGTAGAGGTTAGTGTGTTGGACTACTAATCCTATGGTCTCAAATCCCGCCTGGGCCAAGTAACATCTAAGTTTTTTCCGCTGCCCCACCTCTTGCGAACGTCTGACAATCATCGGAGAGTATCAATTGTCATGACAAGCTTCTCAATTTTGCCGTTCGGATTCGGCTTAAAATTATAGGTTCCTTCCACTTTACACAAGCAATTGGCTTGTGAAGCTAGGGTTTTGACCCCATACTAAGATGTTTGCCACGCCCACTTGTTTGGGGATATGAATAGGGTATCTAACAGTTCGCCTAAGCGGATTGTAGCCTTTCCTTACGTTTTTTTAATACAATTGAATTCTTTAATTAAAAACTTTTCCTTGACTTAGGGGAATGTACAAAATGATGGTGATTTTTTTCTCGGGAGAGGGGTATTGTTATTGATTCCTTTTTCCATTCCAGTTTAGTGTTATAGAACTTATACAATTCCATAAAACAAACTGTCGACAAGCGGCGGACATAAAAGCCCAATAAAAGTACATTGAAAATTATATCCCCTAAATTTGTATTCCGTTGCCTACGGAATATCTTAATCTTTAGTTTATCGCATCCTGAAAAGGTCCACCCATTCATCAATTTCCCACGAAACACTAAAAAAAACGCTGAATTACGAAAGTATTGGCGCCAACCAGTTCTGCTTTTTGGTGAAATCAAGGATAGTGTTTCCTTTATTACCAACAATAAATCGATTTTCATTAACAGAACAACACTGAATACTTCAAACACACACACACACACATGGGAGTTCCACTCACTGATCGAAGGAGGTCGCCCCTAGTTAAAAAAAAGTAAAATCAATCTAAAGTCCAAGGTTAATCCGTTAGCAATTGCACACATCTGACATCAGTATGTCGACGGCAGAATATTTAGTGTTCCATTCGCTGACATGCATGTCTCCATAGTGATGTTGTTTTCCATATACGCCGGGATGATATACGAGTACATAACTGAAACCGTAATCATTCCAATTTGTTTTAATTAAAATTTATTACAAATCACTTTAGGTCGATTGTTTTTTTTTTGTGCGGTGGTGGATACTTGGGTTTGCGATTGTGTGTTCTTTTTTTGCATCTTTTGGTGCGCCTCTATTGAGTCACGTGGATTGGGATTATTTTGCTGAATCCGTGAGGTTCAGAAGTCAAAAAGACGAGAGCACGTTACATCAATTTGGGGAATTTCACTTCAGTGAGGACACGTCACCTCTTACTTATTCTTATTATTTTGGCTTTACTGCTTTTGTGCTCGTTCTGCGCATCCTTTTATCGTTTAAAATTAAGTGTGCATTTATGTGTCCTTCCTCATTTAATGGGCTCCCATATGCGAGCAAATTTTTGCAATTCAAGGCATTTTTGCAATTTTCAGAAAACCCAATTGCAAGACGAGGAAAGTTAAATGAACATGTTTTACTGGCTATATGGTGAATTTAGTTTTCCTCATTCTACATCATTAGTACGTGGATGAGAATACATAAAGTACTTAAGTGATGACATTTCGATCATTAAGAAGTTTACTTTAGGGAGAGGATTTGATATTGAAAGAGACAGTTGGCGCGAGTGGGTCTTGTAATGTGCTAGTTGAGGAGACAATTTTCCCTCGAAGTTCTGGTATCAGAGCTTGCGATCACGTTCGCTCCACATCCACATCTTAAAGCACCAAACAAATTATAGCTCTTGAGAATAAACAGAATACTTACTTCCAAAAGTCCCACCTACCACGCAAGTGATATTAGGGTAATTTTAATTTTCATGCATCATGGATCAATGGGCAGATGTTTTTTCAATCGTATATTGTCTACAAATGACATTGAAATCTGAGTCCGATATCGTGTCGCATGTTTTTGTGCATCGAGATTTAGTCATGCAGACCTTGTATAGGGTGTTTTTTTATATAACACAACAAATTTATTTGGAATGACCAAATGGCTTTACTAGCTCACAAATTGCATGGCATTTCATATTTAAAAATAATTTCTTGCATATGGCCTCCGCCACTGTGCCTTATGAACGCCATTCTGTCGGTCCAATTTTGCACCACTTTTTTGAGCATACCAGGTCTTATTTCGTCAATGGTGCGTCGAATGTTGGCTTCTAAGTGATCAATCGTTGCTGGTTTATTAGCATAGACCAGAGATTTGACGTAACCGCACAATCCAAAGGTGTCAAATCACACGAACGAGGTGGCCAACTAAAAGGTCCATTTCTTGAGATGATTCGGTCACCAAACGTTTGGCTCAACAAAGTCATGTGTGCGCGAATTTTGGAAATACATTTCCATGATTAGTAAATGTTGTTCTGGTGCAAGTCTTTCCATGGTGATTTGTCAAAGTATACTGAACAAAAAATGAAATGCACTTTATTAGTTTGACAGCTAGTTTGACAGTTACCCCTATCAGAAGTTGTATACCTCTATAAAAAAAAACCCTATATAAGGGCAACACATTTACAAAATAAGGGCCTCATGCAACTAGGCGCTCTAAATAATTGGGCACGAAATATCGTCCCAATTTTTAAATTTGATAGCACGCTAGAACATCGATTTGAAAAGGCTTTGAATGAACTTAAACCATACTATTGAATCTGTTTGAAAATAAATAAATTTTAAGTAAAAGTGAACTAAACTGGCTCGAAAATATAAATTTACAATATTTGTAGGAGTAGGAGACTGAAAATGTGTTACTTATAGGCGCCGATGCAAAGCGAACACAGCCCCAAACAAAAAGGCGACTTCAACTAACGAATACTTCTGAGATAACCTGTTGTTAATGATAGAAAACTAGATCAGAACTAGATCAGTCCGCTTGGATACCCTATTCTTATTCCTATCCCTCATAAGTGGGTTCGACAAAAATCTAAGTATGGTTGAATTGTTAAGAACGCTCTACATATTTTGTTATATAGGGTAATTGCGGGATAGATGCCGCGCTTTTTTAAAACTCAATTTTACATATTGTTAAAAGCAAAAAAGTTTTTGTTTTGTTTCATTAAACTGAAGAAAACCACCATTAAAAGAGACTAAACTAAAAAATTAATGAAAAAAAATTATACTGACTGCGGCGTCTCTCCCAGCAAGTGAAGAGAAGAGAAGCCGCAGTTTAAAAACATTGCGTTTTAATGTTTATTTTGCCTGTTGAGCATGTTTTTTACGTTCCTTATCCCGTCCACAGTCACTACAAAAGATTGATTCGTTTCTTTTATAAATTGTACATAAGTGCAGCCATTTGGTGCATCTTGCAATTGTACCCAATCTTCTTTTTTTGTCGTTGAAAAATAATTTTCCCAGCATTATGCACAAGAGTTGGGATCAGCAACCGGTTCAATCTTCCTTTTAACAATTTCTTTTTGTTGAGGCTTATTAAGACACTTCGTAGTCTTAATGTTTTTCTTTTTATTTATTGTTTTAACTGATGTTAAAACCTCTGCAAATTGCTTTCTTCTGGTGTTAAAGGGCACCGGAATTTTTAGTAATGGTAAAATTTCGTGAAGTAGTTTTGTTGGCGTGGGTTTTGTGAAGCATGAAGAGGAATGTGGAAGAGTTATATGAAAAAATTAACGAGTAAAATGTCGTAAGTAGTCTAGGTAATTATTATCCATCGGTCCAAGGGATTTCTTTTGAAAGTTGCATTCTTTCAGGCATCTAGTAAGGGTTCTAGCTGAAACACCATAGGCTTTCTCGGCTTTTCTCAAGGACATCCCACCTTCAACACTTTTTCTTACTTCCTCTAAAGCTTCACTGGTCCAACTTCCTCAGAGGTCTTGCATGTATATTTTCGTGGCATTTTGTAGTCTCAAATTTCCTGTAAAAATTAAGCTCAATATGCGGCATCTTACCTCAACATCTATACCTAGGTAGAGGGACAGATGCCGCACTCTATCAAAACAGTTAAAAAAAAAACAAAAGTGCAAAAAAAAATCACACGAACTACTTCCAACATGACCACTTAATAACATAAAATACTCACTTACAACAAAAACACATTTTCACTTCCTTTCTCGCCAATTATTTGCATTGTACTGAAAAATGTCCACACCAAAAAGGAGAGCGTAAAACAAAACAAAACACAATTTCTCCCCTCACCTTTTAGAATAAACAAATTTTTCTTCTCTCTTTTGTGTTTCTATACGTAATGAACAAAAGGGAAAACAAGCGGACTCGCACAGTTGACTGTTGATATAATTTTGGAGAGGTGCGGCATCTCTCCCGCATTTACCCTAATATTTAAATGATTTTATAACGAAGCTTTTGTAAAAAAACGCTCCCTAGCTCAAACTTTGGTTTTTCAATAAAATTGTTTTATTTAATTGTGGGCGTGTCAGTGGGCGGATTTGAAAAATTGTATCTCCCAAACAGTTTTAGTGTCATAGATCATAAAAATCTGTTTATTTGAGTTTGTGGGCGTGTCTGTGGGCGGATTTCAAAAATTCTTAAACTTGATTATATCGGGACCCTATAGAGTATGAGGTTAAAATTTCAGCTCTCTAGGTCCAGTTTAAAGGCCTAATTTTTGCCTACGGACGGGCGGACATGGCTAGATCGACATTACTATCGATGCTGATCAGATCATAAATATAGTAACTTTTAGGGGCCTACGGGCAATATTAAGGTATGTTACAAACTATGCGTCAAAATTAATATACCCTTAGAATAGGGTATAAAAAGAACAGCAGAAGTGAGTGAAAACTGCCAGTAAGTACCTACAGCTTCCAGTCTTATTTTCTCCTCTCAGCTGTGAAATTTCAAACAAATAATCCTCACTGTTTTCAAGTTGTAGTTGCGGTATTGAGTGGTTATTGTATCGTCAATGTTAAGCCTAATGTTGTTTTCATGGCAATTTGAACTTGTTCCAGGTTTTTTTATTTATTATTTTTATAAATAAGTATGCAAATATTTGTATCACTAAACAAAGAAATACGATATCTCAGCCAAACAAATAAATCAGTTGACATTAGTACAATTTAAATTTTCAAATTTTACACTTTTCACTCACTTTCACTCAAAGCTGGATGCAAAAAACCTTATGAGAAACTGATCTGAACAGCTTTATGGAATAGAAAGTGGCAGAATATAATCTTCACTCATACAATCCACTTGACAATACACCTGTAGCAACACCACCATTGGATTTAATTAATGCTTTGTGTCCTCGAATAAAATAAATGTTGAGACCTTTCTCTTCGAGTGCCTTTATTGACAGCAGATTCACCCTAAGCCCTTTTGCATACAATACCTCCCTTACCTCGATAGCTACTCTTCTTCCATTAACGACAGTATATCTCTTCAACACTCATTTAGGCTTTGCTTTCATTGCACCTCCGTCTTGAGCGGTGTTTTTTACCAAATGCATGTCCAACCTCAGTCGAATCTCTCAAATCATTTGTTGTATGGCGTGTACTTCTTGAGTTTAACAACCAAACATTTCGTTCAATATTCGTATTCGTCACCATAAATGCAACAGCACAGCTAACTCTAGAGTTTTTAGAGGACACACCATTCCTCCTAAAATTGAATTTGGGGAAATTTTTGAGGACAATAAAAACTCTTGTGGCCCCTTCTCTTGCATTTAAAGCATTGCCCTGCAAAGCTTGTCTTGGAAAATTGAATCACCAGCGATATCAATCTCAGCAGTTTCTTTTCCAACTATTGCCACATTTCCTCATTCAACTAACAGGATTTTGCATATTCCAAAGTTAAACTGCCATCCAACATATTTTCGAGTGCCGTTGTTAGCAGTTGAAAATCCTCTGGAAATAATTTAAGCAAATAATAAATTATTTCTGCAGAATCTACATAGTTGCACACTCGTCGAATCTGGTGAAATGCTTTTTCATGTCATTATCCTTTTGTTCATCTTCTTCCAAACGTGCTCATGTTCTGCTTTACTATATTTGTACCTGAGAACGTGGTCATAAGGGCGCTCCGTATATCTCTTGCCGTAGATTTACCTTTAATATACTCAAGATGGTTTGCATCTGCCAAGCATATTATCAAGTTTTCCGCCTTCAATTTTTTTTCTATCCATTTTTTAGACGCCTCTTGATTAGTTGCCGGTACCTCTTTTGTTTTCTTGCCAAAGAACGTCAAGAACATTCTGCGCTTCAAGTAAGTTCTCCACGTGACACTTCCAGGAATCAAAATTTCACCCATCAAAAGGATTTATTTTTGCAAAAACCAGTTCCATTATATTTGACATTTTGTTGTTATTGAGAGATTTGTGCCCATAAGCTGTAGATCTCAATCAATTAAATGAAACGCGGTAATTAAAAACTTTAGCCAACGGATTTTATTCTCCTTCTTCTTCTATGAATAGGGAACTAGGACTAATCTTTAATTTCATTAGTTACTTCACTTAGTACGTTAGTAGGTATTTCTTTCTTTCTGTAATAGGTACTTCTTCATCCTTCTTTCTTTTCCTTTACTTTCTCTTATACTTTAAACTCTACAAATGCATCGTTCATGTAACGCAGTCTACTACCTACACCGTCTCAACAATGGCCAGCTGTTTTTGGCTTGCTTCTGAGTTAATTCATAGCTCAATTTTGAAAATGTTGCTAGAAGAAAATGGGCCAACGATGTTTATCAAAAAGTTTAGCAGATTTTAAAAGTCCAATCTTAACAGAAATTTCCTTGGCTCAACGAAGTTGAACATTCAAAAAGTCTTTGAAAAAGTCAAAAGAAAAAAATCAATTTTGAGGAATATCTACTTTCACCATAACTCCTGATCATCCTAACCCCTAAAGTTTAAAAAATAAATAAAATATTTATTTCTCTTTATTCAAAAAGGAAAAGAGGTTTTTACGTAATAAACCGCTTTGATGTGACACATACAATGTGGGTGCTTCCTTCAGTTCATCGCGGTAATGCAATTTTTCCACAAAATACCAAAATTGAAATCACAACTACAAACTTTAATCGATAAATCTCCATAAAAGGAATACATCACATAAGAGACCACCCAAATTTCATTTGCCATTTTCACCCGGAAATCTAATATTCAATTCGACTGCCGACTGAGGACGACGCCCTTAACTCCCGCAGCAATCGACAGTCGACAGTGCTTGCCTTTATTTGAATATTTCCCAAAGCTTCTCCACAGTACCATGCAAGAATATCCATTCAATACGCCCACCAAAACTCATAACCGTATATTTTATATTTTATTGGCTTGCAAAAGAGGACCAACAAAATAACACACACAAAAAAAAACAGCAAAACGATCCCTAGCAAATAGCAAAGACCTCGTAAGAACCACCTTCACCACGCCATCATCACTATAACCTTATGGCGAAATAACCCACTCTTTGTTCGCCCTAAATCCACGGCATAAACATCTCACACACAGCACAAGACACAATATTCTCCGGGGACGGAAATATATCTGTCCTAGTTTAAGGGTTTTCTTGAGCCTTGCTTCTTGGGGAATGTCGCGATAACGGTTTCGTATCGCTTTCGAAATGTGTATAATTTGATGACGTTGATTTTAATAGAATCCTTAACGACAGACACACTAAGTCTTGTGAACATATTAGACAAACACATGTTGTACTGCTATGTGAAGCAAATCGGGTCTTCATCAGCAAGGAACAGTTATTTGCCATAAGAACTGACAGCGACACGTGCTACAACATTTTGAGTGTCCTTATTGAATGTTTGCACTTGAATACAGAAATGACTTTAATGTACTCATCCTAGTTATGGGTGTATGCTATTTTTGCGCGCACTAAAACATTATTAATGGAAAGTTTGCGTACAATCAGAAATAAAGTGCACGACTTAGTCGTACGTATTTATTATCTATATACCTACAGGTTGTTTGGAAGTTAAAGCTCAAAATTTGGGAAATCACTCTTGGGTAAAATCTTTAAAAAAATCGTTCCACAGCAAGGGGATTTCTCCAACGTAGACATCATTTACCGAGAAGTTAAAAAAAATATTTACTTTACTGTACCTTGATCCGTGCTAACACAAACATCTCTGCTTATACTTACTACGGAAACTTCATTACTTACATTTAACCCTTCATTGCACTGTGTTGCCATTCTGCAACATACCACATTTGGCCTTATACAAATTAAATGTTTTGATTTTTTGTAAATTGGAGCAATGTTGCAGATTTGAAACATTCCTCTCTTACGTATGAGCGCTTTTTGAGTAATTTACGTTATATGTGCTTCTTGCTCTCATCTGTCAAAGTGATTTTTTCGGCAAAGTCGAAGTGTGTACTGGGTCTGATTTCCAAAGTTGAAAAAAAATATATAAAAAACTAGTTTATTGGAACAAAAACTATTTGATATCTAAGGTAAGTATATTTTCTATTCAGATTTAGCGTTCCGTTCTCGTTTTACAATCAAAAAGTGTCGTAGTGAGTAAAAGTCGTATTGTTGCATTTCTGCAACATTGCGCGTAAACTAACCCAAAATCCATGTATACTTAGCGCTGTATGGCGACGATAACCTCAAATTGTTTTCGACTTGTAGAATGCGCCCACATCGGAATATGTTTCTAAATGACCAGGAGCTTGTCGATTTTTCAGTGGATGAATGTGATGAGGATCCAACATTTGTTCCCCTTGAAGAAAGCTCATCAGATAATAATTCTGACGATCCACAACCAGAAATTCTATTGCAGCCAACACCTTCTGTTCAGCCTCTTCCAACCCAACCATCAACGTCCCGTGGAATTGTAAATGCTTCGGAAGCAAAGTCACTAAAAGTTAATGTAATGTGGAAAAAAAAAACATTGAACATGAAGAGCAATTACAGTTTCTTGGAAACGAGGATCTACCTAATGAGCTTTTGCAATTGGAAACCCCATACCAGTTTTTCTCTTACTTGTTTACTGAAGAAATTGTAGACCATATACGTGATCAAACAAATATCTATAGCGTTCAAAAAGATCCGAGTAAGCCGATAAATATTGAAAGCGCAGATATTCGTCAATTTATTGGCGTTGTTTTATATACGTCAATTGTACGCATATTAAATGTAAGGAATTACTGGTCCGATAAGCTTGGAATATCGATAATTAGAGACATTATGCCATTGAAAAAGTTTGAGCGTTTGCGGCAAACCTTACACTTTAATGACAGCTCAAATATGTTGCCCTATACGGAGCCGGGAAGTGATAGGCTTTTCAAAATAAGACCGCTTGTTGAAATGCTCAATAAACGTTTTTCAAATGTAACACTGGAGAGATATGTTGGGGACCACAACGGTATTCAAATTTCAACAACTGCTTGGAAAGACAATAAAATCGTATCACTTGCCTCAAATTTTGCAGGTAAGCATTTTACATTTATTGTCAGTGCTATGGCAGATCGTATCGTTTCATTTTTTCAAATTTTTTATGTAAAATACCTATACTTATATGTTCAACGCTATGATAAGGCCAAATAAAGTGCATGTGTCAGTTGAACGACCGTATGTGGTAGCCGAGTACAACCGCCATATGGGAGGGGTAGACCTAATGGACAGCATTATTGCAAGGCATAAAATATTGCTAAGAAGTAAATTTTGGTATATGCGGTTGTTTTACCATCTTATAGATATGGTGATGGCAAATGCGTGGCTACTATATCATCGTGTCAACAAACAAGCTGGCCGACCAGATTCGTTGAGTGCCGCGGACTTTCGGGTGGAAGTAGCTGAAGCACTTTGCAAGGTGGGCATTAAACAAAGGGCTAGCAAAAGAACATCTGATGTTGAACAAGGATTGCAGGAAAAAAAAAGAAAGGCCTTGCTCAACACGCACCACCAAGAGAGGTTCGACTAGACCAAACTAGCCATTGGCCAATATCGGGTGACAAAAGAATACGATGCAAAATGCCCAATTGCACTGGTTTTACACAAACGTTATGTGAAAAGTGTGGTGTAGGCCTTTGCAATAATAAAACAAACAACTGCTTTAAAAATTTTCACAACTCATAATGTCCTAAAAATGTTAAAGCCTGGGCGCAGTGTTGCAAATCTGCAACATTTGATTATTGTTATTAAACATATAAAAAAATTTAAATGTATTTTTTTTATTATTTTTCCTCTATTTGTTTTTATGACTTACGTCTTTTTTGTAAATTTGAACAAAAACTGAGTTATTGCGCTACGAAGGGTTAAGAAGAAATAATACTCTATTTAACTGCGTTAAAAGAAGACAACAATTAGCTATTTGACTTTCCAGATATTTATTTTTAAATAAGCTTAATTTTCCTTATCAGGAAATTTTTTTACTTTCAGATCGCTTTTCTACAGAAAACGCGTAATAAACATACGGTTTTTTATTTGTCTCTTATTAACGAAGCAATAGTAAACAAATCTTTGATAAGTATGCCGAAAAAACCTATCGATTTGATTATACTTGGGAAAAGCCGCAGCAGGTTATAAGGGAAAATGTGATTTTGTTGAACTTCGTCAGTTCGTCGGTTTTTTGAGATATTTTACAGCCTCTTAGGCTGAAACAACACCGGATCAAACAAAAGGTTTTTGATTCGATAGTCAAAAACACGTTTTTTCTTTGAACACACACAAAGCGAAACAGAATGTAACAAAACAAAATGTTTTGTTTTCTTGTTTCGTTTTCGAATTGCGACATGCTTTTTGTCGGTGTGCGAGACTTGCTTTTAGTTTTGTTCAATATGTGGTCGGACGCAGACGATGAAGTTGTGCCGATCTTAAGGCCCTTTTAGACGATCAGTTATCAGATCAGTTTTTCAGTTCAGTTAAAAATGACAGTGCCTTTAGACGTCAGTCCAGTGTTCAGTTCAGCTTTCATTTTTCTTGTGAGCAGTCGAAAGTCAGAAGAAATACATTGCGTAATGGAAGATGAAAGCCGATAAATTTTAATGAAATACACCATATTATCACTCCGTTTCGACATATTGAAAAAAAACAGGAAATCTAAAATGTTGATTCACCGCAGGAACAGTTATTTGCCCATAAGAACCGACAGCGACACGTGCTACAACATTGTTAATAAAATTGTTAATAAAATGTTGATTCACCGCCAAATGCAACTGAAATGACATTTGAACTGACAACTGAACTGAAAGTGAAACGTATTTGCCCATCAGTTTAACTGATAACTGAACTGACAATTTATGGGAATTCCATCAGTTTCAGTTTCAGTTAAACGCGCTTCAATTTTTGCATTTAGACATTAGTTTAACTGAAATCTTAACTGATAGCTCAACTGAAACTGAAACTGAAATGATCGTCTAAATACATACAATTTTTGAAGCAATTGCGGAAAAGGACGCAAATAGCAGAGAGTGGTGGGTGCATCCATATAATCTTCAATGAAATGCTGAGGATGTGATAATAAACTTAATAGCAGAGTTAAGAACTTATGCTGAAAAATTTAATAATTTCACCAGAATGCGGGTTGAAACTTTTGATTACTTGCTGGGATAAATCGAAAATGCTATCAGAAAACAAGATACGAACTATCGTTTAAGCATAACTCCGACTGAAAGATTATTTATAAGTCTCCGGTAAGTAAACACAAATAACAGAGTAAACATAGAAGCAAATAAAGCTGTAAAGTGCAACGAAAAAAGAAAACAAAAACAACGGAATCAAAATTTAGTTTTGCTAAAAACAACAGGTCAGCTATCGGCAACGAAACCAGTTTTTCTGTTTTGATTTGGTTTTTATGTTTCGTTTCATTTGGTGTGTGTTGCGTCATAAGTAGGAAATTACCGTCAACGACGCTGGTTCGAAACAGTTTTGTTGCATACAACTCGCATACAATGGCATGTATTTTCGACAACCACCACGGAAACACTTCAAAACGAAAACGTGTGTTTTGTTTCGTTTCCTTTGGTGTGTGTAGTCTCATAAGAAACAATGTTCTCCTGTTTCACAAAACATAAAAATACGTTTTGCTCTATCTGGTGTGTTTTGCAGCCTTAAAAACACCATTATTTGAGTATTTTGGGAAAGACTACATGAGTAGGTATGCAGTTTACTTCCCATTGCTACAAACATTTAAAATTTCGCAACAAATCAAGAGCGTAAGACATCATGATCGTAAGGACCGTTTTTGAGAAAAATAAAGGTTTCAAAAAAAATCCATTTGTCAAAATCTGTCTATGCAATTTCGGTCAAAATAAATATTTTTTTTATATCACTGCAGGTTTTGAATTCTACCGATTTTACAAAGTACATTTATTCGAGTCATTTGGAAAAGAACTGTGTAGGGGCTTAGGCCACGCAATGAGCAACAAGATAAAATTAAAACATAACGATGTTGTATGGTTATGTTTCGGCCACGTAGTCGTTAAGCGACAAGCTTCATTTCTTGTGTCAATTCGAGGTCGCTCTACTTTCATTTCTATTCTATTATTTTAGTATAATATAAAATAATTTAACGATAGAGTGCTATCATGTTCGGAATTAGCATGGAAGCTTAAATTTCAGCGGCGCAAAGCAGTCAAATTTGATGGCAAGATAGGTTTAAAGATTTTAAAAATAAAAACATTTAATCTATTGGAATTAATTACTTTTGTATTTGTTGGTGACCTCACATAAGGTTGTTGGTAAACGGGGCAAACGGGGCCGTTGATTGAAAAAGTTTCGTTGGCCAGTCCCATCTACAGAGTTGAGGTAGATAATTATGCGTGATATCACAATGGACCTAAATTGGTCTAAGTGTATCGGCTACGGCTTCTGCCGACAGCCACCTAACCAAACCTTACTGTCTGCGAACAGTATTTTGGGTAGTTTTTTATCCAATTCATTGGTTCTATTATTTTTTGTAATTTGTTCACTATAAGTTGATATTTTTTCGTTTGGATAAACACAATTTATCTCTTTTTTTCTGAAGCGCAGTCTGATCCTTGTTAATGAAGATGACTCTCTGCTAGCACGATGGCGAACGAGATATTCACCACTAGCCAGTAGCGACGCGTGCCAAAAATGTGTAGTCCATCAGCGAAGTTTTAATTGCTATAGCTGTTAAGATCATTTTTACCAGTAAAAAGAAATTTTGAAATTAAATAAAAAAAATAACGTTTACATCGTTTTAAGCAAGTTTATTTAACAATACGAATTTTTCAGGCTAAAAGAACAAAATGTTATTTACATTTAGATTTTATTTATAAAACAAAAACAAATTCTTCATCATTTAAAAAAAAATTAAATTACTTTTTAATAAACAAGCAATTGATAAGTAGGTACCTTCATTATTTTACTTAAATACAAGACGAATGGTTGTTACGGCGCTCGATCTATGCTTTGTCTTGTTTCTTTATTCGTTTCACACATCATACCAAGCTCGCTTCGTTCAAAAGCGGCTTGAACAAAATCGTCCATACAACACGTGAAATTCTTTTTCTCTTTGTGCCTATACTTTCCATTGTATCATTTCGTTGCCGAATCGTTTGAACGAGTTGGAAAGAAGAGTTGGAAAGAAGAGTTGGAAAAAAGCTACGGTTGGTTGGCAGGTGTTTCACTTCTGTGTGGAAATGTTCAAATATTAAATGCACGAGTTGGAATATGAAAAATTACAGCAATGGGAAGAAGAGTATAAATATGTTGTAGAGAACGAAAAAATTGAGATAACTTCTTGTGAATGTTAGTCGTTCATGAACGACTTGAACAATATGAAGCGTCGCCACTGCCACTAGCCGCTCAAGAGTTTTTGCTCAATAAATGGCCAGTTGTCGTTTGAACCTGTCCTTCTGCCGATCTGTCGATCAATGCGTGCCCTTAGCCTTAAATGTATCAACATAGTTAGAGCAGTGTTTAGAAAGTGTGATTTTTTTTTAAATTTATTAAGTGACTCATTTTTTATAAGCAGCTTGTTTTTAGCCGGCTTCTGATGCTTTTAGCTTCTTTTTCTCTTTCTTCATTATCGGCGAGATTATGATCAGGACTAATGACCCGCCAACTTTACGCATTCCTTGTGGCCCGCATAATGGGTTCGCTGGTTCAATCTCAATAGAAATCGGCAACATTCCGATTTGGGATAACGTCTTTAATAAGGCCAACCAATGAAAATCAATGAAACTCTGAAAATTAAATAAGCGACTTGTTTTGTGGCCCAAAGCTGCAACTACATGAGTTTAGGTTTTTTCTTTAGTTTTCCTTGTATTTCTTCTCGTGATATTACCATATTATTACTCAAGTATAGGAGAAATTTTAATAAAGTGCACCACTGCGTCGTACGAAACTTCCTCGCTTTTATAAGAAATTGTTTCGAATCACATTTTTCCATAAGACTTTTTTAGTCGTAAGATCAGGAAAAAAAGTATCGCAAAATAAGATACCTATGTAGATATTCTGTTTTTCAGCTACACTACTGTAGGAGGTTGGTAGTACCAATTACAGATCTGTTTGTATAGAATGCCTAGGCCCTAGGATGTGGGATCAGTCATTTTGAATAAACCCAAAAGTAAAGCTGCAAACGCCTTTTTATAGCGACTTTTATATGAATTAAAACTTTTGAGGATCTGAGTATGCAAAATTGTCTAGAAAATTAGTTTAAATATCAAATTTGTTTGAATCTTTTGCTTGGTTCTGAAATAAAGCGGTTTTTCCAGTGTTCCGTTATTTGAGTATGTTGCGAACATCTGAGTCCCACATTTATATACATCGTATGAGCCGTTTGTTTAAAAAAGAAAAACCTATTAATATAAATATAAATATCAGCTAATGTATCACTTCACATGGTCCTTAAGATATAGCCGATTTTCTAAAAAACCGTTCATCGAGTCTCCTGGGAAAAACTGAGCTAGCTGTCTTCTTACACTCACCCCAAGTATTGAAAACATCAAAACTGTCAAAATCGTTAGATCCGTTTTTGAGAAAAGTGAACATTTCAAATATTTTAAAACTTTTACATGAATTTAGAAAATATAAAGAATATTTCGTAAACTTAAGGACATATACAAATTTGTTCAAAACGGTGATATAAGCTGTAGAGTTAATATTTGCAGAAATTCAACTATTATATATTTATTATGTTATTCTACTATTTTTTTGAATAAACTGAGTACGCCATTTTCATACGCTCACCTCAGTTTATTTACACTTTAAACACGGCCAAGATCGTTAAAGCCATTTTTGAAAAAATCAATTAAGTTAAAAGCATTTGTGAGGTAGGTGCCGTTTTTAAAATGATGGAATCCCCAAATAAAGGTTTGAAGAAAATCCGACCAGCCATTTTGGCAGGAGCCTTGGTTAAAGACGAACCGATGGACGCTTTTTTTGACTTCTCTATAGTCGAACGCGTAATATCATCTTATACTCAGTTTGATTTGGACATTTCAGCATAATTGCAATATATCTCTATTTAGTGTACTACGAGTACCTACCTCTTACAAGAAATTTAATAAGGGATAAAAACAAAACTAGTCCTGATGATACGCCTTAGCTATTAAGCCGTATTTAATCAGTCTGGGTGGAAGTATTTTGCATGTTATTCCCTATAATGCCAATGGAGGCGAAACCGGGTTGAAGGATAGCCATCGAAACGAAAGAGAAGAAAAAAAAAGATAAAAATATACTTCCCTACACCTTAAAATATATAACGCATCTCTTTAATACAATATTTATGTCAAGTGTTTTTCCTTCAATTTGGAAGCAAACAGAAATTATACCAATTCCAAAAAATCTAAATCAACATGAGTTTAGGCCAATTGCCATTCTACCATTTCTGTCTAAGGTCCTAGAAAAGTTAATGAATAAACAAATACGAAAATTTCTGTGCAACACAAATTTGTTATGTGATAATCAATCAGGTTTTCGTCCGAAACATAGCTGTACTACAACTCTCATTAATGTGGTTGAAAACATAAGACAAGATGTTGACTGTAACAATGTAAGTCTTCTCATCCTTCTGGATTTTTCTAAGGCCTTTGATACAGTCAATCATAATGTCCTCAGTAGAAAGCTAATGAACCAGTTTAATTTCTCCTATTCTTCGACAAAGCTAGTCCAGTCCTACCTCAACTGTAGATATCAGGCAGTGGTATCAAACTGCTCTGTATCTGAACTTCTTAGGTTAAATAGAGGGGTCCCACAGGGTTCTATACTGGGACCGCTATTATTTTCAATGTACATAAATGACTTACCCAACTGCTTAAAAAACACTCAAGTGGATATGTATGCTGATGATGTTCAGATGCGGAAAAGTTTTCCCCTAGGTCTGGTCGAAAATGCAGCCGTTGAAGTTAATGAAGACTTAAACAATATTCTGAACTGGTCACGGAAAAATGGTCTATGCGTTAACCCACTTAAGTCCAAATGCTTGATTATTTCAAAAAAATCCATTGATACGTCTGACTTTCCCAAAATATACTATGACAGTAATCATATTGAATTCGTGGATACAGCTAAAAACCTTGGTATTACGTTTACAAAAACACTGTCTTGGAATACCCATATCAGACTAACAATTGAAGTTTATGGAGGGCTTCGTATGCTGTGGACAAACCATAGAATTACACCATTAAAAACTAGAATGGTACTAGCCAAAACATTAATCATCCCTTTACTGCTTTACGGTTGTGAACTTTTTTATAATGTGATTCTGTGCACAAGCATAAACTGAATGTTGCTTACAACAGCATAGCAAGGTATATCTACGGAGTAAGAAGGTATGACCACATTTCTCAATTCTCCAAATCTATATATGGCGTTACGCTTGGAAATCTCTTCAAACTAAGAACCCTTACGTTGCTTAACAATATATTGCAATCGCGTCAGCCACCTTACCTTTTTAATAAGATCTGCCAGTCGCGTTCTATTAGATCTTTGAACCTTGTGCCAGTGCATTACGCATCTTTAGTATCCGAGCGCCAATTTTTTATAAACGCAATACGTCTATGGAATGCTCTTCCTCGACATCTAAGGATGATTAGCTGTACGGAACTTTTCGGAAGAAGGCTCAAGGAGTACTTGGAGACATTAATGTGATGATGATTCTTATTTTGTTATTTATCTATCCCCCTTATTTTCTTATTTTCTTATCAACTATTTCCTTTATCCTTCGCTCAATGTTTATCTTTTCTTTTTTTTTCTTTTTCTTATTGGATTCAAATAATTATATCTACAATATTGTTAGCTTCTTTTTTTTCTATTTTTGTATTCTTATAACACATTATTTAAATATATCAATCAAGCTTATGCTATCTAAGAAGATACTGTATCTTATTGTATAAGTCTTTACCAATAAATAAATAAATAAATAAATAAATAAAAAGAAACCAAGTTTTTTTAATTTTGTACTTTCTTGGTGACCAACACTTTTACAATAAAAAAAAAATAACTTTACTTTTAAGCCGAAAGGTGCTAGGTATCACTTCATTTCTTACCGTAGAGCACCCGCATAGGGACAGTAAGGTACTTTAAAGATTATTTCATACATGCTAGTTTTATGAATTTTTGTCTAGGTATAAGTTAGTTATAAGTTTACCAAAAATAAAAATTAATTACAAAAAAAAAAAAACCATCGAAACAGATGATTTGAGGGATGGGCATCGAATCAAATGGTTATGTATGTTGTGTAGTCTTTTTCAATGGGCTTATCGGTCTGCGGATTCAATGAGTTTTTATTTCAATCTGCAATAAATCTTTTTACTCCAGTAACGAGTATAGGAATTTAGGATATTCCGTGAAGGAATTTCTAGGATATTCCATGAGACTATGTGACAGGATTAAGTTCAATGAATTTAGCTTGAGTGGTTTCCTTAGGGATCTTATTGGCTTCTGATTCACCACTAGGATTGATTCTCACTCTTAGCAATGTTACGAACATCAGAGGAACCGAGGTCTCCACTCTCAACTGGGCTATTCTACAATACACCAGAGAGAAGGGCACATAAATAATGTGCTCCTTTTGGTTCGTGTACATACTAGAAGAGTTCAAAACTTTTTTTATTTTCCTCAATAGTGATGCTATGTTTTCAGTAGTTTATGCGTTACCTGCCAGGATTAGGATTATCACAAAATATGATTCAAAACACTATTGTAGATAAGTGCTTTAAATTTGTTAATTTTACTAACTCACCGAATCTTTCTTTATGATTCAAGCTGGTTGTGCAGGTAGAGTATCGTCCAAGTTGGTTTGCACAGCAAGGTTGGAAGCGGTGGTATCTGAACAGTTAGGCAGAGGTAACGATTTTATTAGTTAAATAATAAGAAAAAATTTACGAACGATCTTCACACCTTTTTCAATTGAAAACATACATGGGGTGTATATGTTTTTAAGAAATAACTTGATCCGTTTATGAGATATTAGCATTTTTTGTAAAGTACCGTGTTTGGGGTATTTTGGGAAAAAATTAAGTACCCCATTTTCTTACGCTCACCTTTAATACTTTATAATTCAAAATCGATCAAAATCGTTAGAGCCCTGTTGAAAAATGGAGTGTAGATAGTAAAACCATTTCAATGGTAGATATGTAGGTGGACTACTAATCGAAAGTTCCCCGTTCAAGTCCCGCTGGGGTCAAGTAACATCTAGAGTTCTTTTTCCACTGCCCTACCTATTGTGAACGCCTGACAAACATCCAAGAGTATGAATTGTCATGAAAAGCTTCTCAAATTTGCCGTTCGGATTCGGCTCAAAATTGTAGGTCCCTTCCATTTTGCACAAGAAAGTGGTGGGAGAAGCTAGGTGTTAGGCCCTGTATGGGCCGTAAATTTTATTTATTTTAAGTTATCTAATCACCAGTGGACTTGTTCCTGCGAAAATCGTACTGCCGATTATTTTCGAAATTCAATATATTTGGAAGATTCATAGATATTTTTAAGCTGACGGCTAATCAGCGCGGCTATGACATTGGAAAGACAGGACGTACGTGCAATTGATCGGTGAAAGGAGAGAAGAGAAGATTCACCTTATTTGGTGCGGGTGAACACCGGCGTAGAAATAAACCTCGTCTTAACGGTATCGGAAATACCATCAGCACTGGCAGAGTTGTGTTCGTGAAGATCTTGAAGTACATACTCTTAAAACTTCCACGTGTATGAGTTCGAAAGTGGATTTATCGCACGGAGTACTCATTGAACGTTTTCGGTTAAAATAGACATCGAACAGTACGCTCAAGCTGATACGTGCGGTTGGATTGAAATCAAAGTTTGTTTCAGCACGAATTACGTGGAATGGCACTTGTGTTTGATTATGCTACTTATCACACAATAAACTACCCTTAGGTTTTGGCAAAGCAGAACATACTTGTAAATTACAATGAAACATATTCCATCAATTACGATGTCCCAATCTCTTATGGCTTCAGTTTCCAATATAATGGAATTGTAAACCTACATGTAAATTAGTCCTTTCGTAAACACACTTTTTATCCCACTTTTGAAGTTTCAACTTCAGAAGCATATGAAAATTCGAAAACACAAAAAAATATTTCCAGCGCAATAAATTAAAGACACCAGTTCCGAATTGAACCAAAAGTAATGCAACTATACCAAAACAAAGCTCCCGACATATCCATTAAAAATAGGGGGATTGCATGCAGCTGCACTCAAGTGTTACCCTGAAAAAGTTTCACAATTCACAAGCACGGTGGCGTGTGTGTAATTTGTAAAAGTGGAACGTTACCTGCTCCTTTTTGTTGTTTACATAAAGGGATGATGGCGGCCTTTTTTTCAATTTAAATTTCAATTTCAATTTATTTATTTATTTTGTTGGTTTGTACATTAAGAAAAGTATCTTTTATAGTACTAAGACCGTTACGACTAATTTACAGTAAATTCAAATGTCTTAAAACTAAATTACACTATTTTTAAACAAATAAGAGAAAGCTATATATAAAGGAAAGGGAAGATAAAAGATAGTGAGAGGTATTAGATGCGAGAAGTTGTCGATGAGAAATAAAGAAGAACAGCACTTTTAAAAGTTTTGGAATTAGCGATGGTTTTTATTCGGGTAGGCAAAGAGTTCCATAACCTGACAGCGTGAATAGACGTGAGGAGTTGAGGTGCGTGTATCGAAGGGGGGTAATATTCATAGTTCTAGGAAATTGAGAAAAATTAAGCTTATTGAACAGATATACAGGGCATTGGCTGTGTATGATTTTGTGAAGAAATAAATAGTTTCTAGTGTTGATGTAATCTTGCAGAGCGCAACCAAGAAGCCTCCGAGAATACACGGATATGTGGTCGCTTCTAAGAAGGCTATGAACATTATCGCACCGCATCATTAGAGGTAACTTGAAGTTTACGTTGCGATAATGAGTCGGGAGTGCTGTAGACAGCATCAGTATACGTAATGAGAGGTAGTACATGCGTTATTATAAGCTTCCGCCGAGTTTCAATTGGAGTAAAGTCTGCGGAAAGTCATATTTTTTTTTTATTTCAATATTTTTTAATTCAACAATTGTTACATAGGTACATACTTAATCTAACAAAGTTATATTTAAAAAATAAGTAGTGACATTTTTATTCGAAAACAAAAATAGTTGTAATGTCACTTCATGAAAAATAACAACTAGGAGTGGGGTGAAGGGTCATAAATTCAAAAAAAAGACAAAAAAGCGGGAAGAGAAAGAAGAGAAAACTAAATGAAGAGAAGTTAAACAAATCAAATAACATAGCACAACAAAACTTTAATTTCCTCATGATCGAAACTAAGAAGCCAAATTTTAACTTTATTTATAATTTCGGGTAAAGATCTAATTACACGAATATTCATAGGAAAACTATTAAACAGTTTACGGGATACAACGGAGTAGAAGTTTTTGAACATAACGGTGCGAAAAGTCGGTAAAACTACAAAATTACTTGAATTACTACGCAACGTGCAGGTGTTAGAGATTGGACTCTGCATGTAGTCACCTCTCATGAAAACAATTTTGAAACTTTAAAGTAATACAAGTGTTTTTGCGGTAGAATTTTCAATGTTCTGAATAAAATCATAGATCGAGCTAAGCGATTTGCCGCACTAACTATCCTGATAGCGCACTTTTGCAAAACAACCAAGGGCTGAAGCCTCGTTTGGTAGGCACCCCCCAGCAACTAATACCATACTGTAATTTTGATTGAAATATTCTAAAATTTACGTAGACATCCGTATATTCGACCAATGACCATACTGATACAATCACATCAACTGGATAGGCTACGGTTTATTACAAAGCCTAGACTGGTGACAGATTCAACTGCTTTATTTTTTGTATCATTTAGCCAAATATCCGGTAAAAGGGTAAGATCAACATGGTATGTGGATAACTTGCGATTTTTAGGATTAAGTTGTAGTCCATTTTCTACAGACCACTTGTGTATCCGGTCTAGGTCTTCGTTGACAAGGACAGCGAGTTCGGTGAGGTTAGCAAACGATCTTGCGGCATGAAGTTGAAATCTGCATATAGGTGAACTGATGTGTGTTTAAAGACACATGGAAGGTCGTTTATAAAAATACAAAATAAGATCGGTCCCAAAATGTATCCCTGTGGTACTCCCCGTGTGATTGCTTTTAACTGAGAATGCTTTTCATGAGTGATAACCATTTGCAACCTTCCGGAGAGGAAACTATTTATCAGATTAACTGCTCCGTCACTGAGCCCGAATAAATGCTTAAGTTTCCAAAGTAGAATTTCATGGTTCACTTTATCAAAAGCCTTCGAAAAATCTAATAAACAGAGAACGTAAAATTGTTTCTGTCAAAATCTTGCCTAATTTCCTCCAGTAACCATAGCCGTGGAATAGCTGTGGTTAGCTCTAACGCCAGACTGTCGAGAACTTAGCAAATTATTGTTTAAAATGTATTTCATTAACTGCTTTGATATTAGCCTTTCGAAAACCTTTGACAAACAGGGTAGGATGCTAATCGGTCTGTAATCAGCAGGGGAGGTTGGGCTAGTTTTTTTGGCAATAGCCAAAACTCGTGCAATTTTCCAATATACCGGAAAAGTTGAGGTTATAATACACCAGTTGATAACCTGGGTGAGGTGAGTTATGATTGCGGTTTAGATATGTTTAACAAAACGTATTGGCACACCGTCCTCTCCAATGGAGTCAATAGATTGCTACTCCCCCACCTGTGGTATCAGTAACTATATCATTTCTAAATATCTCATAATTCGGGATTTTATAGCAGAATTCAATAACAGACGGCTTGAACCAGATAACATCAACGGATGAACTAGAAAATAAGTACTTTAGATAGTCTAATTTACGATTGTTTAGACTACGTGCATTTAAGTAACAAACATTAAGACCCTCATAACGCTTGGAGATGACATTTGCCATAGCCTTCAATACATTTTTTGCTAAAAATTTATTAGAAAAAATATTATTATATGAAAACATTTACAAAAATATTTTCCATAGTGTATCGTATCGTGTATCGTGTATCGTGTATCGCCAGGATATGTTGAAAAATCGGTGGCTTAATTTGTTCACCACACTGTCACTAGCCAATGCTTGTATCTGATGAAAGGTACATTTTTCAAGTAGCTTGTTCCTCTGTGCCTTGAAAATTTAATATTATGTGGTTTGATTGAGATTGCCTCTTAACCGTACACACTGAAGTTTTCTTATGCTCTCGGCCAACAATAATGATTGATTTCATAGAAAGCAAGGGAGGCATGGATTATATGAAAATTGTTTTTGCAAGCTTCCAGGCTCCATAGGCTGGGAGGCACCCAAACTTTGTAATATTTGCGATTTGCATACATATACGAAAGACTTTTTTTTGCATTACATTTACATATACTTGGCGGAGTGAATCTCTCTGTATATTTTGGGAAGCCTTAGAAATTCAAAAACTTCGAGAAGAGGTTTTGCTCAGTGAAATATGTAAATTCTATGCTCTTTTCCGAAAGCCATCTTGGAAAATACGAAATGAGATTCATGGGATACGAGGCAGTATCTACGGGGGCGATGTTGGTTACTTTGAATTCCTATTCAAATTTGCATTGTGTAATTTGCCTTGTTTGCATTATGGAATATTGGGACCGAAAATATCAGAGTTTTGATTTGAGACGGCATACAAAGAGGTAGTTGTAGGTCGGGTGGGCGGAGAGAATGTTTTCAAAATGTGTACATCATTGGATCCGTTAAACTAGTTGAATAGAAATGAGTGCATTGATACAAATTCCAGGGAAGCAGCAGTAAATGGGTGTAACAGGAAATGGTGTCGATGTTGTGACTAGACTGAGATTGAAAGTAAAAGAAGCTATAAAGGGTAAAGATCATCAGTTGGAATGAATTTTAAGGATAATTTTATTTAAGCTGAGTTTCAAGTATTGAGGGATACCTGATCTGCACGATGGGGAAAAGTGGATGCATGATTGTTTGGATTGTAGCATTATTGAAATTTATCGTCGATTATTTAGTTCTACAAAATGAGGCTTTGTGTGATTAGACATTATTTCGTAATGAACAGAGTCTGAGTACTTAGGGCATTCTCTTAACCGAGCATTGTAAGAGCGTTCTGATTTGATTATTGTTTTTGCAGTTTTCGTGATTTTTTTTAACAAAAAATAATATATTAAATTGTATTACTTTCTACTCCAGAAAAACCACTCTCGACCGTCTTTTCAACTGTTTTTCCCGTTATGTTCCCTCCTCTCACACTGTCATTAACTTTTTACTCAGACTACACAGTTAATTTTTTCTGAACTCATAAAGTTGGCTAGGACCAAGCTCCGACCGGAAAAGTAATACGGTTTGCACGCTCTGATGTGTTGTGCTTAAAAAGAAACACGAGATTTTTGTTTGACAACTCAGGAGTACCCGGGCCACAAACACAAATGAATAAGCTAATATTTGTTTACTATAAAATATTGCAAAAAACCTAGAGTGGAAAGTATTTCTATTTATTTTTAACCAAAGATTGGCCCAAATGGCTCGGGAACTCCAAGATCTTGAGTCATATACATGTCCACAGCAAATTGTGAAAAAACGTTTGTTTATCAAATTATCAGAGGACGTCGCATTTTAAGAAAACGGGCATAACTCAAAAAAAACTTAATTCTTCAGAAAATCAGTAAAGCTTTTGAGTCGATCCCATTTTCATAATATTATTTTTTTGGAGTATTTAGAACTATTTTTTGGAATTATGTATTACATTAAGTTAGTTCCGCATTTATTTTAATAAAAACAAAACACAACAAAAATAAAAAAAGGATACGATAACGTTGAAAAATGAGGGTCTAAAAAGATCCTTCCAAATTAGGTCACTTTTGCAGACATAATTTGTTATATTCAGACAAGTTTTTTATTATTTTGGAGTAAGATCACCACAGCGTTGGCAAAAATAATAATGACTAAAGATTGTAGTTTAAAATCGATTTAGCTAGTACCATTTTAGTACATTTTTTATAAAAAAAAAAATAGTACGGTACAGTAGGTTACAGTTTCTCACATTGGCACATAGATAGATGCTTTATTTCGTATATAAATGTTTTTACAGAATTTTGTTATTGCACATTTTACAGAGATTTGATAATAAATTTGATCTTTCTACTGAAACATTATTTTCAATTTGAATTAAGAATATAAGGAAGAATGGGATTAACTTGAAGGAAAATACGAAAAAAACCTTCAATGAAATGGAAAAAAAAGAAAAAAAGATTTATATGAATAGTTAAAAACATATTAATAATTAAAAGGTTATCATAAAACAAATAAATAAATAGGATTAATTAATAAATAAATAAATGAATAAATAAGTAATAAATAAATTTATAAATAAATAGGTAAACAAATAAAAAAATAAATAAGTAAATAAATAAATAAATAAATAAATAAATAATTAAATAAATAAATAAATAAATAGGTGATTAAATAAAAATTAACGTAAACAAATAAATAAATAAGTTAAAAAAGTAACCTACTATATAATAAACAAATAATTAAATCAGTAAATAAACAACTTAGCGAATAGACAAATAAATAACAAGTAAAAATGGGATGAATACAAATTGGTACATCATTAATATATACATATAAGCTATGCTCAAGGACAACCATAGATTAGGAAATAACAGCCATAAGGAGAAATTTAACATGAAATGCGAGTGGGTGCACTTATATTTCAACAACATTATGTATTTAGTTGGTTTACAAGCGGATTGTCAGCAAAACTGCATCTTGTTTTGAACGTGTTAGTGAGTTTTAGAATTCTATTTGCTATCAATTCAACATTCGCTCTTTCGTGAATGTCAAGAGTCGAGTGGTGCCAAGGTAAATCTAGCATCATTTTCAGGAGTTTATTTTGGGATACTTGCAATTTGTTTATATGGCACACTGCAGAGTTGCCCCATACCTGACACCCATATAATAGAATCGCCTGGAAAATTACTTTGTGCAGAATAATTTTGTTGTCAGTTGAAAGTAATGATTTTCTATTAATAAACGGGTAAAGCTATTAATAATCGCTATACCTATTTTTTTAATGGTTTTGTTAATATGATCCTTAAAGGTAAGCTTGGTATCTAAATAAATGCCTAGATATCTAACAGAAGGTTCCCAATTAATACTTTTGCCGTTGAGCTGAAGCTGGCTGGTGGGAAGAAGACAAGACTTTCTTTTACGAGTGAAAAAGATAGCTTGCGTTTTCCCTTCATTTAGTTTGATTTTCCATTTGTGATAATATTTTACTAATATTTCCAATCCATTTTGAAGATTCCTCTCAATATTGAGAGCGAATTCATGAGATGAAAATAATGCGGTGTCATCTGCGAAGCTGGCTATATCACAGTGCGGTATCTTTGGAATATCGTGTGTATAAATGTTATACAGTATTGGGGCAAGTACTGATCCTTGTGGAACACCCGATTGAACACTTATCAAATCTGAAGCACTGGTATTGACATGGACTTTGAAACAGCGATTGGACAAGAAGCTTTGGACTATTTTACAAATATATTGAGGAAAGTTTAGACTTATCATCTTGTAAATCAGGCCCTGGTGCCAAACTGAATCAAATGCCTTCTCAATATCTAGCAAGACCATACCTGTAGATTTCCCTTGGGATCGATTTCTTTTTATACAGTTTGTTATTCTCAATGCCTGCCCCCGCGAAGGTCAGTCACCTTGACGTGTGTACCATCATTGCCTTCGATGGTGCCGGTGCGGCGGCTTACGGCGCAAAGATTCAACGGGCTATGCTGTCGACGACTTCTGTCGTCAGAAGGGTCACCCATGGCGGACAGACCGACTGATGAGCGCTAACCAAGAGCTGGCCAGGACATTCCGTCCGATCCCATGCCCCCCCCTCGCCATTCCCAGTATCCTTACTCCCCCCCAATGGCCCCCTACCCCTGTTCCTATCCCTATCCAAACCTAACTCCAGTGGTGGTGTGAGCGAATTAGTAAACCGTGCCCAGGGATGAAAGGTTGGGGGTTAAACCAACCGTTAACTGAGCTCCCTCAGGCGCCTTGGCGCGGGCCTGTTGCATATAGCCTTACCCAGGTATGGCGGCGCTGCCTGGGCTGACCTTGTTTTTTCCGGCCTTACTCGTGGGAATCTAAACTAAAAACTAAAAATGGAAAAAACAAAACAAAATCAAAATCAAAAAAAAACAAAAAAAAATTATAAAAAAACAAAATGCAATTCCTGTCAAGGGGGAGAAGGAGATGTGTGAGGACGATTTATCATCTTCATCCATCTCTCTTCTAGCACAGGAATTGGATGAAACGGCGCTTTTGGCTAGCGACAGTGAGGAGTCGGTAAAAACCCTCACTAGCGACAGCGAAGTCACCGGTGAGCAGGCTGGAACTCTCATCGGTGACATAGACATACAGGGCAAGAAGGCAGCCGAAGAGATGCCCGGGACAGCAGGATCATCCGCTGTTCCTGGGACCATCTTGGAAGCAGCGTCAACAAAGACAGGAAGAATAGAGGGAAAAGTAGACACAGCTGGCTCAGCCGCTGCATCTGCAGTTTCCTCTAATATAACAACGAAGAGTGCGAAACAGAGCGCACATAAGAGGGCTAAGGCTTTGCTACGTAATTCAAATCGCAAGGTAGCCAAGTATGGGAGCTGTGAACCCAGCACCCTCAGTGACTGGGAAAAGGCAGCTTTTGCGAGTGCCAAGACTTTTCTGGCCGACCTGAAAAAAGCAAAGGAGGGGAAAAAGCTGGCCAATGAGGAGGTGGAGGTTGAACTGACTGCACCCTCCACCTCCTACGCAGCAAAAGCTAAGGAAGGGAAAAATGACTCGGGAAGGAAGACGAGTTTCAACAGCAAGAGAGGCAGATCCGACGATGCCGCCGAGTCCAACGCAGCGAAAAAGGTGAAGGCTGCGACCACACCGGCAATGCGTCGCGGACACAGCTACCCGAAGGACGAGCATCTCGTTGCTGTGATAAACGAGCTGGAGCCTTGCGGTCGTCTCACAATCGACCAGTGGAAAAATGTCGAGGAGAGGTTCCAAGACGCCCTGTGGAAGGAACTATCCGCCGCAGGAAACGGGGAGCTTCAATTTGATGGCGCTGGTTGGGAAGGCGGGCGCAAGGTTGTTGCTTGTGGAAACAAGCTTTCGGTAGTTTTCCTCAGACACTTCGTCACGGAGGTATCCGATGCATGGGAAGGTATTAAGCTAAAATGCTTAACGGTTGCCGAGTTGGCAAAATACAATCCGCCAACAGCCTGGGTTTGGGTACCTAGTCCCTACACATACCCGGAGAAGCTCCTAGGGCTCCTACATGTTCAAAATCGGGAACTTAAAGCCGATACATGGAGGGTCCTAAAGACGGGGCCTAGACGGCAATACGGCCAACACTTCCTACTGGCCCTAAATAAGGAATGTCTTCCATACCTGGAGAAATTCAATGGGATGGTAAGATATAGCATGGGGAGGTTGATGGTCAAAATATCGACCAAGGGCAGAGATGAGGAGGAGCCCCCCCATGATGATGATGGAAGTGCTGCAGATAAACCTGCACCACAGTAGGGCTGCGACGGCCTGTCTGATGGAGTACGTCATTAGGCAGGACATTGCAGCCGTACTCATACAGGAGCCCTGGATCAATAAGAACGTGATTCAGGGGCTCCGGCAAAAGAACTATACATTGTTCTACAAGGCGGAAGGTAAAATCAGGACTTGTATCCTTATTAAAAACCACATAAAGGCATTTCTTTTGAATAATTACAGCTCTGGCGACTTGACGGCGGTCATCTGCGAGAGGGAAGATGGAAAATCTCTGTGTCTGACCTCGGCCTATCTTCCCTACGACTCTGCGGTCGTAATAGCGGAAGATCTAAAGGACTTGGCTGGTCAAAACTGGATGCACGTACTGGGCTGTGATGCAAACGCCCATCATACCCAATGGGGTAGTGGAGACACTAATTCAAGGGGTGAGTGTCTTTATGATTTTATTATATTGTCCAACCTTACGGTATGTAATAGAGGGAATTCACCTACTTTTGTTACACGTAACAGACAGGAGGTTTTAGACGTTACACTTGTCTCCAACACAGACAAAATGGAAATCAGGGAGTGGAGGGTAGTTGATGAGGCATCTCTGTCTGACCACAGATGGATACGCTTCAAAATTAATTTTCAGCATAGGGCGTGTAATTTCTATAGAAACCCAAGAAAGGCAGACTGGGATAAATACATAGATTTCATTAATCTACGTTTAGATACCCAGCCGATCACCGGCGAAAATATGGTGGACTTAGATAGGGCAGTAGAAGCCGTGAGCAGAACCCTAAACACAGCGTTCGAAAAGGCATGCCCGGCAAACAAAAAGCCAAAAAGGGCTCAACCGAAGTGGTGGAATAAGGAAATCGGCCTTAAAAGAAGGGAGGTAAGAAAACTTTATAATAGGGCAAAACTCATTAAAAACGATACCACATGGGACGAGTATAGCGAAAGCAAGAGGGAATTTAAATACTTAGTGAGGAAATCCAAGAGATCTTCATGGAAAAAGTTCTGTGAACCTATTGAGTTAACTGAAGAGGCGTCGAGACTGCGTAAAATGCTCTCAAAGGAGGCTAGCGTACCTAGCTACCTAAAAAATAGCAACGGGACATGGGCCGTGAGTAGTCAGGAGGTTCTGGCTACCCTGGTGGAAACCCATTTCCCCGGTTCCACAACCACAACGGACCTAGGCCTACAAGGGCAGGAGGAAGTCGACTGTCCCTCTTTCGAGTGGGAAGAAATTGACAATATCATCAACCGAAAAAAGTTACGGTGGGCCATGCATACATTCAAACCGTATAAATCTCCAGGGCCGGATGGTATTCTACCGATCATGCTCCAAAAAGCGCCAGAGCATGCAAAACAAAAGATTTTGGATATACTGAGATTCAGTCTAAGAACAGGGCATATTCCAACAGCCTGGAGAGAAGTTCGTGTTGTTTTTATACCCAAAGCCGGCAAACAGGGTCATACGACGGCGAAAGTCTTCAGACCAATCAGTTTGTCGTCCTTTTTGCTCAAAACCCTTGATCGTCTGGTGGAAGCTCACATTAAAAATAAATGTAGCAATGGTTTTTTATGCGAGTCACAGCACGAATACTTAAAGGGTAGATCAGTAGAAACTGCTATACACAACGTAGTGGGTAAAATTGAAAATAGTCTACACTGCTGCGAATTTGCTTTGGCCTCTTTTCTCAATATAGAAGGAGCCTTCAATAACGTTGAGTGTAGAGCTATAAAAAGCGCATTAACAGGCGCTAACATAGAACAGGGAATCATAAATTGGGTATGCAACATGCTCGCCAACAGGAACATAAACTGCTCCCTTGGTCAAAGCTCCATAAGGATGTCTGCTACCAGAGGAACCCCGCAGGGGGGAGTCATATCGCCACTGCTGTGGGTACTGGTCATTGACAACGTCCTAAAGGAAATTAAGTCAATGGGTATAATTGCCACAGCGTATGCGGACGACGTGGTCATAGTAGTGCAGGGAAAATATTTGAATACCTTAAGTGAGATCACAGAGACCGCCTTAAGGAAAATTAGTAATTGGGCCAAGGGCTGCGGACTAAATGTCAATCCCTCGAAAACAGAGTTAGTCCTGTTCACGAGACGACACAAATTACCGCACTTCAATCTCCCGAAACTTGACGGAGAGGAACTGCTCCTCAAGGACAGTGCGAAGTATCTGGGCGTAATCCTAGATAGAAAATTAAATTGGAATCTTAACATAAGGGAACGAATGAAGAAAGCGTATAATGCCCTCTTTATTTGTAAGAGAACAATAGGCAAAACATGGGGCCTGAAACCCGCCATGGTACACTGGATATATACAGTAGTGGTGATACCCATACTTACATATGGCTCACTTGTGTGGTGGAGGGCAACAAATAAAAGAACCATAATTGGAAAACTAGCAACGGTGCAGAGAACGGCAAGCATAGCCATCACTGGTGTAATCCGTACCACTCCTACGGCAGCACTGGACGCCTTCCTGCACTTTATCCCGCTAGATTTAAAAATAAAGCAACTTGCTGGCAACAGCGCTTTGCGCCTAAAAAATTTAGGCCAGTTTAAGGACTGTAGTTTTGGGCATTGCACGATCTTAGCTGATGTGCTACCCGGAAATCCTATACGGACTGATGACATTTGCCCCTTGGTCGACCATGACATCCCCTATGAGGTGTCATACCCGCGAAGGGAGGAGTGGCAAAGAGATGCAGTCATAATAGCAAACGAGGTTGCTATCTACACTGACGGCTCTAAGACGGGGGAGAGAACGGGTTCTGGCATTTTTTCTGCTGATCCAGACCTGAGAGAGTCTATACGACTCCCGGACACAAGCAGTGTCTTCCAATCGGAAGTTCTGGCTGTTCTAAGGGCGGCAGAGATAGTGCAGATGAGATCATTGTCGGGAAGAGACATTGCCATCTATATTGACAGTCAGGCGACACTTATGGCACTTGAATCTTCTAACATTAACTCTGAGATAGTCAGAAACTGTCGCACAATGCTTAAAGCAGTATGTAGACGGAATCGAGTAAGACTGTGCTGGGTACCGGGACACTGCGGTATAGAGGGAAATGAGCAAGCCGATGAGCTAGCAAGAAAGGGAGGGGAGCTGGAAAACAGCGGAGGTGTGAACATTAAACCACCCCTGGGCGTCTTTAAGGGAAAAATCAATGAAAAGATCTTAAAAATGGCTGACCTCAGATGGCAGAACATAGTGGGACATAGGGTGTCCAGAGCCCTTTGGCCCCATTTGGATAAGAAAAGATCTAAGGAAATTCTAAAATTGAGCAGGGAACAGCTTAGAACAGTAATTGGGATTATGTCAGGGCACTGTCTTCTAAGAAAGCATGCTAGGCGACTTGGTCTGGTGGATATGGACACGTGCAGGTTCTGTGGTGATCTACAAGCCGAGGAAGACATATGCGAGGGTATAGCACGGAATCGTAGGAGGATTCTAGGGGAATACTTCTTCGAGGAACTAGGGGAGCTGAGCGGCATAGACCATAGGAAGCTGGTTAAGTTCTGCAGGAGGATTGGGCTCTGTCTAGGAAAAGTTTTTTAGGTTTTTAGGTTTTTCTCCAATTGAAGTTTCTTCAAGTGGTTCCCTAGGGATCGCGATGGGCCCTTCTGGTGCCTAGTGCTGTATGCAAATTGCATACCCCTTTTTAACCTATGACCTATGTCCTATTCTCAATGCCTGGTGGGAAGTACTGTGATGACGCCTGAACCCAAATTGTTCGTTCGGGTAAATTTTCTGAAGATCGATGAATTTCAGGATTTGTTCTTTTAGTACTTTTTCATATATTTTGCTTAGATTGCTTAATAGGCTGATAGGTCTATAACTTTCCGGCCTTTCTGAAGTCTTACCAGCTTTTAATATTGGTACCACCTTTGCTTGTTTCCAAACGTCGGGAAAGTATTGCACTTTAAGACATGCATTTACAATAAGTGTAACGAATTTTAAACCAGTCCGAGGCAATTGTTTGAGGTAAATGCTTCTTAACTTATCAAGACCTCCTGTTTTCCTTGCATGAAGGTTGTTTATTGTAAATTGAATATCTTCTTCCGTTACATAGGTAATGGAAGAAGAATGACTTGCTCCTTCCGCTATAAAAGCTTGAATTGTGTTGCTCACGAGGGTGCTGGTATATGCATCACTTAAATTTTGGAAGACAACATGGTTTTTGGAGAAATTGACGGCAAGTGCGTTGCCTTTTTCGATATCTGTAAAGTATGTGCCTGACGAGTTTTTTAAAAAAGGTAACTGTCTGTTCTTATTTTTTACCAATTTAACAATGTTCCAGAAGGGTTTTCCTTTTTTGTCCAGGATATTGAGTTTATTGTTCCACTCTGTGTTACGTTGTTCCAAAAGTTGTTTGACTATTTGTTTATTCAGGTGTGACATTTGATGCCGGAACATGGGTTGGCGGTACCTTTGCCAATTTCGCCTATAAATGTTTCTCAGTTTAATTAACGAGAGTATGTGGGAGGGCATTTTGAAAGAATAGTTCTTTTTAGGAACTTTTGGGATACTAGCCTCGACCGAGCTAAGAACGTGATCTGAGAATTCATTCACAAGGCAGTCAATGTCTTCCTTAGTTAAAATATCGTCGATATTCAGAGGGAAATTACGAAGTTTTGATTTAACTTCTGAACGAAAACGTGTCCAGTTTGCATTTTTTAAATCTTGGACATACTGCACTTTTTTTCCCCTGACGACTGAAGACGACAAAAAACCGGATTGTGATCAGAACTAAGTTCAATAAGGGATACTGGATTCGTTATTTGACAGGGGACATTTGTAACAAATAAATCGAGAACGGAAGGACTACCACGAGAACCGGCTGGGACGTAAGTTGGACTGGGAGGAAACAAAACAGATATTGGCAATATAACAGGAAATTCAGCGAGTAAATTTCCCCATGCATTTGCTCGAGCACAGCCCCAATTCCTATGTCTACAGTTGAGATCTCCACCAATTAAGAAATCACCATTTAACGTGAAGAGCCTTCTCAAGTCGCTTTTAAAACTAATTCTCTTCTCATCTGTAGCGCTTTTACCCGGAAAGTATACACAAATAATCTTAATCATTGTATATACACTTGTATATATTGTATATACACTTTAAGGTTTATATACAATGGCGAAATACAAATCCGCATCAGCAGGCTTAGGGCAACATGTTGCAGAATCATATGCCAGACTTCCATGATCATGGAAATGAAAAATACCATGTTTTTTCAAGAAAACAAAATTTCGAATGCACACAACCTAATTTGCTATTAAGTCGGGCGGCCCCCAAAGTAAAAAAAAAATTAAAGTAAAAAACTATAATAGCTCTTCAACCGGTTAAATAGGCAGTTAATTCAAGGGGATTTTTAAAATATCGGAAGCAATTTCGTTTTTATTTGTTATGTTGATTTTGCCATTGCAACGATATCTTCTTTTCAAAAATCCCTACTAGGGCATAATCCATATTATTTCCCCCCCATATTTGAAAATGTCGTGGGTCGAAGTCCCCTGTGTAAAAATCTTCCAGCTACACAATTACTTTACAAATCCCTAGCTAAAATCACCTGTGAGCACAGTCTACAATTCATCCGTTATTTCCTTTTTTGTATCGAAGTTTTTGGGATCTTATTTCATTTTCAATTTCGAAAAACAAAACATTTTATTTTCCTTATTTTACTTTGAAAATCCCTTTTTATGTTAATCCAATTGAAATGCCCAGTAGAGCTGGAACAAGCTCCTGCTAGACAACTTGCATCTACCCTTAGTGGAGCATGAAAGTTGCGTGAGCGGGCTAAACCATGCGGAGAAAAGCGTAACATCCCATCAGCCCAGAAACGTATTAATTCGAAAGAAGAAATCTATTTTATGGGAAGAAAATATATTAGTATGTGTTTTATAGGCTATGGAGTCAAGTCCATATGAAATCTGGTTTTCGAAATTCTATCTGTCTCGTTGTTAATTTCCTATTTGTTTTAGAAAGAGTAAAATCAAGCTTTAGTATGACCATACTACAATTCTTTGAAAAGTTTGTGACAGTTTAAAATAAAATGTAGAGTTTCTTCTTCTTGTATTTTTGTTTGCCTCAATTTACTGATTTCTGTTAATCTATTAAAAATACTGTCATATCATTTTTAAACTTTCCTAAGATAATCAGCGTTTTGCACCAATGTACAATTAAGGAAATTAAGGAAACAACTAATGACCAAATTTTATATTAAATATCGTCTTTCTTTAGGCAGCTGATAGTTATTTTGACAGCTACCGCCATCTTTTTATTCAGTATAGTTTGGCATATCATTATGCACAGCAGCATTTACAAATTGTGGAAATTTATTTAGAAATTCAGTGTTCATTAAAAAATGTTTACAGAGTACTACATCCGCTTAACGTCAACATGATCAAACAACTAATTCGGCTATTCACAACATAATTGAACAATGTCGCACTTCTAGAAATGATTTATGTGACCGAAAGAATTTTGCACTTCATTTGCCCCTTTCGACTCGCACAGATGAAAATACCGGCTCCGGCGGTTGCGTTCAGTGTTAAGGAATATTCTTATTTATCGATTTGCCATCGTGCACAATAATTGGCCTGCGTGCATAGGCTTTGTGAAAGATTTTGCCCAAGCGTCTTGCTTTTCGCGATTCAATGAGTTCAGTGATTGGACCAGTCAACAGATGAGAGTTGACCCACCAGTCAAGTTTTGTTCTACTACTGATACACCCCAAAAAACTTAATTTTTGGGTTCGCCCAGCTTCTACAAAAACGAACAAACTTGAAATGTCACCCTCAATGCCACCCTCAACAGAGTAGTCATGATCAAAGATTTTTAGTTTCCAAAATTGCGTGAACATGAAACCTCTGATGTATTGAAAGTGGAAGTGTTCGATGACAAAATTATCTTCAGAAATGGACCTGTCGCCTGACCTCCAAGAGCGTCCAATTTGATGCGGTTGGACTATTTTCTGTGAAATCTGAAGTGGCTGGTCTCCGAAGATAAGCGATCAACTATTCCAGCTGTGGTTGCCAACATCGAGTGAATCATTTTGGAGATACGGCTTAAATGCTCGAAAAAGTGGTCGATATTTGGAGCTCCAGGATGCAGTTCCTGAGGCACTAAAGGTCATAAAATTTTCTATCGAAAAAAACCTTCAATTACAAAACCCCTAGCTTTCAAAAAAAATCCTTGAAAAAATAAAAAAAAGCAAATCGTACAGTCAGAGTCATAAAGCAGAATAACATAGATTAGTGTTTTATAGAGCTTGCACTTGGTCTTCCGATTAAGAGTTTGGAACCCATTGTTTTGCCAAACCGAAGTAGCTGCTCGTTTCTTCAGTAACTTTTTGTAGGATCTCCTCTCCATTAAGCTGTTTATTATGAAATAACTCTGATGTATGAGAACTCTTTAACTACCTCCATGTTGTTGCTGATAATAGCAGTGAGAATTGTTTCGTTGCCTTCAAGACCAATCAATTTCTGGTCTTATATCAATGTGAAAGCAGTAAACAAGGCACGTTGGAAGTGGCCTGTCCAGTATCTACACCAGTTTCGACTTGGAATTTTGTTGGTTGTTCCCAAGATTTGCTCAAGTGCCAAAATGTGTTCAGGTGTATATCTGCCGGACCTGGAGTTAAACTGGTATGTGATGACTAGTGTGTTGCAGAACAGCTTGAGTCATTAACACAGCTTCTCCAACCACTTTCTTTGCGAAATGGAAGGGACCTACAATTTTACGTCGAACCCAAACGGCAAATTTGAGAAGCTTCCCATGACAATTGATACTCTTGGATGTTGGTCAGACGTTCGCAAGAGGTGGGGCAGTGGAAAAAACTCAAAATGTTACTTGGCCCCGGTGGGAATTTAACCGGGGACCTTTCGATTAGCAGTCCGACTAACCATTGAGCCACTTCGTCCGATGCTCCTTAGTTGAGGCCAAATGATGCTGAGAAACAAAATGAATATATAGATAGGCTTAATCGCTTGAAACAAAACTTAATTGATTGATATTAAGCATGATCTCCATTAATCGTTTTTACGAAAAATAGGAAAACCTTTCTTGTATGAGGCATATGGCATACCTCAGTATATCGCAGTCGATTTCATTAAGTGCAAGGCAGCAGTAAAACCATTTGCCCCTTAAATCCATTACAGCCAATGCCAATCAAACAAGTTACGCATTCACTAATCGGAAAGGAAAAGCAATTAAAGTCACCGCCCCTCAACTGTATCCACGCGAGTGAATGCTTTTCAACAATGTTAACCAATGCTTTGTCGATTCTAATGAAAGTGTATTAACGCCAGTCAAACATGAGTCAACTCCATTTAAATCGCATCAACTTAAAAAATCGCCCTCTGATATCAAACGCCAGTCGACTATAACGCCCCCAGTTGCTTCTCAGACAATCTCGTCTTCTGTGATTTGAATAACGAACATCTCGTTCAATGGCTCTCGAAACAAAAAGCCATTACCAGGCTATAAAAAATTCTTATTAGTAAAATTAGGTTGAAATAGTTTCTTCAACTGTAAAGCTTCCGCCTAAAATATACGCATGTTTTTCTAACCCGCAAAAACCAATTTAGATGATTTAATTGGTTCCCCTAAATGGCCATACCCCCACCATTGAATAACCCTTTTTCAGTTTAATTGAACGTAATTATCGACACAGATCCATTGCTCCAAACTCAAAAACTCTCTCAACTTCGTTTCATCCTTGCATCAGCTATTCGATTCAAATTATTCGGTCATGCCATGCCTATTGGCATGGAATTCCTCCTTTCGGATTAGTTTCCAATTAACAGCAGTTCTACACTTCTAAGAGGATTAAACTGAAAACATTGCTACAGAGACAACACTAAATGGGCGAGTTTATGCCTTAGGGAAAGCATTCCTTTTACTTGCGAATAATGTAAATTAGTCGTTGTTTATTGCTTGCATTTTTGTACTGTAATCCGGCATTTGCCTGCCAAATATATTCGAACTTCAAACATTTGGGGCAACGCAATAATGTCTATAAACATGGAATTAAATTGATCAACGCGCCACAACCACAAATAATGAGTATGCAAAACATTGTTAACACGCTCTACCAACATTACTACCCATCATCGGTCCATGTGACAAAAACTCACACTTGTGAGCAGAAAAACTGACCGAAGCCATGCTGAAAAACCACAATGCTATTATCACATCGCAATGTAAAATTTATTTCTGGATGAAGAAACTGGACCTGGCGCTTCCGGATGGGGCACGCAGGGTCACCTAACAATATGAATGCATTGCAGCTTTGATTTCATTTGCATATTTTATACGCTTGAATTCAACGGAAAAGGTATTGTTACTTGTAGCTGTAGGCATACATGCCAGCTATTGGTAGGTACCTGAAAGTGGTTTGTGGCGCATACAGAACATTCTTGACACTTGAAGTAGGCGTTTCGGTGTGTTTGGTATTCAAGAGTTTAATGCATTCAGGTCACATTGTGCCACACACCTTTGCACTATTCAGCAGTGTAAAGGCAAGGCTTGACTTTGAGTTGATTAATGGCCAAGGTAAATGCAAGTCTACACGGAGTCCTGGACGGGAGTAAAATATGGTTGAGTGGCATAAAAAATTGTCTTCCTCCACAAAAAGTCGGGGAAAATCGATCGCAAATATGACTATGAAATGAAGTTAAGGACTAGAACATAACCTAAATAATTTGAAGTTCTTGGAGATCAATAGTGTTACATTCTTTACTTTTGCCTAATAAGGCGACGGTATTGGATGGAGTATTCAATATTTATATGGAGACAGAGAAAGTAAAATAATTATTCAAATCTTCGGAAGGACTCATTAAATTAAATTAAAAATAAAAAAACTTTAATTTATCTCAAAATTAACTTGTAGGATTGAGAAGTCAATGATGTCATTGAATCTTGTGTGCGATAGTTGATCAAATAACATTTTTTCTACTGTGGTCTGTGCGCTGGACATTCGAAAAATATTGATTCATTCTAGTTTGCGTCTCCTCAATTTCGGCAATATTTTGAGCTTACTGGTATGGCTGTTAACGTATATAATAGTCTAACGACATATTTACGTGGTCTGTGCTCTGAATTTTTTGTATGCCGGCCAAATCTTTCCAATTCTCCCCTTACGAATCATATTGGTGGATAGAATCCCCCCCCAGCCCCCACACGCCATTCCACCCAGAATATCCAGATGATTGGAATCACGTTCAGCCAGATCTTCAGAGCACAGAAGAGAGTGATCTGAAAGCAAGCCTGGGTCAGCGTTTCTTAGCAGCCTTCAACAAGGTTGCTGGTATTCGTGGTTGAATCGTGGTTGAATCGGGAGCCTTTGTATTTTAACAGTTGGCGTTAGTTAGGAAAAGCTTGATTCTTCCCCAAACGCTTTGATAATTTTAATACGACTACAGTGATTCCCATTCCAGGCTTTGACTTAGGCCAGCCACTATATTTCGGACATAAACGTTACACCACATATACATCCAGACAACCTTTTTTGTATAAATTTTCATTTATTGCCAAAAGTTATCCTGTATATGTTATGAGGTATGACTGCTTTATGAACTTATTTTTTGGTTAAATGAAATTCAAAATCAATATCTGACATGATTATTACAGAATTGTTCAAAATCTTTCTGGGGTATTCAGATACTTTGGGACGATTTGTTTTCTTCACGACAAAATAATAGCTGTCATGTCATATTTTATGAAAGTAATACAAGTAGGAGCACTTAGCCTTTGGACTTGCGAAATTTAAGAGAATTGCAAAGGTCAGCAGCACTTGTTAGTATAGAATAATTTAAAATACATTCTTTGATTTCTCAAAACCGGAAGTTTGGCAAAGGATTAAATATTTCTACAAAGTCTGTAATTTCCTATCCAAACATTCTCTTTAAATAGTTGATAGTAATTTTTAAGTTTTCAAATAAATAATAAAACTACGAGTATAAATAAAAAGTGGTCTGGGTGCGACCCGCAAGGTCCACACGACTAACTTCCCAGTAGGATCAATATGATTTATGCAATTAGTGGGAAATTTTGAAATGTGGTTAACCGTAAGATTTGGTTAAGAATTATTTAATATTAAAAAATGCTCTTTAATATTGTTCATGGAAATTAAATGCTGTTAACAACAGCGAAGTGTGATATATATTAATGCAACCATTGTTATGAAGACGGAGCCCTGCAAACTTACATGTATACGAAATAATGGAGCACAATGTAATAATGATTTGCTCAATGACAAATGACAATAAAAGTAAAAATAAAGGCAAATTGTTTTAGTTATATTTTATTTACTTACAAAAAAACAGCTGGACCGATTTCGCTGAAAACTTAATCAGTTCTGAGTTACGTAATTACGCTTCGAATAAACCCAGTCCCATGTAAATATCATCTTTGGTTCTCGAGATAATCGTGGCGAAAGATAATTCCAAACGCATATACGTACATACGTACATACGTACATATGTACCTACACACGGACAGAAAAACAGAAAAACGTTGAATTTGGATTTTGGTGACCTTGAAACTTGGAGATATGTCAAAATCCGCGATTCACAAAATCGGTCCCATTACAAGAACTTCCACTGGGAAGTTAATAAATTACTCGCCATGATTGAGAGACACTAACTAAACTAATTCCCAATCTTCAATCTGAACAATTTATTTAAATGATGACTAGGATGCGGGTTTCGAAGTTATAAGGAAGCCTTTACGTCAAAGAACCTATCTCGAAGCAAAAAGGCAATATCAATCAGAGTTCCCATACAATCGCAAAAGGCCTTAGACTCAGTGACGAAGTGATTCGAAATCGGGGGCTTCGAATTTGTTTTTATATCAAACCGGCGAACCCCACAGGCGGAACGGGAGGGTAGCCGTGATGTGTGACGGTAAGGATCTCTTGGTCGATATTAAAACTTCATCGTTCAAGACAAAACAAGCAGAAAGAATTACATTACTAGCGCGCGGGGGTCAGTGGGTCAATGTTTAGTGCACTAGTCTACTAACTTAAGGGTTCCTGGTTCAAATATCGCCAGTAGCACCTTAACATTTTCCTCAGTGGTCCTTTTGCAAAAGTCTAACCAATATCTACAAGTAAAAATTATCATAAAAAGCTTCTCCTATTATCCGCTCGGAATCGAAGTAAAAGAAGGTGTAGGTAGCAAATGGTTGGAGAAGTGGTCAAGGAATTCCTATCTTGGCTAAAGAGAATTGTGATATCCGCTTAGAACATCTGCATCTCCTGGGCTAGTCAGACTGCGTCCACATCACTGGATTCAGTCTCTATTCATCTCTTAAGGAGATGGTGCAGCAGTTTAATATTCAACTGGTTTTGGATGTCGGTGCTTAGGACATATAGCGGACAGCAGATATTTAAAAAAAAGGAAACTAAAAATTCCACCACAATAAAATTTATTTCAAACTAGATTCAACTGGTCCCAGTTTCAAACAACATTCACGAACCCATGCACACACTAGTGTGAACTGCCTGCTAAGTCAGGCATGCAACAAAAACTGATCGAAAACGAAAATATTTGCGGGCGGATGGAAAATTCCGCCATAAAGGAACAAGTTCGGACTTGTTTCTCCCTCTCTCCCCAGTCTAGATGCTTAACAATACAGAAGTTTTTGATAAGCTACCGCTATCTCAGGCATTTCCTGAGAAAATGCGTTTTCTTGGCATTAAATAAGAGTAGATCAGAACAAAGTAAAATAACTTGCAGTGATTTAGCCAATTTAATTAAAATAACAGTCCCTCCCCTGGGCCGAGCCCAAAGATGCCACCACAAAGGCATAATTAAAAAGGGGCGAGCATGTTTATTGCCACAACACCAGCCAGTGGAACGCCCACACGTTCACCGCACCACCAGCCACATCCTCGCTAAAACCATCTTCAGCGATGTGGAAATTAATTCCGGCATGACACTAAAAAGGAGGCGTAAAATTTGTGTCATCTCAGAGCACACTGCCTAACGATGCAGCGTGGCCACTCCAGCAAACGAAAGCAGCATGGCATCAATGCGTCCCCTGTCCAAAAGAGGCAGCACGACGAGAACAGCAATAATACCAGCAAAAACAACTCATCTGTATCACGACCATCACTGCCCAAAGAAGCGGTGCGTCGTCACGAACATCAGTAGCAATCACCACCCAAAGAAGCAGTGCTATGTATCAGCAAGACCACCAGAAGCAGCAACAACTGCAATCCAGAAAATCCACTGCCTAAAGAGGCGGTGGAACAAATATAATGCAACATCAAGTCGACCACTGCCCACAGCAATGGAACGTCGAACGCCGAACGGAACCAAAACATCAGTAGCACCAGTCACCAGAACGAGACCATCAGCGGACATCAGCTCGCGATCATGAGCAGCAGAGCAGCCGACATTCAGGGTAATTAGGTAAAGAACGTGTTTTAAGAATTATTTGAGCTCACATTCAATCCGAGCCAGACATAAATTCGATTTTTTGTATTGACACACAGCCCATATTCCTAAGTAGTTTAGTAAATTAGGGATGCGTAATATCGGGACCCGCAATTAAATTTAACCATAATAATTTACAAGGTTTTAACAACCTCTAAAGTCTAAACGCGTCTTATGGTGTCTAAGTTAAACTGCTTTTCAACAACGCCGTTAAAATATAAGAATCGATTAGAAATACCAATTCTGCATGTAAGTAATACTTAAAAGTCTTCAAGGGTTAGGAACCCTTTAAATTATTTTTATAAATACGGCTGATAGCTTTCATTTATCAAATCTAAAATGACACCTCCTGTTGAATGACCCTATACCTCACTTTCTATATATTTTTGGTATCTTTACGCTAACACAATCGTCCAATGTAAATTTTATCAATTGAAATCCAAATAAAATAAAAAAGTTTGTTTTTTATATATATACAAAATATTCAGCTTCCGTTAAGCTATTTGTCCTTAATTCAAAACCTCACCTGAGTCTTGTTTGAATATTCAAATTAATTCAGTTCAAAAGCAACAGAGAAATATTTTGGCATACTCACATAATCATAAAAATAAAAAATCCTCACTGCCGACTGTCATGAAATGTCCAAGCGTTCAACGTCCTGTTCCTGTCGAACTGCACAACAAATCAATCTTCGACATCCACGGTCGGCAATACTTGACCCGACCTCGGGCAGGATGTTCCCGATTACGTATCTGAAATCCAATTTGCAACACTCGATAGAATCAAACAATGTCTACGTACTTTTAAACTTTCGTGAATTTCACCTGAAGCCAAGTAGCGCTTTTTTTACATTTCCACTTTATTTACACTCAATTATCCCATACACTTCTGAAGTGGGGTTTTATCACCTTTGAGCTTGTACAGATTTGTATTCAATTAAAAAGGTTTGCACTGTGCACAATGCAACCACACAACAAAACCAAAAAAAAAAAACAAAAATCATTAAACTTCACCCCTAACACTTGGAAAGGACTAGCAAATAACGTAACGACAACATTACCGGACCGACACTGAATACCGATGGTAAGCGTGTATACGTTCACTTTCTCATTAACGGCACGCAAAACAAGGAGCCCCAATCAAGAACTAGCGGGAGTAGTAGTTGCAGATACGAGCACGGATGCAGCCTATAGCTGCCGGAGCATGGTAATGTTCTGTAATAACTTTTTAACAAAGTTTCTCTCTTTATCCTCTCGTTGAATGTACAACATAACCGCAGCGCAACACCGCAACTGGTTTTATCGAAAAAAGTGTATCCTGAAAAGATAAAAAAAAGACAAAATTAAACCTTAACCTTTTTAAAGCTCTTTTTTTGTGTATTTGGTGTGTAACTTGCCTAATGAGGACCTTTATTTTAAAGGATTTCGATGAAACTACGACTTGAAGTTAAAGTTTTACATTTCAACTTCTGGAGTTGGTAAAATGGCTTTCAATGTTTTAACAGCATTTGTATAGCATGGAGCGCTGTCTAATTGTAGGCATTAAAAGTTTTAGAGTAATCAATTGAAATTTGTAGTTTAAACTTCCACAAGGATTAGAAATTTTGAGGGTAGGACTTCTATTTATGAAATCCAATAACTTAATACAAAACTTTTTTCTTAAATATTTTTCATTTTATTTTTATAGCTTCAACCGGGCTATAAGAGCGGGAGGTAAACTGTGTAGCTTGACTACCATTTATAAGACAAAGCTTCATAATTTTCAAGGATCAATCAGAAATATTCATTTGGTTGGGATACAACTCGATATAAAAGTTTAAATCGATCAGTTGTGCTAAGTAAAGAAGTTTTATTGGAGGAAATTCTGGGATATGGATGTCGAATACAACGTCAAACAATTTTGTATAGGTCCAAGTTTTGTCCTTGGATTACAAGGTAGAGAGGAATAATTGGAATTCCAATTACAATGTGAGTGACTGTTGGCTTTGGCGAACCTCATTACCTTTGGAAATTGTCCGAATATTTTAAAATACCGGTGTAACATATCGAAAGGTGGAATGCGAGAACCAGCTTCCTTGTCGCCCGGTGAGATACAGCCACATACAAATAGCCTCGGCTACGTTTTGAACTCTACAGATGGTCCGCATTAATTTGGGTAGGAACTTATCAGTCATGTTTTTACGTTTGATTGTGAAGAATTCCGTAGATTAACTAGTATCGCATTCAAATCTTTTGGGGGTCTAACCCACGCTGTAAAGACTTAAACACAAACACACATCAACGCTACGCAATCTCAAACAAAGGCCACAGTCAATGCAAAAATGGTAATAAATTGTAGCAACTTTAGATGCGTAGGTTCAGTGACGTGAATATTAACAGTGTCAAGCAACATCTTAAAGGGCAAGAAGAAAAAGAAAGAGAAAAAAAGCCGGATTTTAAGGAAGACGAAAAATGGCACATGCAAAGACCTTTCCAATTCTTCGGGTATGCGAGGCTATAGTTTTTGTTATACTGATTCCACGATTCCGAGCGGGAAATTTCGAGCGGAAAACTTGAGCAGCTTATGAGAGTTGGCCTCTTGATTCTATGACAGTTATTCGGAGATTCAGGAAGTTCAATGTAAAATTCCTATTCATACAAGGTGGCGCAAAAGTCATCACCCAGTGGCGTTCACCAATCCGACTGAAAACTACATAGGATAGATGTCAAACGTCGTGGATCATTTAGAACATTGGCACACAGAATTGCCTAAAGCACACCCAAGGGCTGAAACCCCATCGGAAGATGCTATAATTTTTGCAAATAGCGGCAAATGTCAATTTTACTTTGACATTTGTGAAGTAAACAGATGACAACTTTTGCGCCACCTTGTATAATAAAAATAAACAACGTGCACGACTGGATCGTAAGTTCTTCCCTAATACATAGAGGGAGCGTTTTCGATTCGATTATTATTTGCATAAGTATGCACAGCACATTTGTCATTGAGGTTGTTCTCTTTACGAGAAGGAGGAAGCTGATCGGGTGAATTCAGCCAGTGCTAAAAGGCATCACAATCCAACTCTCCAATGAAGCAAAGTATCTGGGAGTCATCCTGGATAGCAAACTTCTTTGGTCCAAACATGTTGAATGTTGAGCTGAAGACTGCCAAAGCGCTGTCGGTTTTCTGGCAGTGCAAGGGTATTTTCGGCAAGACATGTGGCTTATCACCGAAAAGAGTCCTATGGATTTATAGGGCTATGACGAGACCATTTCAAGCTTATGCATCGGTTGTTTGGTTTAATAAGCTTTACGTAAATACGTTACTGCTGCTTTCGCCAAACTCCAAAGGAAGGTATGTCTCGGTTGCACAGGGGCCTTCTCCAGCACGCCTGGCTCCGGCCTAGATGCATTATTGATCCTCCCGTCCCAGAGCTATCTCGCGTTTAAGAATAGGTGACTTTTGGTACAACTCCATTCCGTCTGATGCAATGACACCGGAACTTCGGTTGAAGCGCAAATACGAAGTCGACTTTCCTCGTGTTCAGGGCTGGCTCTCCTCAGACTCTGAGGCTGGAAAGGAATGCAGTCGAATCTTCATGGATGGCAGGTATTTGGTGCTGATATGGTGAGTGCTGTAAACTTCTGAAGTATATTTAAACTCCCAAGCCCTCTCTCATGATATCTTCTCCTTGACGGAAACATGGCTTAATGCCGGAATCTTAGACACGGAACTCTCAAACTCGTCATCAAAATGACCTGAAAGCGCTTGGAGGAGGTGTCCTGATTGCTGTTCGTTCCAACCTTGAGTCACGAAAGATGGACTTTCCATTTCCACTAACCGTCGAAATTATCTGTGTAAAAATTACACTTAAGAACAAGCATTTATTTGTTGTTAATGTGTTCATTCCATCGTATCGTCTGTGTTCCTTGTATTCGGAACTTTCTATGGCACTAGACCATATTTTTGACTTCAATCTGCCACATATTGGATGGGTACCTTCTGAGGATGATTCTCATCTCATCCCATCCTTTGACTCTGCCCAACAAGAGCTCGCTTTACTGGACAACATCTTGTCTTTTGACTTACAGCAAACTAGCTGTATAAAAAATTTCAAAAATCGAACTCTCGATCTTGTTTTTTCTTCTGACTCTGTTAGTACTGTGGTTCTGGAATCCCACTTCAGTATAACTAACATAGATAATAATCATCCACCATTGGATGTATTTATTGAATTAGGAGCACATTTGTACGAAAATAGTAATTCGTATGATCGTTCGCAATCTTTTGACTTATGGAAAGCAAATTTTCAAAGGCTTTCTGATGAAATTTCCAGCTTTAATTTTAATCTTACTGCGTTTTCTAATATTGAAGATGCAGTAGTTTCCTTTTATTCTTTGATGGATAACTGTATGAAAAAAGTGATTCCTGTCAAATCCTCTAGGAATCTGAAAACGTCCCATCCTTGGTACACTAAAGAGCTCAAATCAATACGAAACAGACGTAATAGGGCTTGGAAGAACTCTTTAAAAAGTCTCCGCCATTCAGATCTTGAGCTCTATCTTACACTATTCAACGAATTCACATCTTTATCCTGTAACTTATATATTGACTATATAAGTAAAATGGAATGCTCTCTAAAATTGGACCCCAAACTTTTTTGGGGGTTTGTTAATTGTAAGAAAAAAACCGATGGTTATCCATCGAAACTTACTTACAATAGCTCTACAACTGCTGATTCGCTAGATGCAAGCAATATGTTTGCAGATTATTTCAGTAAGTCGTTTAGGGTGACCCCTCTTCACATTGATGAGCAATATTTTAGTTATCTAACTAGCTGTTCCCAAATAAGTTTTAGTAGCTTCTCATTTGACTTGGAAACAATTTTAAAATTTATGTCTTCTCTGAAGAATGATTATTCATCAGGTCCTGATAGCATTGCACCGATCGTTCTTAAAAAATGTAGTCATGCAATTGCTCCATATCTTAAATATCTGTTTGAATTGTCCATTAGTACTGGTAAATTCCCTTATGTATGGAAAAGTGCTTTTATCACACCTGTATTTAAAAAAGGCGAACGTGGTGATATCACTAATTATAGGCCTATTTCAAAGCTTTCGTGTATCCCTAAGCTTTTTGAACAAATTGTTTGCGAAAAGTTAATATTTCTTTGTCGCAATTTAATTTGCAATGAACAGCATGGATTTGTAAGAAACAGATCCACAGTCACTAATCTGTTAAGTTTCTTGCATGATTGTTCTAATGCCTTAGAGAATAAGGACGAAATGGATTGCATATACACTGACTTCTCTAAAGCTTTCGACCAGCTGTCCCATGAAATAATCGAGTTTAAGCTCAGGGCTTTTGGTTTCCAACGAAGTTTCATAAAATGGGTTAATTCATACCTTAGATCAAGGGTTTATCAAGTCAAATTTAGAGGATCGCTATCTGTATCTTTTACAGCTGAGTCTGGAGGTCCTGATCTACGCTGATGATATGAAAATATTTAAATCTATCACTAGTCAGCAAGATAGAATTTTTCTTCAATCTGATATTAATAGCTTCGCCAATTGGTGTGATAAAAACGGTTTATCCCTCAACCCTACCAAATGTCAACATATGACATTCTCTAGAAAGAATATACCTTCCACCTTTCAATATTCTTTGTCTCAACATATTCTTTGTAATGTTGATAATTTTAAGGATCTTGGGGTTTATTTCGATCCCAAACTGGTTTTTGCCAAGCATATCAATTTTATTGTAAATAAATCTAATTCTATGCTGGGCTTCGTAAAAAGGTGGGCGAAAGAATTTAATGACCCATACGTTACTATGTCATTGTACAATTGTTTTGTCCGTCCAATTCTAGAGTATGCTTCACAAGTTTGGACGCCGTTCTACAACATTCATTCAAATCGAATAGAGGCCATTCAACGTAAATTTATTCGATTTGCACTTAGAGGACTTCCATGGGATGATCCTTTTAACCTTCCTCCTTACAGTCAGCGTATTAAGCTTCTTCAAATGTTACCCTTTTCTCAACGAAGGCTTAATAGCGATATCATTTTTTTACAGCAGCTTATATCCGGTCAAATAGGTGCACCTGACTTGCTGTCGTCTATTGGCTTTAATTTTCGTGGTGGTGCCCATAATTTGCGCAGTGCTGAATTATTGTTTAGCCCCCATCATAGAACGAATTATGGGAAGCATGAGCCTATTAGTCGCATGAGTAGAATCTATAATCTAAATGATCATGTGATTGACTTGCATGTTAGTAAAATTAAGCTAAAAAATATTTTGCGTAATAATGCTTTAATGTCTTAAATTGTTTGCAATATTTTGTGTCTGTGTTAGTATTTTGTAGGTACATAATTATTGTATTTTTAATTGTTTTGTCCTTACTAACACCTGCACTAAATGATGAGCCTGTGAGAGCACTTTTTGTGCCGGCAATTTCTGCTCGTGATAGTTGCTTGCCTTAAGCACTCCACGACACAGAGCTGATAGTGTATTAAAAAAACTTAAGCTTCTTATCATTGAAGCGCCTCCTCGTCTTTCTTAAGAAAACGAGTAAATTCTCACAGTAAAAGTGGTGTGTCTACTGTGTAGTACAATGGACCAGTATTAAGTCTGAGTGCTCCAGTGTAGAAAGTGTCGCACCCCGACAAAAGAAAATGCACATTTGTTCTTAGTAAATGGTAGTATCCTATAGTACAGAGGGACATAAAGAAGTTATTTGCATGTTTTGTAGACTTGGTCGACACTTGATGCGGAGAAAGTGTGCTTAGGATTTCTCACTATTAAAGGTATTAAGGTCTGACCCTGCTAGAAGGGGAGGGGATTTCGCCATTTTTATCCAAAAAAAATGTAACTACGTAAGCTAATGTAGTCAACGTGATTTAGCTTTTAGGACTACATCCACATCTTGGTTCGCGGTTGTAACTTCTGCTCCATTCGCCCTCCTAGCACAAAGGACCAAATATCCGACGGAGTATTTTTCTTTCAAAAGAACCCAATACACGCTCCCCTAACCTACGTATCGTCTAGCACTCGGCACCATAAAGCAGGACTGGCAGGATTAAGGTTCGATGGAGCATGAATTTTGTTCTTCGAGTGAGGAGTTTTGAACGAATTTGTTTGGCTAAACTGTAGCAGCAGCGGTTTCCTATGGTAATTCTTCGTCGGATCTCAACTAACGTGCCATTTGTGGAGTTGATGTTAACTCCAAGGTGAACTACAACAAAGTTATTGCTACCAACAGTGACGTTATGTCCTAGGCGGTGGACAGATATTTGTTTGTTTGTTGATAGCATGTATTTAGTCTTATCCTCATTTACTTCAAGACCAACCAATTTCGCCTGTTCTTAAATCGCCGAAAAAGCCTCTTTTACGGCATGCTAGGAACAGCCGATGATGTCGATATCGTCTGCATACCCCACTATTTGGACGGACAATGTTGTCTATTTTCGATCTGCCGGGCCGGAAGCCGCACTAGTACGTGCCGATTAGTGTGTTGCAGAACGGCTTGAGACGTTGACAGAGTACATCAGATAGGATCCTATATGCGACATTTAGCAGGGATATACCTCGATATTTCATGCAAGACATATAATCGCCATTTTTGAAGATGGGGCATATCTAGCTGATAGTCCCGTCATCGGTCATGCTTTTTTCCACTCATACTTGGTTCATAATTTGGTGCATGCGCTCAATCAAAATATCAACTCCGCATTTGAAAAGCTCCACTGGTAAGCCAATAGAACCGGCGGCTTAAATTACCATGCCGACTAAGGCAATTACTATTCGTAATCGTTGATGTGGTTGATTAATCGTAGGATCCAACGCTCACCGCAATTAAACGACGTTGGACGCGGTTAGTACGTAGATGGGGGACCGTTTGAGAACAACCGCGTGTCGTTTGACAGTCCCATCTACAGAGTTGAGGTAGATAATACATACGTGGTATAACAGTGGACCTAAATTGGTCTAAGTGTGTCGGCTACTGCCGACAGCCACCTAAACCTAACCCAACCTATGCTAAGGTCTATGACACGTGATCATTAGGTGTGTTAAATGAATTTGAGCCGCACAGAAAAGTACAGGAAATGTCACAAACGTGCACGATCTAGGATTCCAACGTCCAATGAGGCTCTTTGTGGAATTGATCAAGATCCTTCAAGTCGATCTCGAGAACCAGACAAAAATCTCCGAAAATAGAGCCAAATTCCTCTAGTACGACATTGTGTGCCATCTTCAAAATAAATATTTTCCATCGAATTGCGTCAATTTATTTTCGTCGGGTGATGATTTTTTTTGTGTTTTAATTTCTGGTTAATAATTCGAAACCAGCTTTTTCTTGTTTTGTGATCCTCCTGAAAAGTACAAAACCAGCTTTTTCTAATTTAATAAATTTTTAGTTTTATCCAAAACAAGTTTTGCGATTTCAAGTTTTAGCTGTCGAAAAGAGCGTGAATAAAACCGATTTTACCAAAACTCAAACCTCGAATTCACCATAGAATTAGTTCTGGTGTTAATCGGGTTTTGAAGTGTGACAATAATGCAGTCATTACTATTCAAACTCACACTAACGTAGTTTTCTATGCGATTCGATGCCAACGCCAAGTTTTTAATTTAATAAAATCTATATTTCAACCGGCGAACCCCACAGACGGTCCAGTTGAAATACGATAAAGAGCGAGGAATACAAATTACAATGCCTTTATTCTCTGATCATAATCTCACCATAAAAAAAAAGAAGAGCAATATCTCAACCGTCTTACAATTTATCAATTTTAAACATACAATTCACTTTTACAACATTTTAGTGTGCGTAAAAAGCTCCTTACTCATCTCTCCAAATTCTACCCAATTGCCAATTACATCCTCATGCTAACGATTCACACGAAATAGTAAAAATAAATACATTCGTTTTCAAAGTTTAAATGTTGTTTATTTTTATTTTGTTGACACCATACTGTTTCATCTTCTTTAATATTTTACGCTTTCAGCATGGGAAATATTTTTCTAACAATCCCGAAATCTACTCCGACAAGAAAAAGTAAAGATTCCCCCTGCCAGCAACAATATACTTGATATGTTCATCTTCAGAAACGTCGGCGCTACGTCAAGTGCAATTGGTAGTAGCTTCAAGCATGCTGTGCTTTGATTTCTTGCTGAACTTGATCTCTTTTCAGATTCTCTTTAAATTATTTTCATCGTTCTTGCGAATGCATTGACCAGCATTCATGATTAGAATTGGTTGCTCTTAAAATAAACACGAATTGATGTGGGGAAAATCTAAAGAAGGCGAAGATGATATTTTCGTTGGCATCTTGCCTTGACAATGGTTGTTTTTGGATGTCACCACTTTTCAAATTATTCATAAAGTATGTGGTTTTCAACGAAATGTCTGCAACCGAGCCAACATTATAGATTTCGCTTTGAATATAAACATATCTACATTGTTTAGGAATAATATTAGGAAAATTGTTGTTGCCTTTTTTTGTTGGCATAAGTTCAGTTTATCGACCTCCTGAGCATATACTGGCAAATTGACGTTTTTAAGACGTTCTGTTTAGATACGTTTGAGAAAAACATGATCTGTAATCCCAGTATTAACAGTGCTAATAATTTAATAAGAATAAGCAGTTGTTCATAAATCACTCATAAATATTACCTTCACGCATATAAACTTTGTCATTTTAGCAGATATTTATTAGCAAATGAATTCTTGATAAATATGTTTTTCAATTCATTCATCAATAAAGTGTGCATTTTGCCAGGAGCACGCACCCCCGTCCATACCCTATCGTTCATAATCCTTGTCGGAAAATAAATACTAATGACAGACACTTTGTTATAAATTAACTCGCTCCCTCTGTAATATAATTTTTATGCGAATGTCATGCATTCATCCGGACGGTCGAGACAAAGTTTTAAGCACACATACATACTTGAAAGTATGATTTTGAAATATGGACGACAAATTTCAAACCCTTGATAATGGGTGTCAACAACATAAATGTTCTGCTTCCAAAAATCTATACACCGATAGAAAATGTGTGGCGACAAATAAATCATGTTTATGCGTAGGGATGGAGTGGAGCCAGGAGGAAGCGGCGGCAATTACTCAAGCAGAAGTGGAAAATGTATTCATCACGTTATTCACCAAAAACCAGGATGTTAATGAATACAGTTTTGAGTAAACAAAAATGAAATAGCCACTGTGGCGTATGCGTACTATTTTTTTCTTTGTTCTGCCCATGTACACTCCGTACCAGTTGTTACAGGACGGGTAATTTTTTTGGAAAATATTTCGATATTTTTAAAACCATTCACAAATCTGGGAAAATAATTTTGCGGGAGGTAAGACGGACATATAGCAATCATGTAAGAAGAATTTTTTTTAACAAGGTCTTAAAATGTACCTCTTTTTTGTATCAGTTGATTAAGGCAAAATCTACATTTGGGATCATATAAAAGCGCGTTTGGAGTTTACAGAAAATTAGTTCAAGACATCTCTTTACTGTATCAGCAACTCTAGGAAAACAGAAGACATCGACTAAAGGCGAAAAATTCTTAAATCGAGCTAACAAGGAGCAGGGACAAGATATCCGTTTCATAGCGCAAACGATTAGAATAAGCCATACAGTTGTACATAATTTCCCTAAGGGCTCTGAAAGCTATGGACAAAATCGCAAAGGACGTGTAAGAAAGGCAACAACATCTCAAGAACGGCGAGCAAAACTTGTAGAACTGCCTCCAATTCAAGTATCGGAAAAATCAGGGCTAAAACTGGGGTTAAGGCCGGTAGAATGATTATTTACCACGTGGTACAGAAAGTCACCCATATTCACCACAAGCAAATTAAAATGAAGCCACCACTGAATGCGATACGTAGGACTCAGCGACTTGACTTTGCAATAAGACACATCAGGTGGAGTCGGAAGTGGCGATTTATCGACTTTATGATTAAAATTTAATTTTAACGGAAGTGATGGATACATCGTAATGGCTCAGTGGTTAGTGTATTGGACTATTAATCAAAAAGTAACCGGTTCAAATACCGCCGGGGCCAAGTAACATCTAGAGTTTTTTAAACTGCCCCACCTCTTGCGAACGTCTGACAAACATTCAAGAGTATCAACTGTCATGGGCAACTTATCTAATTTTCCGTTCGGATTCGGCTTAAATTGTAGGCCTCTATACTTCGCAAAAGCATATGGTTGGAAAAGCTAGGTTATGGGCCGTTAATGAATAATATTTATTTATTTTTTAATGGATCCGACATTATTATTTCCATGATTTGAGGGGTGATGAAATAACCTTGGATAGAAGACACATCAAGGAAAGCGTTGTAATGGTATTGGAATCAATAAGCCTTTTCGGCACAGTAGAACTGGATTTTTAAAGCTCTAGAATGACCGCGAACACCTAGAAATCTGTAATGGAAAGACGTTTTCCTTATTTTCCGAACTATTTGGTGGACAACGATGGACTTATCAACAGGATAATCCCCCAATACATAAAATAAAAGTCTATATTGCTACCCCAAATGTAGACCTATTGATATGGCCATCATATTTGCATAACGTGACCATCATGAAAAACGTGTGGGGATGGCCTTCAAGGAAAGACTACGAAGAAGGAAGGCAAAATAAAAACACAGCGAGATAATTGAAGATATAAAACTAAATAAAATATTGTTTTGGAAAAAAAAGTGCTCAGGGTAGGTGTCAACACGGAAGACACTTTCTTTAATAGATCCAACTATTAGGGTATGCGGACGATGTCTAAAATATCGGATGCTCCAAGCGAGCCCTATTAAAAGCTTTTACGGCAACTTAAGATCAGGCGAATTTGGTTGGTCTTGCAGTTAATACGGACAAGACCAAGTACATGCTATCAACAAACAAATAAACATCTGTCCACCGCCTTGGACTAAACATCACTCTGGATAGCAATAACTTGGATTCAGTTAATGATTTCATCAACGAATTACACCTTAGTTGGGATCCGGTGGAGAAAAGCCTTAGGAAACCGCTTCTACTTGGGCTTCGCAAAACAAATCGGCTCAAAACTCCTCTCCTATGTGAGAGGAGAACTAATGGGGGAGAATATGCAACCGCGAACTCCATGAGCTGTACCATGATGTGGATGTCGTCATAAAATCTAAATCAGGTCGACGACATTGGCTCGGCATTGGACGACATTGAGCGAATGGACATTTATGCTCCAGCAAAGAGGATTTTCAACTTAAATTCCCCAGGTTCGAGAAAGAAATGAAGCCCGAACGTTCTTTTTAAAGACCAAGCCATTGCGGATGCCAGAGCATCTGGACAACTGGAAGCAGAGTGCCCGGGATCACAGAGGATGGAAGGCTGTAGTCTATCAGGCACATACCCGTCACGGTCCGAAGCACGTCAAGTAAGTAAGTAGCATAACAGGCTAATTTTGTAGATGTACCTGTTACTAAGAACTGTAAAAGTCTTCAAATAAAACTTAAAAGTATTTTTTCAAAACATATCCTTAGCGTTTCATTACTTTGTAAATGTCATTTTATTACCTTATTGGAAAATAATAAAATTCATTTTTTTAACCAAACCGTGAATTTCTTTTTACAACATGATCGCTATTATATCCTTCTTATATTCCAAGAAAGAGCTTTCCAGATAAGTTAATGGTCTCATAAATATCGTAACATTTTACAAGTGGTACGGAGTGTATGAAACTATGAGTATGTTGGTCACGGTAGAAGTAACAATTTTGGCTTCCACTTTTTTGCTTTCAACTTTTGGCTAATTAGATGCTGCTTTAGACTTTCTCTTTATTATTAATATTTGGTTTTTATCAGATTGGCGAACTAAAACGAAGCCTATAATCAAAATAAAAAAGATAAAACCCTCATAAAGTAGGGATATATGTACGTGCAGACCAAATGGCACCGAAAATTCTTTATAATATCTTCTCGCCGTCATGTCGTGTCTCGTAAATATTTCAACTTTGTTCATATTCATTAGATACCCGTATCTTTATGAGTCGAATGTATTTGGATAATGATACAATAAATAATTGAGTGTCTCAACTTCTCAAGACCGATGTGTGAGGTATCAATTTATTCTTTAACTTCATTTTTATAATGAAAAAATGTAGACAGCATTATTTCAAAATATAGCTTAAATGGAGAAGGTTGTTTAAAAAACTAATTGGATTTTTGTTTTGGTTTCCAACAAAATTAACAAACATTTTACTTTTTGTTCAATCGACCCATGAAGTGGGCGTTTCAAAAAGGCTTTGTTACATATAGGTGGGGTAAAGTTAAGAGTGATTTTGAAAAGGCTGTACACAAAAATGGCAAAAAAAAATTCAAATTGTATTTAAGCAACATTCAAGAAAATTTATATGTTTTACTATAAAATGTAGTTTAAAACATAGGGACGGGCTACAGTCCGCTTTGGCGAACTGTTGGATACCCTATTCTTATTCCTATCCCTAATAAGTGGGCGTGACAAAATTCTAAGTATGATTGAATTGTTAAGAACGCTCTACATATTTTGTTATATAAAATTTAAAGGATTTTATCAAAAAAAAAGAAAGTTTTGGTAAAAAACTTTGGTTTATCAATAAAATTATTTTATTTAATTGTGGGCGTGTCAGTAGGCGGATTTAAAAAAAATGTGCGCATGAACATATAGGGCCCCTAGAGAGTATATATTATAAATTTCAGCTTACTAGCTTAAATTTTGGTTTTTCAATAAAATTGTTTTATTTAATTGTGGCCGTGTCAGTGGGCGGATTTTGAAAATGTTAAATCCCGAGCAGTTTTAGGAGTAGATATATATATATATATATAAAATGACAGCTTTCTAGCTCGAAACTAGCTAAGTTAGCTTATTACTATTTTATAAGATATTATATCAGTATAAGCGTTTGAAATAAATAAATAAATAAATAAAATAAAAATAAAATAAATAAATTCGATTTTTACGAAAATTTTGTTTTTTTTGAGTTTGTGAGCGTGTCTGTTTGCGGATTTCAAAAATTCGTAAACTTGATTATTTCGGGACCCTAGAGAGTATGTAAATGGTTAAAATTTCAGCTCTTTAGGCCCAGTTTAAAGGCCTAATTTTTGCCGACGGACGGACGGACATGGCTAGATCGACATTACTATCAATGCTGATCATAAATATAATTAACTTTTACGGGTCTACGGGCAATATTAAGGTATGTTACAAACTATGCGTCAAAATTAATATACCCTTAGAATAGGGTATAAAAAGACGTGTTCCTCAAAAACGCCATTAAAAGTGGGCGTGACAAAAAACTTTTTATGGGCGAACTGTTCTTTTTCAACTTTTCCAACAAAACTTATATTTCAATAAGTGGGTATTTTAGGGGAAACCTCACATCTAGGCAATTTCACCAGTCATGTGCGCCTGGCTCCACTCGACGGGCAAACCGACCTACTGGCCAACTGATACTTCAAAAATACCTGATCTGATAGATTTTTTCGTCGTGAAAGGAATAACTACCAACCACATTAAAATTGAAGAGAGCTTTGATCTGTCATCTGATCATTCACCGGTTATTTTAACATTGAGCGTAAAACTAGCCAATAACCTAGAGCCAGCGAGATTAACTGGTACATCAACTAACTGGGAAGGCCTTAGGAACGAAATTGAAGAGAATGTTGAACTGAGCGTTCCACTTACGACACCCTATGAACTTGAGGTTGAAATTGATCGCTTCGTTGAGATCGTACAGCTCGCCTCCTGGAATAATACGCCTAATCCAAGAAAAACGCCGGCTAAATACGGCTTACGATATCCTCAAGAAATAAAACAATTGGTCAACGAAAAAGGAAGGCGCGTAAAAAATGGCAACAGAGTCGCGCTCCGCAACATAAAGCACATTTGAATTATTTGTGCAATTTGTTGAAGACAGCTATTAAGGATTTTAAAAATCGGGCGATAGTTTCCTACCTTGAAAATTTAACAGCGAAAAAAGATTCCAATTATTCACTTTGGAAAGCTATAAAAGGCACCAAAAGGCCTAAAATCCCCGCGCCGCCAATTAAAATAAATCAAAATGAATGGGCAAGGGAAGATAAGGAAAAAGCGGACGTTTTTGCCGCCCATCTAGAAGAAACCTTTAAACCGTACGATGGTCAAGCGGTCCACGACAATATTAATAGGACGGAATTACTACCTGACAATTTAACACTCACAAGTGCAACGCTAAGGGAACTAAAACTTGAAATCGAATCTCTAAAACCTAAGAAAGCTCCTGGTTATGATTTGATCACTGGAGAAGTTCTCAAAGCCCTACCAAGAAAAGCATTAATTAAGCTTCTTCAGATTATAAATGCGGCACTCAGACTAAAACACGTGCCGAGCCAATGGAAATTGCGGAGGTCATAATGGTTTCAAATCCAGGAAAACCGCCAAATGAAGTAAAATCATATAGACCAATTTCCCTCCTTCCAGTGATATCCAAAGTTTTCGAGAGAATACTATTAAGGCGAATACAACCGGTTATAGAAGAAAATAATCTTATCCCTGACCACCAGTTTGGGTTCAGAACCAAGCATTCGACGATTGACCAAGTGCATAGAATTACTGAAGTAATCGAGAAAGCATTTGAAGAAAAAAAGATATGCTCAAGCGTATTCCTTGACGTCTCACAAGACTTTGATAAGGTGTGGCACGACGGCTTAAAATTTAAATTACGACAAGTTCTTCCCGTATGCCTATATGATATTCTAGAATCATATCTCGAGAATAGACTCTTCCGTGTTAGAAATGGGAACGAATACTCGGAGCTTAAAGAAATTTCGGCCGGCGTACCGCAAGGTAGCGTCCTCGGGCCGCTTCTCTATCTCTTATATACACGCGATATACCAAGAGAAGATGAAACTACCCTTGCTACGTTCGCCGACGACACCGCTATCCTTGCAGTAGGTAATACAATTGAAGAAACGACTGCAAAACTACAAATCGCACTGAATAAGGTAAATGAATGGACGAGGGACTGGCGGATCGCCCTCAACGAAACTAAATCTGTTCACGTGAATTTCACGTATAAGAAAACTAATGACTTGCCAATTTTCCTAAACATGTCCCGAATACCCTTTGCAAACGAGGCCAAAAACCTGGGAATGACTCTCGACGCAAAGCTAAAATGGAGTTCGCACGTGAAAATGAAACGTAAAGAACTCGATATCAAATATAGAGAAATGTACTGGTTACTCGGAAAACATTCACAGCTCAGTACCGAGAACAAACTGCTTTTATACAAGCAAGTGCTAAAGCCGGTGTGGACATACGGTATACAACTTTGGGGTTGTACCAAGAAAACAAATGCCAATATTTTACAAACTTTTCAAAATTAAGTGCTTAGAGAAATTGTACAAGCACCATGGTATATTAGAAACGACGATATCCACAGGGATCTCGGAATTCCAACAATCGAAGCTGAAACTAGAAGCTTCGCGAGAAAGCATAGAAACCGACTAATCGGACATACCAACAATACAGTCCGACAAATCTTGGATGAGAGCAATTTATTGCGCCGACTACAAAGAACGAAACCGTTCGACTTGGCAAGATAAGATTAACCGCGCCTAAATTGCGGAACATGCAGGATCTTTCATTGGAAAGTAACCTGTCAAAAGTTATTATTTCGTGATAGAAAAATTGCTTGATAAGTTATATCTTAGTTGCAGTATCCATCAATCTATCGAAGGGAGGTGTTTTTAGTCAGTAAAAATCTGACACTACTATGAGCACGCGCTTGCTATTCTCATAGTGTCTTTGGAAGATCTTCACCTACCCTCTTACAAAAAAAAAAAAAAAAAAAAAAAAAAAAAAAAATGTGCGCCTGGCGACTTATTTAACATCTTGCAACTATCCCGCAAGTGTGCATGCAAACATGTGGGTTGACAAGACTGGGGATCGCTGGCCGGTTTTATGAAAGTAAGATCAAATAATAATCATAGGGCTAAAATGACCATGCAAATGCATTTTTTTTTTTAAACTTTAGAACCTTACTTATTATGTTTTCAAATCAAGAAATTTCCCTGTCAAATGGCTTATCTGAACTACACCTTACTTTAAATATACTTTAACAGCTCCGCATAATTCAAATTAAATAACAGACTAGATAATATAACTTCTTATTTTTTGTTAAGATTCTTTTAATAAAATAGTTTGCTTTTGTTAAAAAACTATAATTGCTATTCCTTGAAGTTTCGGGTTGGTTAATTGGAAAGAAAAATCTGTTATAGGAACTCCGGTTAAGTGAACATTTACTTAAATTATCCAAAGTGCGCATAAGTGGAAATCCTGCTTAAAAAGAAGGAGAAGAAGAAAAAAACTATTTCAAATTGTCGTATAGGTTAATCGGAGTCAAGGTTTCTGATTCCTTTCATCCTGATCATAGCTTCGCCGTTAAAGAAGATGAAAAAGTATTCATTTTAGTGGACGTGGACGTCTTGCGGACGTCTGACAAATATCCAAGAGTATCCATTGTCATGAGAAGCTACTCAAATTTACCGTTCGGATTCGGCTTAAAATTGTACGTCCCTTCCACTTCGCACAAGAAAGTTATTGAAGAGGCTAGGTTTTAGACCCTGCATGGGCCGTTAATGCCTAATATTTATTTTTTTTATTTTTTATTTTATTTTAAAGAAATCTTCACACTGAATTTCTGGTTTCTAGCTCGAATCTTATAGCATCAACATTTGTGACGTACGGACAGACGGGCATGGATACACCGACAAAACTACTGATCTTAAATATAGTAGCATTTAGGGGTCTTCAAATCCGAAGCCATAACTTTGCAGGAGAGAAGGAATTCGAGGAAAACCAAATATATACTCTTCAGGACGGAGTAGGGGGAAATCTCTCAAAACTCCAACTAAACTCAGGACGTGAAGCGGAAACTGTACGAGTCTCACTTTACAGGTAGCCAAATAACGATTGGCTCACAACCATCCCCCATCACCGAATCTGGCAGTGAGCGGAGACATACATGATAACATACGTGATAACGGAAAAGGCTTTCAAATACGCTGTTGCGTCGTTTGACGGCTTCAAGTTACCTGGTACGAACGGAATATACCCGGAAATATATACTGGTATACATACGAATACCCTAGCGTACAGTTTATTTCAAAAAATCGGTGGAAATGACTATTGACAGGGGTAAAGAGAAGCTGCCCGTAAGGCGGCGTTCTGCGTCCACTGCTGTAGTGCATTCTGCGTGAATCTCTGGTTGTTATGTGTACGCGTATGATGTTGTCATATCTTCGGTTGGATCATGTATAGCGACTGTCTACGCCAAGGTGCAGGACGTAATCGACTTATGGATTTACACGGGTATAATAAGACCATTTTTAGAATATGCGTCGTTTGTTCGGTGGAATAAGCTTTTCTGAACTTGAAAAAAAAAGAAAATCAAATGATGGGTTTGTTTGTACTATTAGAAAAATGCACCTTTCTTTAAAATAGAATATACACAAATTAACAAAATCCCTTGTTATTACCGCACAGCATAAACATTTCTATTGATTAATGACTTTCTTGTCAGTCGTCTGCTTGGTAAAAACAATTGTCAAAAGTCGAAATTTTATTTGGAGAAAGGCTAGTCCTTATCACGTCGCAGAAACATGACAACTGAAACAAAGTCCATTTGTGCCACGCGTATCACTTTGAATTGTCAAAACGTGCTTTAATTCATTAATTGATATGTGAATAGCGAGTGGTAGTAAGCTTTTTTAAGTAGATATTTTCAGCATCAAAACCAGAAAATGAATTTCCTCTCAAACAAATTATTGAGTTGCAAGGATTCTCGTTTTATTCACACTCAAATCCAATCAAATTTATTTGCATTAATTGTATTTGATATTTTCCGAACCACAACTGCCCTTCCCAGGCCTTTAAATCGAATTCTTCAGTGTTACCGCAAATTTGTGTGTGAATGTGAACTGAAATTGGTTCGGGTAACTGCAAATGCATAGCTACCTACTTTGATTAAAACAATTTTAATCAAAAATCGGAAATTTCGCAATCTACGGCAATAATTTGCCGATTTCCGAAAATGTCGATTTTCAACAGAAATAATTTTGTACGAAAAATGCAATTCCATTTTACCAATTTGTCAATACCCAGCGCAAAACGCAAGTTAACCGAATGCCACAATCATCTCTCCCACCTTTTGTTCCGGTATAGGTGCGACACGGCGCTGGGGCATAACCACAGCTCGACATATGCAGCCGTAATTGGTTTTAAAATACCAATATAGCTGCGCGAGTGAATGAATGTTAATTAAAATAATTTTCAGTCATTTATTCAAATTGCATCGGAGGTCAAGCAGGAAGGACACAGAATTACATTTCAACACTTCTATCATGTATCAAAAGATGCATATGCTAAACTTTGCCCTAAGTGCCGCCGCTAAGCCAACCGAGGTCAAGCGCATTCACTGGAAGATGAACTTTGTAATGCACAAACACTCCAAAAGGAACTAAAAAATTAAAAAACCAAACTATCCGCAGCGTGCACTAAACTACAGGAAACCACCCTTTCATTTAAGTTTTTACCAAGAAATGTATTTTTTCGGTTTCTGCTTCGCTCAAAAATGTGTAATTTGTCAAAGAAAAATGCCGCAGAAAAAACACGGATGCTGACAATGAGACCAACTTCCATAACGTTGCCGTCGTCTGGACAATACACAACAAAAATGACTAGGGGGATGGGTCTATAAATAAAAATTAAATTCCCGTGCAGTTGACAACGCATTTTAAGGACACTTTCCAATGCACAGCAAAGCAAAGGATATTACTTTCTCTAGGATACATTCCCTAGCCAGCGTCACTGATTGGGGCAGGGTGGTTGCGAAATAACATTGCATACCCTACACTAGGAGCGAAAAATGCTAGCTACCAATTTTGGCAACTTGCATCTGCCCTTGCTACGTTAAACCTTTTCTGTGGACGCAATTTATTGGCGAAAGGATTATTATAAATTTAATTAAACAACGCTTCAGAGAGATGTGAGGGAATTCTATTAAAAACAGAATTTGCACTGAAATAACTTTCAAGTCAAATTGTGCTAGGATTTTGTGCGAATGACGGGCATGGAATTTAATTCACAGCGCTTAGTAGATCGTCGGGGTGGGTAAAATATCGTGTAAATTAAATTAATGGTAAAATAAGGTAATTTTAAAATAAGAATACATTTTATGCAGACACAGAATGTTGACTTTGACTTAGACGGGGCGGCAAGGAAATAGAAATGGGATAGTTATATTGAATACATAAATATTCATACCTTCATTTTAGTATTTCAAGTAACCAATTTGTGTTTCCCACAATACAAAGTTCCGACATGACAACCACAAGACAACCACAAGAAACCTTCACCTTCACTTCTTCAAAAATTTCAAATAACTGAATTGTATTTCACACAACACAATAATTCCATATCTTGTTATATGATAAATGAATTCGCATAACTCTGTGCCAATATCCCATAATTTCATATGGTGTAATATGAAGAAAATGGTTCCGATGATGATTATGTTCCATCTAACCATGAAGCACATTATGGTGAGTACTCGGACTTTGAAGGCATTGGCAATAATGAGGTGATCGAACAACCTTAGATTTTTGATTCTGATGGTAACGATGCTGAAAACAATTTTGAATATAGTGAGACCAACGAGGCTGACCAAACGGCGGCTGAGATAATAGATATGTTACCAGGAAAGCGGATAGGCAGGCAAAAAAATATAAAGATCGGACCACATGGTTTGCGAGTCCCAAAAATCAAGCATCCAGAACGCCAAGCCATAATATTTTTCGAGGGAGAACTGGGGCTTTTCAATCGTCACAATTGCTGTCGGAATCAGAACGTTTCCTTTTTTTACCAACAATATGTGAATTTTTATAATTCGTGAATCTAGGCGCAAGGCTGTGGGCATTTGTGCTACTATGAACATAAGTAATCCTAAGCGAGAGCTTAAAGTTGGGGGCCCACTTACATTACATGAGCTCAATGGCTATCTTGGAATATTGATAACAGCTGGTACCCATCATTTCAATAATGAGCATTCAATAGATCTCTGGAAGGTTTCAGCCTTGTTATAATATCGCGCTACCATAAGCATCAATAGATATTGGGTCATACATCGATTTATCCGATTTAATAACTATGTGACCCGTATGCATTGACTTAGAGACAACAAAGCTGCCCCGAATCGAGATTTGTGGGATATAATGAATACAAGTCTCAATAAGAACTATAGACCATCAGAAAGCATTACAATCGATGAGCGGCTTTTCCCCTACAGAGGTAGAACACAATTCAAACAATACATACAATCGAAACCGGCCAAATATGGTATAAAGGTGTGGTGGGATTGTGATTCAAAGACTTTGTATCCTCTAAAAGAGGAAATATACACTGGAAAACCTATTAATACCTGAAGTAAAACGCAAGTGGGGGAAAATGTCGCCAATGGTTCGTCATTACGAAGGATCTGGCCGTAATATTAGAAGGGAAAACTTGTTCACTTCTCTGGATCTAGGCGATTATCTCCTCAGCAACACGGTACAAAAGATCTTTTAGGTCGAAGTACCGCCCTTATAAATCGCCTTGGCGAGCCAGAATTTAAAAAAAAATCTCCTCAGCAAAAATCTAAAGTTGGTCGGAATATTACGTCCTAATAAAGCGTGCATCCCGAAACAAATGCAAAAAAATTGATCATGTAGAGTTCAGTCCTCTCTATTTGGATTCATGGGGATACGCTCCTAAAAAAGATTAGGCTGTTTTACTGTTTTCAACAATTCATCACGACAATGCCATATCAGATGATAACAATAAGCCTGGCATCCTAAAGTACTGCAACAGTTCAAAAAGCGGTGTGGATGAAATGAACAAAACGGTTACTCATTTTAGTACAAAACGGGCCAGTTGCGATGTTTTATTATAAACTTGAGGTTTGTCATTGGCGGCCTACGTTCCTCATACTGAGCCTAAGAAGGAAGCGGCAATGAAAAAGGATAACCGCCGAAAATTCTTGCAAGGGTTGGGAAAGCAGTTGTGCATTCCGAATTTAGGAAATATCCGACAACCCCCTTATTTAACGCAACTTCAACACAAAAAAGGCATTGAAGCTATGCTTGGTGAGAACATGCGTTCGCATACTCCTGCATAACATGAGCCATCAACAGCACGGATAACAGCTCACGGTCCTGATGGACGGCTCAAAATTCAAAGGTCGTGTCATGTCTGATTGGAACAACGTAAACTCAGGCGAAAAGTGACAAGCCTATCTGCGACCAGCATAACGCAACTATCAACAAATGTCATTCTTGCTCAAAAAATGCATACACAATAATGTACAGTGTATCAATTAAACATTCACTCTCTTAATAAATCTCCTTAACTGAGTTGCATTCTTCTTTTTCTCCCTCTTTTAGTTCCAGCCCATACAAAATGTATATGTGTACCCGTCGCGCTAATTAACCGTGTATTCACTTTGTATTTACACGAGGGTTAATAGTCCTTTAGTAATGGAAGATTCTGTAATCTTTGGAAAAGTGCCTTTATCAATCTGTATTCAAAAAAGCTGATACTATATGACGATTCCAAAAGTTTCCTGTACCTATTCCTAAACTGTTTGAGCAAATTGTCTGTGAGAACTGAGAAATTGATATTTGTCTGTTGTAATGTGATTTGTTATGAATAGCATGGACCCACTGTCACAAAAATGGAAAGGAAGTTGATTGCAGTCTCATAAGTTAATTGTATTTAGATCTAATTTATGGTGTCTCCCCTGGTTTCATAAAATAGATTAACTTAGAACAAGGGCTTATCAAGTCAAACTTAGAGGTTCGCTATCAGAATCGTTCACTGCTCGCTATGGAGTTCCTAAAGGAAGTCAATTAGCCCCAAATCTTTTTATTCGAGCTGTTAATAATGTTAAAACAGGTATAAAACACTGCATATTCTGATATACGCTGTTGATATAGAAATATATAAATCTGACAATAACCAAGCCGACACGAAGCTTCTTCAAACGTACATTAATAGCTCTCCACTTGGTGTATTAAAAACGGTTTAGTCCTGAACCCAACTAAATGTCATCACATGACATTTTCTCGGATGCATTCCTTATCTCATTTTGTCGTGTTGATAGATTTAATGATCTTGGGGCTTATTTTGTTCCAAAACTCGATTTCACAAATTATATCAATTTTATCGTTTATAAGTCCACATAATTGCCCTCGGCTTTGTAAAAAGGTGGTCCAAAAATTTGACGTCCCATATGTTTCTCTGTCTATATATAATTGCATTGTCCGTCCTCATATAGAGTATTCATTCAAATCGAATCGAAGCCATTCAGCGTTCGATTTCCCTCCATTTTTCCTACACATTATAATCTACAAAATCAGTCCGGTTTTCTCTCTCCTTGTAGAAAGACCTACTTATTCATAATTTTCGGTTCAATTAAAAAGTCGGTAAAATAACAACCATAGCTAAGCGGCGATTAAACAGTTCTGAGGATACTTTATCCTCTGAACACAAATTTAGGAGAATATTAACTCCAAGTTCAAATATGTCGCACGACGATAATTATTGGAGTCCGATCCAATGTCTTGTCGACGACGACGAGATATGTGATGATGTTATGCAAAGTGCACAAAAACAAATTCCATCGCAGCAAACATCTGCAAAAGTGACAGTTCCACCTATCAAGGTTTTGCATAAAAACATTGAATATACACAAAAATTATTAAAAGAAATATCTATTAGTGACTACACGCTTCGAAAACTTTCAATCGGAATTAAAATTGCTTGTCAATCAATAGATTCATTTAAGAAAGTGTGCAGTGCTCTGAAATTAAAGTCATGCCAATTTTTTTCGCATGGTCTCAAAGACGAAAGGTCATTCAAAGTCGTTTTGTTTGAGCTAGATGTTCTTGAAACAGATATACTCAAAACCGAACTAACATCCCTCGGACTTAAGTGCAATGATATCAAAATGATTAAAAAGGATCACGGTACCTTCATCGATGTCATCTATATATTACATCTAGAGAGAGGATCAATCAAGCTTGCGGATTTGCGCAAAAATATAAAATCAATCTTTCACACTCATGTAAGATGGGAGTACCAACGTCATTTAAAAGGCAAACTCACTCAATGTCATAATTGCCAAATGTATGGACATGGTGAAAGACATTGCAATGTTAAGACTTACTGCGCGAATTGCGCTGGAAATCATAAAACCGATGCTTGCCCATCAAACGAAAAGATTAAATGTGCGAATTGCGGAGATCAACACCGGTCCACTAATGCATCTTGTATTAGTCGCTCTAAATATTTGGCAGCAAAGGGAAACATAATTAAATCAACGCTTGCAATACGCCCAACACCATCACGAACACAAACAACAACAAACTCTTTAAACTACAGCAGTTTAGAACAATTCCCGTCGTTACCGAAATCATCAATTGCGAAGCATCATATTTCGCGGCCAACACATCAATGGAAATGGGCGCCGCGACAGCAACTACAACAACCTGCAGTTCACCCACAAACACAACAGCACGGGGCCAACAACAACGCGACGGCAGCCGTTAATGAACTTTTCTCTCAAGAAGAGCTTTCTGCTCTTACATTGGAAATGATCTCCAAACTTGGCCAATGTAAATCAAAGGTAGAACAATTTAATGTTATTGCACAGCTTGCAACTAAGTATATATATAGTAATGTCAAGTAATACGCAAACTAATTTAAAGCTTTTATGTTGGAATGCCAGAGGCATACGCAACAAAAGTATTGAGTTTTTCAATTTTCTGTCCAGACTTAATGTTGATGTTTGTCTTCTGTGTGAAACAATGTTAAATGAAAATATACCCTTTGGTCACAGTAATTATGTATGTCATAGATTAGACAGATCAAATCGAGGAGGTGGTGTTGCCATTGTCCTGAAAAAAGAAATACGTCATACACTCATGTCAACTTTTAGTACTAGGGTGATTGAATCCATTGGAGTAGAAATAACACTGTCCAATTTAACTAAACTGAAAGTGATATCAGTGTATTTTCCTGCTGGTTCATCAAATCGTGCGAGAGCAATCTGCTTGAAAAACGACTTAAGGCGATTGATCAGCAGTGATACCTTTGTTGTAGGTGGGGATCTGAATTGTAGGCATCGTGAGTGGGGGTGCCTTAGAGCAAACTCTTGGGGTAATGTTTTGCACAATTTATCATTAAGGCATCCATTCAATATTTTATACCCGCAAAGCCCGACCTATATTCCAACAGCTGCTAGATTCTCGCCATCTACTTTGGACCTACTCATTACAAATGTCCCAACAATGTTATCTCAACCAACTGTGATTAATGGATTAAGTTCCGACCATTTACCTGTAAGCTGTGATATTCTTTTGGGACCTATTCAAAACAACGTGCAATATTTAGATTTTAAGAATGCGAATTGGGACTTGTTTAGAACTCATTTAACGTTGAGTGTTCGTGAATGTCCCTCAAACCTTGATGTTATAAATAGTCGTGAGCAAGTAGACATGTGTATTGAAGTTTTCGAAAATAAAGTTCTTAACAGTATCAATGTATCGGTCCCCAAAAAAACGCCATGTAGTAGATCAATTATTCTCCCTCGATTCATACTAAACCTCATTAAGTATCGTAATAGTATCAGACGCAACTGGCAGAGATATCGATTGCCAAGCGATTTAAAGTTAACAAATCGATTAAACAAGATTATAACAATGCATATCAAAGACTTCAGAAATCAAGAATGGAACAGAAAGCTTAGCTCATTAGATCGAAATTGCAAGCCCTTTTGGGCTATCAAAAATGTTAAAAAAGAAAAACTCTATAATCCCAATGCTGCAAGAAGCAAACAACATCGCTTCTACTAATGATGAAAAAGTTGAACTACTAGCCGAATCGTTTGTATCAAACCACACTTTTGAGAATACAAACTCGACTCTGTCAACAGAAGTAGAAGTCGAAAATGATATTCTTGTTTTAAATGGTAGGCAGATCACACTTCCCACAAACGAACTAGTTTCAACTGAGGACATAGAAGACATTGTACGAGGTCTAAGAAGCGGAAAGTCTCCAGGCCTGGACAAAATAAACAATCAGATGCTGAAACAATTTCCGGTTAGTGGTTTACATATCTTAACCTTTATTATAAATGCCTGCCTTAAGCTACAATACTTTCCGCTCAAGTGGAAAACCGCAAAAGTCATTCCGATTTTAAAGCATGGAAAGCCTCCTTATAGCCCTACCAGCTACAGACCGATTAGCTTACTAAGTTCCTGCAGTAAAATTTTAGAAAAAATAATTAAAAACAAACTGCAAATATTCCTCACGGACAAAAATATATTACCCGAGTATCAATTCGGTTTCCGCAACGGTCACAGCACTTCTCATCAAGTTCTTAGAATTTGTAAACACGTTAAGCAAAATCTAGCTGCAAAATCATCCACAGGCCTAGTACTGCTAGATATTGAAAAAGCATTCGATACCGTCTGGCACAACGGCTTAATTTATAAGCTTATTAAATGTGGTTGTCCGCTCCACTTAACAAAAATCATACAGAGTTTTCTATCCGACAGAAAGTTTACGGTATCAATCAGAAATAGCATGTCTGCATTGAAATCAATCCCAGCTGGCGTTCCGCAAGGTTCTGTATTAGCCCCAACTCTTTTTAACATATATACTGCGGATTTTCCAAATTTTCCAAACTGTAATATAGCAATGTATGCTGATGATATAGCTCTGTTTACATCTCATGAGAACCCCGCTTTTATAGTTGATAACATTCAAAACGCACTTAATGAAATCTTTGAATACTACAAGCACTGGAAGATCAAAATAAATGCGGGCAAGAGTCAAGCTATCTTTTTCACTAGAAAAAGAAAGATTTGTTTCCTGCCTGCAAATAGATTACGACTAACCGCTTGCGATATCCCTTGGGTTGACTCGGTCAAGTATTTAGGAATATACCTAGACAAAAAGTTAACCTTTGCCCTTCATATTGCGAACGTTTGTAAAAAGGTCAAAATCACAATAAAAACGTTGTATCCGCTTATAAACAGAGGTTCACTGCTGAGCAAGCATAATAAAATGACCATCTACAAGGTAATATTTCAGGCACTTATAATGTATGGTTCGCCAGTATGGGGAAAGTGCGCCAATACCCACATTAAAAAGCTCCAAATCATGCAAAATAAAGTACTAAAAATGATTTTACAACACCCTTGGCACTTTTCAACAATGATATTGCATGAACAAGCCGGAATTCTACAGGTCGATAGGAAAATTGAAATACTCAATACAAACTTTTTTGAAAGATGTGTTCGTTCCGACAACACACTTATACAAAGTTTAATGAACTAAGATTCTATTTATTTATTTACGTTTTGTTAATATATTTATTTACACACGTTTTTGTTAATTTATTTATTCACATTATGTGTAGCGGACTATTATTTATTTGTTTATTTATTTATTTATTTGCTTATTTATTTATTTATTTTGCTTATTTATTTATTTATTTATTTATTTGCTTATTTATTTATTAATTCATTTATTTGATTATTTATTTATTTATCTATTAATATTTATATTTATTTATTTAACATATTATAAAATACGCTTTCAGTAGTTATTTTTCTTTCCTCACTGTGATATTACGTAAGACATAAAATAATCAAAATATTTATATGAAGGTTTTTTTTTTTTCCATAATTTTTCCTTCAAAGCTTTCCCAAAATAATGCATAATTCTTTAACTAAATATAAATTTTTCAGTTGTAAGATCAGACTTAACGATCAAATCTCTGTGCAAGCTGTGCAAATATTTCAAGAAAATGCAATGTTATTTATGATGAAAACAAATAAATATCTAATATCTAATATAATCTACAAACATTTAAAACTAACGTGCATCGGCATCTCTCCCTATCTTCTTACCCTAATACCCTTAACGCCCGCGCTGTGTAGCTATTACATTATAAGGGTTTCCAAAAATCCCTTTAGTGCGAGTTCATTATAAAAAAAGAGGACTTCCATGGAATGATCCACAGTTATTATATTAAAACCATTTCCAACACACCATTTGGTTCAAAGGATCACTGTCAATTGTCAAAAAAGGTGTCAAAAATACTGTCAGTTATATTGATATTGATTGATAACTCGTTAATTCACCTACTTCGGTGAATTAGTTGATTGCATGTTTATCAATGTTTATTATGAAGATTTCTTATTTAATTCAATAATAATGATAATACACCCCTTCTTTGCGTTTATTAATGTAACTGTTATTGTATTAAATTATTTGTATTCTGTGTTCTTTGTGCTTGTGAGTATTATATAGTACAGGTACCAGTGGCGTGGCGTTCACATAACCCGATTCCTGCCGCCTTGCGTTTTAAAATTTTAGGCAGACAACACTTTCTACCAAATATAGATACCTGAACGGGGTGGCGACGGTGTCAAGGTTATTATTTTGGCTTGTGACCCGTGAGGAGCAGGTTCAGTTCTCATGGGGAACAAAAGCATACGCCACCCATTAATTGAGTGAAACGAACGACACCTTGTTTTCTCCAACCTCTACACCAAAAACAGGATTTCTGCCTTTTAGTACAATGGACGGTATCCTAGTCTGAGTGGTCTGGGATTTGGATTTTAATTTTTTATTTAAAAATAAAAAAACACTTGAAACCCTACCCACAATGAAGTTGATATTCGCAATCGCTGCGCACGCATACGTAAGTCATCAAATATTTTGTATTGTGTGTATCCATATCTTCTTCTCAATGCGCATACTCATTCTCGCCAGAGAGCCAGAGGCAAGGCAAGTAGGCAACCCAAAACATTTCGGGTAATAACATTTTTTCGCTGGTGAGTTGATGCTGAGTGCAAATATGTGCGTATCCAAATTTTAATCATCCACACCACACACTCATCACCAGGAGAAAAGCAAAAGCAAAAGGGCCAACAGCAATATTAAGCTATTGAGCTATTGAGCAAAAATTTGGTTGCTATCGCTTTTTTCCCGTGTTTGAATTCCCTTTATTCAACACTCGCTATGTTATGAGAAAAAAAACACGCTTGCTCCGATTATTATACCCTATTCTAAGGGTATATTCATTTTGACGCATAGTTTGTAACATACCTTAATATTGCCCGTAGACCCCTAAAAGTTACTATATTTATGATTAGCACGATAGTAATGTCGATCTAGCCATGTCCGTCCTTCTGTCGGCAAAAATTAGGCCTTTAAACTGGACCAAGAGAGCTGAAATTTTAACCATATACTCTCTAGGGTCCCGAAATCAAGTTTACGAATTTTTGAAATCCGCCCACAGACACGCCCACAAACTCAAAAAAACAACATTTTGGAAAAAATCGAATTTTGAGCTAGAAAGCTGAATTTTTTTATATATGATCTATGACTCCTAAAACTGCTCGGAATAAAATTTTTTTTGAAAATCCAAAGTTTGAACTAGGGAGCTGAAATTTATAATATATACTCTCTATGGGCCCTTTATGCTCATGTGTGAATATTTTCAAAATCCGCCCACTGACACGCCCACAATAAAAATTGAGTTTGAGCTAGGGAGCTGAAATTTATAATATATACTCTCTAGGGGCCCTTTGTGCTCATGTGTTATTTTTTTTAAATTCGCCTACTGACACGCCCACAATTAAATAAAACAATTTTATTGAAACACCCAAGTTTGAGCTAGGGAGCGCTTTTCTTGATAAAATCCTTTAAATGTTATATAACAAAATATGTAGAGCGTTCTTAACAATTCAACCATACTTAGACTTTTGTCACGCCCACTTATGAGGGATAGGAATAAGAATAGGGTATCCAACAGTTCACCCAAGTGGACTGTAGCCCGTCCCTATGTTTTATTATGTTTATGAAAGCTATACTGATTTCTATCTATGTGTTGTGTTCGCTTTTATTTCCAGCAAGTCAGAGCAGTGCTGTTAAAACAACTTGGGATTTCACCCTTTTTCTGGGAATATTGATGTCCAGATAGCCTTTCGTGTGAAAAATAGAATTTCAACAACAAGTTCATATCCGTATATATTTTTCTTCGACTTCCCATTTTAAATTCTTTACGCCACGTTATTGATAGGTACATAATCAGTGTGTTTCTTTATTTATTCGTCTATTATTTTGTCTGTTTTATATTTTCATTTGCGTTGTTTCAAGTTAATTATTTTTATACCCTATTCTAGGGGTATATTAATTTTGACGCATAGTTTGTAACATACCTTAATACTGCCCGTAGACCCCTAAAAGTTACTATATTTATGATCAGCATCGATAGTAATGTCGATCTAGCCATGTCCGTCCGTCCGTCCGCCCGTCGGCAAAAATTAGGCCTTTAAACTGGACCTAGGGAGCTGAAATTTTAACCATATACTCTCTAGGGTCCCGAAATAATCAAGTTTACGAATTTTTGAAATCCGCCCACACACACACACTCAAAAAAACAAAATTTTGAAAAAAATCCAATTTTGAGCTAGAAAGCTGAAATTTTTTATATATAATCTATGACTCCTAAAACTGCTCGGGATGTAAAATTTTCAAAATCCGCCCACTGCCATGCCCACAAAAAAATAAAACACTTTTATTGAAAAACCAAAATTTGAGCTAGGGAGCTGAAATTTTTAATATATACTCTCTAGGGGCCCTTTAAGCTCATGTATAAATATTTTCAAAATTCGCCCACTGACACGCCCACAAATAAATAAAACAATTTTTTTGAAAATCCAAAGTTTGAGATAGGGACCTGAAATTTATAATATATACTCTCTATGGCCCTTTATGCTCATATATAAATATTTTCAAAATACGCCCACTGACACGCCCACAATTAATATATTTTTTTTTTTTTTATTTTATAATATATACTCTCTAGGGGCCCTTTATTATCATGTGTTAATTTTTTTTAATTTCGCCTACTGACACGCCCACAATTAAATAAAACAATTTTATTGAAACACCCAAGTTTAAGCTAGGGAGCGTTTTTTTTGATAAAATCCTTTAAATGTTATATAACAAAATATGTAGAGCGTTCTTAACAATTCAACCATACTTGGACTTTTGTCACGCCCACTTATGAGGGATAGGAATAAGAATAGGGTATCCAACAATTCGCCCAAGCGGACTGTAGCCCGTTATAATGTAAAGGGATTTTTTAGTTCCCTTATCATGTAATGGCTACACAGAGCGAGCGTTAAGAAAATTATGATTTGAAGAAAAGGAGAGATGCCGATGCACGTTGGCTTTAAATGTTTGTAGGTTATAATGTGAAGGAAAAATAGAGCGGGGAAGAGTTTTCCACATTCGTGTTGTACGGCTGAGAAAAGATTAATTTCCTTCACAATTTACAGGATCAAATACATTTTTAAAATGGCCTCCTCTGGACATCAAATGCCCCATATATGTTTGTGACAACACGATGTCATGAGCAGCGTTGTCACTTATACTACATAACCATAATAGATACCTAGGTGCATGTTTGCGTAACTTCGTGCTAAATCCATACGCTAGAAGACAACATTTTTAATGTTTTACTTTTGTCCTTCGATTTAACATATTTAACATAAAAACAACACGAAAATAAAATTTTATTCATAAAAATAGTAATATTATCTGAGTAATAAAAGTCTTATATTACTGTATTGGGTACTTGGTTAAGAATAGTGTTTTGGTTGTGAAAAATATTGACAGCTATCAATTGTTCAGTCAACCAAAAATTCGTCACTGACACATAAATTTGGACGATTCGATTCATTCGCTGTTTTTGTTTGTAAAACCACATTTTTAAAACGAAATGTCGTCAGTAGAATTGTTTTTGGGAAATATGGGGAAATTGTTTTTTAGAATCCAGAAATCTTATGAACAAAAAACAGTCCCAAAATGCATGAGCTTAAACAAAACAACTCAAAAAGTTCAGAGACTACTTTCGTTTCATTAACTCATCTATACTTATATACTTATACTTATACTTATACTTATACTTATACTTATTGCTTTCACCCCTATCGTGGAATCCGTCGGATCTGAGATTCACTTCACTTATTCGATTCACGTGAACAGAATATTGCTATCGTGGGATCCTTCGGATACTCTCCCTTACCGACCACTATTGGCGATTAGGAAATTCAATTGTGACAGCTCATTTCAAACAAATTTGTTTTGTAAAAATTAAATTCAGTGGAAAGAAAATAAAAACTGCGGATTCCAAATGCACGGATAGATTCGATCCGTTCGTTTTCCACGATACAGTGAATTTCATTCACGTTACCGACTTGTGGATGGTTCACGTCTGCGGATTACACTATGCAAATTGTTCACTATTAGCGGATCGTTCCCCCCGACAGATTCCACGATAGGGGTGTTTTTTGTTTTTATATTTTAAAGCTAAAAACATTGTTTGGTTGAACGCGCTAATCTCAGGAACTACTGGTTTAAATTAAAAAAATATTTTTGTGTTGGATAGTTCATTTGGTGAGGAAGGCTTTAGGCTTTATAACATCACGCTGCGGCCATTATTCCTTTTTGAGAGCTTCCGTTGTGTGCGCTGCGTAAACGGTTTAAGTCACGGAAAAGTCATGTATAATGGAATTGTTCCTCTATAAAAGTTCTAAAAAAAAGCCCGCGACAGCATATGTCTATCTTTTAAGATTGACTAACTATAACCTTTTTTTATGGTAATCAATGTTGTGAAAAATGTATAGTAATTCATCAATTATCAATTGAGAACGGCTGTTCCGATTTGGCTCAATTTTTTTTTTCAGTTGTTCGTAATAGCCAGGAGAAGGTATTTACTAAAGAAAATTTTGGGAAAATCCTCCGGAAAAGTCGGGATATTGGAAAAATCGCAAATTGGATATTTTGTATGGAATTTTGTGTGCAATTTTTCCGGAATGGCTTTTCGAATGGAAAAATAGAAAATTCTTAGTGGAAATTTCAACTGAACTTTACGTGAGTTGTAACGAAGCAATTTGGCGGCTGTTTTCATTTCCGATTCATGAACGCCACCCGACTATCGTACATTTGGCAGTTCATTTAGAGAACGGCTACCGTGTCTACTGTATGGACGCAAATGCGGCGCAAAGAGCAAAACGACCACCAGCGACAGCATTGACAAATTTCTTTTGGACATGCGAAAGCGATCCGTTCGCAAGGACTTTACTTTATTCGGAAATGCCACGCTATTACACATGGAACGCTGCATCGAAGAAGTTTCAACGCCGGAAGAAAGGTGATGCTGTTGCTGGATTCGCTGATGTCTATTCGACTGATGCCCTCGGACGAATTTACACAGTTCATCCATGCCAAGACGAATGCTTTTATATTCGCTTGCTTTTGGTGAACATGAGAGGCCCTACATCCTTCGATTCCCTGCGTACTGTGGATGGTGTGCTGTGCGCCAATTTTCGAGATGGCTGACGACATTTTGCACAGTTTTCGCATGACAACTTCGAATTTCGACCTTGAAATTAATGACGAGATGCGCAACGTAGCGTTAGTTCTGATCGAAGACATGTGCGGCAGTCTGCTGTGGAGTTTGGGAATGCCAGCGCCAAATCGTTCGATGCACGATGCATTCAATCTCGAATCGCAACGGGAGCAAGACTATGATCGAGATGAGCTGCCCGAAAGAGTCCGAACAAATGTCCCGCTTTTAAATGCAGAGCAAAAGAACGTGTACGATTCGCTGATGAAGGTTGTTGACGATGGAACGGGAGGCATTTAATTTCTCGATGCTCCCGGTGGGACAGGCAAGACATTCGTCGTTTCGTTGATTCTGACAACAATTCGGTCAAGATCTCAGATTGCGGAAATTGAATTCTTTTAAAATATATGGTTCCATTTTTAGTAGGTTTTTTCCACAAAACGCGGGTGAAACCACGGTACACAGCTTTGTTAAACAGTTTTTGAAGTAACTCTGCCTGTCTGTTTATCTGTAACGCTTTCACAGCTAAACTACTGAATCGATTTTGACGAAATTTAGTATAGAGTAAGCTTAAACCTCAGGGAATTACACAATAATATTATTTACCCAACCGTGATAACTGATATTCACGCTGACGAAGTCGCGGGCAACAGCAACAACAATAAAAACAAAAAAAAAATTTAACTAAACTTTCGCAAAACGAACGAACCAGAGATAAAAGATTTGAACGACATAAAAGTCAAATGAAATACCTCTTCACAACAGAGTACTTCTCGACAACCTCAGTGTAAAATGAAAGAAAAAAAGAAAAACATCAGCTGATTAATTGAAGGAACAAATTGGTGAATTTCTATGGCGGGGAACGAGTTTTGCGCGAACATTTCCGAAAAACTTTATAATAAAGAAAAAAAAGTTCCAGCATTAAGAAGGAGTATCCAAACACTATTTTTGACTAATAAAAAGATATTTTAATAGGATTGTGTACAAGAAATAAAAATTAAAAAGTGAGAGTGGCGTTGTTGCGGCAAAAATATATTTTTGTTTGGAAAAAAATTACGTTGAACAATTTTGTATAAATACATTTAATACTACCTACTACAAACGAACAAAAAACGATTAATTATTAACAAAATTATACGAAAAAAAAGTTAAAACGCCTTTAAATTGCGGCATCAGGAGCTGCAGATCCCCTTTTGGTCAACATGGTCACTGTTTTTTTTTTATTTTTTAGTTTTGGCTTTAACATACCTTCTCAGGTTTTTCCTCAATAAATTGGAAGATAACAATGACAATCATTTTCCATACGATTTCTGCAAATTATTGAAATTGTATGCTTCAATTTTTTCTTGACGTTTAAGAAAGAAATTCGGTACTTCAGAAAGAGATAGCTTTACGAAGTGCTCTATAGCGTTTTGCTTGTCAGTGTTAACAATAGATGTATAGTTTGTCAATTGACCAAATGTCGACCGATCAATAATTTGTGTCGTTTATCAATATTTGATCTTTGAAAAACCATAATAAGGTTGCAAGATTTCCGCTTAGAAAAAGTTTAGTGTAGTTCGTAATGTTATTTATTATACTGTATTATTATTTATGTTTTTATGGTTATGCTTTAATGGAGTATTACCTCACATGTGACTTCAATAGATTGGAAAAAAAATTAATTGTAAGTACTAAATTTTGTACTTGGTCTTGAACTAAGTGGCAACGCTGGTGATGAGGTAAATGGCTGTCATTCTATGCGGTCCATTTCTGTTTCTTTATTCATTCCATTATGGATATTCCGGATACAAAATTTGAAAATTCTGTCTTTTCTATTCCTTATCCGGAAAAATAAAAGAAGCACACTCGATATTTTTTTTATTTGTGTTTGATATTTATTGCCAATGTACATGTATTAAATATAAGCCTGTGGGAGCACTTTATGTATCGGCAAATTTCTGCTCGTTTATTTTCGAGAGAAATTACACTGAATTCGGTCCAGCCGTTTTTTTGTTTAAACAAAGACTGCAAAACAAAATGAATTTTATTGAGAAAAATGTATCCAATTTAATTTATTCTGGTGGCAAACAACGTTTGTCGTGTTTCTTTGTAACAACAGGATTTTCTGAGGGAATTGTGGAGAAAGACACATACAGCTCGGCATAAGGCAAACAGTCACACTTTAAGTCCACCTCCACGGCTCCACAACAGCCCTGATTGTTTTCTAACTTCACAACATTGGGGAACAAATTCACGCATATTTTCTATTGCAAACCTTTTCATCGCTTTCCTCCTAATTTTTATTGATATCATATTCACATAATGAACTCACGCTGGGAAATCAATCATCTGAACCTCAATGGGCGCACTTACCCCACGGCTTGTTTAATTTACATTTCAAATGGACTTAAATATGAAAAAATCACCAACGTCTTTCCATGAAATCGCTTGCAAAACTTAGTTTGCAACAACTTTTTATTGCTACCGAAATTAAGACAAAAAAGTATCTGATTATTAGCTTTCGCGCTTCAAAAGAGAAAAAAACGCCTCAGGAGAAAAAACACTAAAAGTAATATTGATGGTCTGTAACAGTAAATTCAATTCCTTTCTCATAAAATTTAAATTCTTCTTTTCATCTGGAACATAAAGAAAAAAACTTAGCGACATGCAAATTGTCATTTACTCCCGAAATGAAGTCAATTTAATTATCCACCTTCCTTGCTTTATTTCTTTGCATAGCACTATTCTCTGGGAAGTGATGGCTAAAGTGTCCTCGACAAAAGTTATACGTTTCTGAAGTTGGCCAGGAAAAGAAAAAAAAATGAATGAAAATAAATTTCTAATCGCAAGATCTTCGTCGCTTCCAAATAAAATTGTCACCATTTGTATATCAGCAGGATCAGATAAATTCTTGAGGACGAGGAAATTAATTTTATTTGATATTCTAAATTGAATGTGCCATTTAGACTTTTCGTGCATAATATTAAAGGGCTAGAATATGGGATCTAAGATTCCTTTATGTTTTATAAGAGAGCTCTTCTATGTAAGTAAAATGCCGCCGAACTTGAAACGAGCTCATTCATTTGCATTCACTCTCATCTTGCAGTCATTAATTATTTATACAACGACAATAGTCTTGAGCTAATTGCCTTCATGTAGAGTGTGGAAAGAAGGATGGAGTGTCCTTTTAGTCTCATGCTCTACCAGCATGGGTTTATTTTTTCTTATTTCTCCATTGCATTGCATTGCATTAAATTATCGTACAACATTGTGCATAAGAAATAGTCACTGGACGAGGCATTGGTGGTTTGGTATCCCCTGATAAAATCTCTTTGTAGGAAAAGGAATGCCGGTATAACTTTCTCTGAGTGTTTCTCAAGTGGTCGTCCTTTTTTACTGCTGCGTAATGTACAGTATATGTTGCCGGACAACGATCGACCCACCAGAAGAAGTACATTAAAATTTAGAAATAGTTTGCTAGTCTCTCTGGGTTGACCCTGCTGGAAGCGGACTCCTTACAATGCAATTGCTATGTACATTGCCTTCATTTGCATTTTGAAAGTCTATATCCGTGTCACGTAGGTGCTAAAGAAAATAAAAAAAGGTTGAGAGACTAGGAAAAACATGCTCCTTTTTCCTGGTGATAATGTGAATTTTATGAAATATTCTCGACGTAATTGGAATCGCATTTGCAAAGTGGCTTCAGGAATAGGAACTTTATTGTTTTAGATTTTTAAATGATTCTTTTCTTGTGGCAGGTGAGAAAATGAAAAACAATAAATAGCTATTGATGTTTTGTTTTGTTTAATTATGTATTTAATTTTTTTTTCTCGAGTAAAGTTTATCTATTTACTTGAAGGACAAAGCCAATTAGGCAGTTATTTACCGCTGTTAATGCAAATTTATATTTTGTCTTTAAGGCTATTGCAAATTTGTTAGCCAACGTGCTTAGAATATTTTATCGTTGTTTCGGATTAATGGGCAATTTTTACAGTTAGCCAGATATCTGTAGACCAAATGATGTTAAATCATCAGCGACATCGAAGAACGTAAAGGTTGCTATTGGCAATAATCTTTCCAAGTCTTTTTAGTATAACGACATTGTATCAAATACGTGATTAAAGGTTAAGTGAATACTCTCGACTGCTTAACGTTTGATAAATATTAAGTACCTTTAACATATATTTTCAGGATAAGGTTTTTTTATTTTCAGTGTGTTAAGTCTTGCTTTGAGTTGTTGAGTTTTGCGAAACCTTACAGGTTTCAAAATGTTGTTTTATGTTTTGAAGAGTTTTTATTGGTTTAATCAACGCGTCTTGTTTTAACAAATAAATTGATACCTATAACTCGTTTTTCAATTATTGGGGCTTACATATTTATTTATGCTTAAATAGTTCTCAATCAAACGAGGAGTAGCTATTTTGTAAATTGTCCAAGTGAAAATTGTTGAATTAATGTAGCGCTCTCATTTTACTGGTCCACCAGGCAGGAATACCGGTTTTTTATCATTTCATCACTGAGGCAAATGAAATAATGGTATTAGTTCATTCTTATCAGTGATTCCCAACTCCCAGAGGTTTGTGGCGTGATTTTAAAATGAACTGACTGAACCAAATGTTCCTAGAACAAATAAACAAAACACATTGTTTGGATAAAGATTTCTGAGCGCGCATTGATTTTACAAGCTCCTCTATACAAAACCTTCATTCTGTCTCTGAGCATAAGTTCATTTTGTTAAGGTGAAATCTCAAGCCGCAATGCCCTGACAGGTTCACCAGCTTCTTAATACTTGACTTATCTAGTATAGGAATTTCGTTATAGGATTGAGGCCTGATTAATCGTTTGGGTTGTCTGAGTCCCGGAACATTTTTCCAATAGGCTAGACGAAGTTGGTGTTCCAAATTATAAATCAGCCCTAGAGCGGTAGTCCAGTTGACTCTAAAATAAGGTTCTTGTCCTACGAACGAGTACTCTGAGCCATCCCTAGCTAGCTCGTCCGCAGATTCGTTGCCGGAAATTCCTCGGTGGCCATGTACCCAACCAAGTTTGACCTTGTTGTGTCTGGCTAGAAATTGCTGCTCATATTAGTAGCACTTAACTGTCATAGAGTCCATTGAATTAGAGGTCAGTCCTCGAAGAGCACCTTGAATATCCGAGGATATGTGTATTCGGGCGACCTTAAAAGCCTTTTCAAGGTTTATTCTAGAGCAAATCTCAATGGCATGAAGTTCTGCCTGGAACAAAATGGGACACATTCCCATAGGCACCGAGAATTTGGGTTGGGTCCAAAGACGCCAGCTTCAACTCTAGATTCCATTTTTGATCTGCCGGTGAACCAGACCAAACTTCCGGGATCATGTTCCGGAACACCATTAACCCAGTTTAAACGGTCCAATATTTGAGTCAAGTATTTTAAGGTGTCCTAGCAGCCGTCTTCCTATTGAAGATTAGTAAGGTTGTGAGCCCACCAATAGCCTCTAGTGCTACCGTTGGGTAGTTGCGCATCCCACCTGTAATGCCAAGACAGGCAATACGCTGTAGCTTTTGGAGCTTGGTTGCCGTTGTCCCATCAAGAACTTTTGGGCCACCAGACGATGGCCATGGCACGATCTGTGTCAGACTTGATGTGCGCATTGCAGTTAAGCCATTTATCGAGGACGACGCCAAGATATTTGACCCCAATGGAATAGCTTAAGGTGGTGCCTTTAATAGTGATAGGTTCACAATTTACCAGTCTCCTTCTTGTAGGGGGGGATCTAGAACGGTTTCGCAAGGATTGATGCAGAATTCTCCATTATTACACAATTCTAAAAAAAATTTTTAAATTAAAGCATTCTGCATGACCCCCATTATAGTCGTGCTATGCTTACCACCATAATTATCGCCAGGTCATCCGCATACCCAATGTCGTTATAGCCTTGTCTCTGAAGACTGACTAAAAGGCTGGCGATGACTAGTGACCAAAGGAGAGGAGAGAGTTCTCCTCCTTGAGGGCATTTTTTGACTGCCGACACAGACACCTATACTAGTCCTGATGAGGAGGTTTTTATTCGACTTTTCAGCATAGTCGAATCTTCAATACCTTCACAACTGATTGCCCTTGCAATCGAGTCTTTAACAAAATAGTGGAGAGCACCTTCCGTTGATTTACCCTTTTTGTACGCATGCTGACTTGAGAGGGATAATTAATTTTAAGAACATCATTAAGTCTTTCCATGACTATTTTATACGGCAAATCATGAACGAAATGCCTTTCCAGTGATGTAAAATGTTTGCGGTAATGAACGCGTGGCACAGCTAATTGAGTATCAACTGTACAGTGATGCCTTTTCAGAAACACCTCGCGATGTGGGCACAGATTTACAACTATTCGATTTTTTATCCAGAAATTATGTTTTATATCTGCCCCTGGCAGCACAGCTTTCTTAAATTCTTCTGCGTGAACTTTATCTTGATGCAGTTGCACGATGCTACTTACTTCTGTCAGCTCGTTCGCTAGCCAGTTTGAATTTTCCGGTACCTTGCAAATCTCTTACAGTAGGCTATTGTCTTTTCTTATCCTCGATATCTGCAAACCTGTTCACAGTAATTTCCTTATGAGAGAAACGTTTTATGGTTTTGCCAACGATGTGAATTAGCCTTGTGGAAGGTGTTGCTCTGGGGATTTCTGTTACGAAGCCTATTTCTTTGCGAAGGCGTTCTATTTTCCTGAGAAGTGATTTTCCCCACGCAGGTATTGTTTCTGGGCGATGTGCTACTTTTCTCAGGGATTCTTGAGGAACTGCCTTTAAACCAAGTGCTCTTTTATTACCGCAACAGCAGAAATATAAATAAGTTTATTAAAATGCAGTAATTAAACACATTTACTTCTGGGGTTATTTTTATTCGTGGTAAGCCATCCCTACGGTAAGGGCTTGTATTTTGGTACTCCTCCAGCTATCTAAAGTTGCATGAAAGACTTTGAAATAAATTATTTTCGTTTTCATTTTCTGCATTTTAACTTGTAAGGCTCGGTCTTTGCGTTTTGAGAGGCTCCGGAGTTATCTGATGAGGTTTGGGATAGCTGAGCATTAGGGGAGAGGCCATCAGAATTGAACTTTCTTCAATTACTTCTGCCGTCGGTGGTTTTGGCGGATTGTTCATTACTCTAAGCTCTTGAAAAATTTGTGTTTTGATGCGATTTACTTCTACAGTGCTAAGTTAATTATTATTTATGACTGCCCTCCTATGATCTGCATTGGCCCAGTTCTGGAAACGAACGTAAGCATTTCCCATAAATTGTTGTTTTGCGTCAGTCGATTGCTTAAAAGGGGGCTGAGACTGGCTGCTATAATTTTGTATATAATTGGTAAACAAGTGTTTGAGATATTATGGAAAGATATTTATTTTATTTATGCTCAGAGATATTTTAATCTATATAATAATGTCTTGCAAAAACTCGAGAACGGCTCGACCGATTTGGATGATTTTTTTGTTTTGTTCGTCTCAATACTGGACGGAAAAAGCCGGAAAATCGGAACACTAAAATGTGCGCATTTGCGTATAAAATTGATTCTATCGAAGTTTCTTTCTTTCCTGTTGCTGTTTGATTCGAAAAAGTCAACTGATTTAAGCGCCTGCCAGACAATTAGCACCTACCCTTAGCGGAGCAACAAAGTTGCGTGAGTGGGCTAAGTGGAGGCAAAAAGTACAGTCCCTTTCTCCTCCGAGCCGATTGACCTCAAATCAGTCAATCTTTGGCATTGGTCTGAGATTGTTTCTGTGAATTTGGTCAAAATCGGTTATTGTTAGGCGCATGCAAACTAATTAGATATACAAATATTGTTATTACTGAAAATATTTTTATACCCTATTCTAGGGGTATATTAATTTTGACGCATAGTTTGTAACATACCTTAATATTGCCCGTAGACCCCTAAAAGTTACTATATTTATGATCAGCATCGATAGTAATGTCGATCTAGCCATGTCCGTCCGTCCGTCCGTCCGTCCGTCCATCCGTCCGTCGGCAAAAATTAGGCCTTTAAACTGGACCTAGAGAGCTGAAATTTTAACCATATACTCTCTAGGGTCCCGAAATAATCAAGTTTAAGAATTTTTGAAATCCGCCCACAGACACGCCCACAAACTCAAAAAAACAAAATTTTGGAAAAAATCGAATTTTGAGCTAGAGAGCTGAAATTTTTTATATATGATCTATGGCCCATAAAACTGATTGGGACATAAAATTTTCAAAATCCGCCCACTGACACGCCCACAATTAAATAAAACAAATTTTGGGAAAAATTGAATTTTGAGCTAGAAAGCTGAAATTTTTTATATATGATCTTTGGCCCATAAAACTGCTTGGGACATACAATTTTCAAAATCCGCCCACTGACACGCCCACAATTAAATAAAATATTTTTTTTGAAAACCAAAATTTGAGCTAGGGAGCTGAAATTTTTAATATATACTCTCTAGGGGCCCTTTATGCTCATGTGTAAATATTTTCAAAATCCGCCTACTGACACGCCCACAACTATTTTTTTTTATTTTTGAAAGTCCAAAGTTTGAGCTAGGGAGCTGAAATTTATAGTATATACTCTCTAGGTGCCCTTTATGCTCATACTTAAATTTTTTTTAAATCCGCCTACTGACACGCCCACAATTAAATAAAACAATTTTATTGAAAAACCAAAGTTTGAGCTAGGGAGCGTTTTTATTTACAAAAGCTTAGTTTTTTCGATAAAATCCTTTAAATTTTTGTCACGCCCACTTATGAGATATAGGAATAAGAATAGGGTATCCAACAGTTCGCCCAAGCGGACTGTAGCCCGCCCCTATGTTTTAAATTGAAGTTCTTGGTAATGTATCTGCCGCTATTAAAGAAAAACTATGATACAAAAAAACATTTATGTAAATAGTAATCAAGTTATTGGAAGCAAAATCTATTAAACCTTTGTATCTTCTGCACCAGCAGATAAGTAATCCCATAGGTATTTTTTATTTTTGAATTTCATTGGAGCCAGTGTGCATTCATTTAGCAAATCAGTAAGCTTTTGATGTGTGGCATTCGTTTATACTTATTATTATTAATTATTTAAATATGTAACTCATCAATGCATGTAGCCAATAAATAAAGAGCATGGTGAACCAAAAAGTAGTGTGGCTTTGGACATTTCAACAGCTTTTGGAGGAGTCTCGCATAGGGCGATGCTGACCAAAATGAATTCTTATGAAATACCGAATAAAGATTGTGATTGAATAAAGAATTTCATTCAATGACGATTAATTGGAGGTGTGGTCGATGGAGTGGCTTCGGATAACTGTGCTAAAAACTCAGCGGGCCGCAGGTTTTTTCCTTTTCATATTAATGACCTTCCACAATCGACATAAGTATAATACAATTTATAGTTTTACTGATGAAATCACTTTTATATCTTCGTTCTCGAATGAGGAATAGTTCAACGGGAAGAAATATGTATTGAAGAAATAAAGCGGATAGGGACAGTCAGATATTGTTTTGACATTTACGAATTGGTTAAAATGCTAAGGGTCAGGGACTACTCTTAGTTTAAATTGTGTGTGAACGGGACGGGATACTCAAGTTAAAGAGGTTCGCAGCGCTCAGAAAAGCTATTACATATATGCATAACGTGCGTCTCTTCATTAATAACCAAAAAAATATTAGGCATAAACAGCCCATATAGTTCCTACAACCTAGCTTCATCAACCACTTGCTTGCGCGAATTGGAAGGGACCTACAATGTGAGACGAATCCGAACGGCAAATTTAAGGAGCTTCTCATGACAATACTCTCGGAAGTTTGTCAGACGTTTGCAAGAGGTGGGGCAGTGGAAACAACTTTAGATGCTATTTGGCGCCGGCGGGATTTCAGCCGGGGACCTTTCGATTAGTAGTCCAACACACTAAATGCTGAGCCACTAATTAATTGTGTTAATGTCTTAATTTAAATATGTAAAAAATCGAAACCCCATTTCAGGAAGACCTATACCAATAGGTTTCATTGGAAATAGACCAGCACCACAAAGAAAGTGATGATCGGCTGTGGCAAACCGTGAAACAGCGCCTTAACTCCAGTCCCCACTTTGCGTGATAGCAATCACAAGCTGCTGTTGTCCATTCAACCATTCAAAGATAATTATGATAATTATAATATAATCGAGTTTGCCTCATTTTGTTTCTCTGTTTACGGAATGAACATAACTTTTTGGTGAACCAGGGTGGGAATGATCAGCAATTAAACAGAACAAAACTACGTAAGAATGCGACCCTCCACTAGACAGACATGTGGGAATTCGCAATCAAGAAGTTTTCCGAAATAAAAACAAATCAAACTTTATTCCAAACTAAAGTTCTTCGAAACGTATTATGCACCTTTAATAAATGTTCACACAAAAACCTCATAATACTACATAGAGTACGCACATTTGTCAATCTAAAACCCATCAAAATCGTAACTCTGAAAGAGAAACTAATTTATTCCTGAGATCATAAAATGCTTTTCAAAGAAAGCCTCTTAGCGCGTTTTTATGTTAGCAAGCCGAGATAACAATCCAATTCAGAAAATAAATGGAATAAAAACCAATAAAACAACTTTCATTCACTGACATCCCCATAAGCAATCATAAAAACAAAATTATAATGAGTGGAAAAGAAAATCTATTTTTAAATAAAAAATTCATATTAAAATCCATTTTAGGTTTTATTTTTTTCTCGACTAACAGAAGTAAACCATAAATCTCAACAAATGCCAAAATGTTAAATAAATGAAGCCCCGTTTTTACTGTTTTCAGGTACTTTATTGGTCAAACTGAAGAGAATTCCAGAGCAACCGACCTTCACCGTCCCTTTAAAGGATTGTAAGCCCGCGGTGATTTATTTTTTCACCCCACGGCTTTTTCTATGTCTTCTGTGTTCCCATAAACAGGTTGCAAGTGGATTGCGTGAGACCTAGTTGCACATCATTTCACTCGAACCTCCCGTCGCCGCAACCCCGAAAACCATTTAGCGCTGCAAACGTGTAAACTTTAAACACAATGAAGTTAGAGTTGCAGTCGGGGCAGCATAAGCACACGATATATTTTCCGAATCTAATGTATGCCTTATTTCATTAACTGCTTGGACTGAGAGGGAGTGGATGGGTGTGTTTTGTGTATTTTTAGTAAGGCGAATACGAAAAATGTATTTCTACTCAACCTCCTCGTAATCGGAAGGTGAAATCGGCTGTACATAGTTTGTGGCAAACTATATTAGCACACTCGTAATAATTCAGCGCCCAGGATGAATGGTTTAGAATTTAAATTCACAAGACTTATGCAAGCATTACCCTGCAATAAAAATTGATTACTCAACGCTTCGTACAGTGGAGTTGGCTTCGCTCTTTCTTTGGGGAGTAAGTAATTAGAAAAGTTTGTTGCTTTTAATGGTTGCGTTATGGAAAATTCAGATAAGGATGTGAAATGTAAAGCAAAATTGAATGCAAGTGGAAAACAAGTATATTTTAGCATGCAAGAAGGATTTATTAGTGTATATCGCAGTTAGATAAAGGAAATTGCATTTCGCATTGAAAAACGTGAAATGAAGTACGAGACCTACCTAGGGATATATAAATATATAGTCAGTCTTCCTGTTTGGTATTACCTATTGGTGTTTGAGAAGTGTAATTTAGATAAGAATCTTTTCGAATGAATGCAGTTATTTACTTTTTCTTTAGGAGCTGAAAGTGGGGATTCTCAGACAATGTTCATCGATAGCGAGAACAGGTAAGAAAGCTGTAGAAAATAGAAATTCTCGACTATGTAGCTTATACCTACTGTTAAATATCACGTTTTGCGACTTTTTGTGGCTTACAATGTCCAAGATAGTTGAGAAAAATTTTTAATCTAACATTTCGCTTCGAAATTGAAGGATTTGGAAAAGCTTAAAATTGTCATTTAGAGCTAATAAAAATATGCTCAAAAAAATTACAAAATATACATGCAAATCTGCACTAAAAATAGATGGAATATGCTCGGAAATATGTATGGTCCGAAAAATTGAAATATAGGTACATCATTTTTATTCTCACTGATCTTCTTTGAACGCAAGAGAGGGATTGCCTGAAACAACCATATACCTTCAAGGTTTTAAGGTTTTCGAATAAAAATGCATTGTACCTATCACTGAAGACCAGATTGTAGGTATAGAATGAAAGTTCGACGTGGATAGACGGCGTTGGCGAATCTCAGCCGGAGAGAGTTTTTGTATATACTCATTGCTGCTGATCTTGACATCGGACAACAGATCTTGTATGCATGGACGTCCTTCACCTTGCCTAAGAATTTTTTCCTTGGAAGCATGTTCATTTTCGACATATTGTAGTTCTACTGAATATGAAAATCGACAAATCATTCAATCCCGTTATATTCATTTAAATACTTATGCATATTAAGACATGTTATCTATTTATTTAGTTCTTAGTTGCAATATTATACTAAGGGTCTGTCTCACAAATTACACCGATGATATATATAATATATATATGCCTAGATTCTAATTTCAATTCTTTCAAACGTGGCATTATTTGTTTTTGTTTTAAGGAAAAAATAAATATTTGGATAACTCCTCTGACATTCACACCTGTGTTAAAGCAGAACAAAAAAGATCTCCTTAGAAGAGATCGGTCTCGTCCTAGAATATTGCAAACTTCTCTCTTTTTTTGTGACATTGTTAATTAAATCTTTTTTCAAAAATTCTTTAAACACTTTTAACAAAAAATAAATAATCAATAATTGGAAAGAGAAACGTTTTTTTTATAATTTCCATTCATTACTACTAGTAAACTGGATAAACTGATGGATAGTCACCTAAGACATCATTATTTTATTAAAAGAATGGATGTGAAACGCACTAATGGAATGATTTAACTGGAGAGTATGTTATGTGTTGGGTTAGGTACTACTCTGAACATTACTTTGACATAGTGAAGCAGACGCTTAGAAAGCTAGGGTTTGACAATTTCATGTGAAAACATTTAAAAGTAATTTATACAATACAAATAAAGAGAGATTGAAATTAAAGTATCGGGTTTTTCAATAGGGTCGCTCGGACTTGTTTTCGATAGGAACGGTAAACCACGCCATATTTTTTCATGTTTTTTTGACATTTATACTCGTTTTTAGTTGGCAAATCATCATATAGAAGTACACACTTGAACAACGTTTGCAAGTTATTCAAATTTATTACCAAAATTCGAGTTGGATCACCGCAACTTTAAGAGCATTACGACCATTTTATCGACGCCATCATTTGCCTGCCGGATCAACAATTCGACGTCTAGTGCAAAAATTTAAATCCACATTTTCGCTACACAATGTTCCAGTGCCAGTGAAACAAAGAAATGCAGGAAGTGAAGAAAATATAGGCACAATTACATCCCGAAAAAATCACTGTTTGGTGCGGTTTACATCCTGGTGGTGTCATTGGGCCATATTTTTTCGTTGATGATGCAAATCGCCACGTTACTGTGAATGGAAATCGCTATCGCACCATGCTAACTGATAATTTTTGGCACGAATTGGACGGAATAGACCTGGACGATATGTGGTTTCAACAAGACGGTACCACTAGCCACACAGCACACGTCACAATCGATTTATTGAAAAGCAAATTCGATGAACGTGTTATTTCAAGAAATGGACCAGTCGACTGGCCGCCTCGATCGTGCAGTTTAACGCCTTTAGACTATTTTCTTTGGGGGTATGTGAAGTCTTTAAGGTATACCAATAAACCGGCGGCGTTACAAGAGCTAAGAGCAAATATTGAACGTGAAATTGCTGCGATTCCGGTCAATTTATGTGAAAAAGTCGTGGAAAATTGGATTCAACGATTGGACTTTTGCAAACGGTCCGTGGTAGTCATGCGAAGGAAATTGAATTTCATACATAATTGCCACTAAATGTACTTGAACGCATAGTAAATTTTTTTTGGATATCTTAATCCGTTTTTGTTTTATTTAAAAAAAAAGTCCGAGCGCCCTTAATGAAAAACTCTTTACAAGGAAAAGAAAGAGAAGAGAAAAAGGAGGAGATGTAAAAATCCAGAAATTTATTTTAATGCGAGTTATTGGGAAAAATAAAGTCTGATCTTTTTATTTAATCTCGCAGCATATATATGACACGGCAGAGAGTTCTATGAGTTTATCGAATGCATAAAAAATTGACGCTGATATGTAAAAGGCGTGGATGAGTTTGCATTCATGATCTTTGCTCGGAAGCTTTATTATATACTATACTATTGGCTATATATTTCATAAATATACTGGGGTCAATGAATTAGGGGAATATTTGACAGTTGACAGTTTATTTCGTTAATAATATACAGTTTTCTATCGCACAATTTACATTTTTCTCACAGAGATATGATTTACAAATGTATACCTATGTTTCTACTGGAAAATTATTTATATATCTTTAAGTGATGCTATAAATTCACAAAATAGAACCTGAGGAAACAACGAAAAAAACCTCAATTTGATAGACCAAGAAAAAAAACGAGTAGGTATAACAAGAATAAGCCACTCTATAGATATGACTAGAATAAGCAAAAAGCACTAGACAAAGCAAATAAAATTACATAAATAAAATAAAATGACTAGATAAAAAAAATGTGAATAAATAAATAAATAAGTAGATAAATAAATAAATAAATAAACAAATATATAAATAAGTAATTAAGTAAATAAAAATAAATAAATAAATAAATAAATGGATAATTATAAAGTGCTAATAACTAAACAAAAAAATAAATTAACAGATAACGGGTATATGATTTAATAATAATAGTTCAACAAGTAAATAAATTAACAGTAACTAAGTTAACATATGGGTACATTAGTTCGTAAATGGATTTCACATTGCTATGTTTAACTAAGCTATTCTATATTTAATTGATTAATTAGATGATTATTTGGGATGTCGCATCTGATCCTAAAGAAGTCATTGAGCTTTACTATTCTATTGGAGATCAACTCAACTAAAAAAATGTCTTATATGCAGATCTGAAGTAGAATGATGCCACGGCAATATTATAGTGTAATTATAGTGCGATACTTGAGAAAGTTTTCTATGGTTGATACGCTAGCATATCTGCGTAGGCTGAAAATATAGAGTCGTTTTAAATGACACCAAGTCAACTCTTGCATACAATTTTACATGCAGAAAGATAAATAACTAAAAAATCTAAAAATAAATAAAATAGATCGAAATCAGGCTCAGAGAGTTGTGTTGGCTTATCGGAAGATTTTCAAAGCTAAGTGTAAACAACAAACTGGTTATATATAAGAAAAATAAAAAAATATATAAATATTAGGCATTAACGGCCCATAGAGGGCCTAAAACCTAGCTTCTACAACCACTTTCTTTGCGAAGTGGAAAGGAACTACAATTTTACGCCGAATCCGAACAGCAAATTTGAGAAGCTTCTCATGACAATTGATACTCTTGGAAGTTTGTCAGACGTTCGCAAGAGGTGGGGCGTTAAAAAAAAAACTCAAGATGTTACTTGGCTCCGGCGGGAATTGAACCGGGGACCTTTCGATTAGTAGTCCGACACACTAACCATTGAGTCACTGCGCCCGCAGAAAAATTTATAAAATATGTTAAAAATAATGGGTTTAAATTAACTAAGTAAAAGCGCATTTTTTGTTAAAAACCACCGTGTTAAAAAGTTGAATAAATACTGTTACAAATAACACACTAAATTGTTGTTTCCAATTAAGTTGCTAGATTAATACTAACCAAACGGTCTCGTTTTGATGTTTGGTTAAATTCAAATAAGTGCCTTGGTTAGGAAAAACCTAATAAATTTTGGGTTTTAACAAAATGAATGTTTGTTTAAATCTAACAATCTCACTGTTGAAAACACCCACTTTGTGTTGCTTTAATACAACAAATGGGTACAAAGGTTACAATACAACAAACTGGGTTGTTTTTAACCGCCTAACTCGTGAAGATTTAACCCATCCAATGTTTGTTAAAATCTAACAATCTCTCTGTTAAAAAGAACCAATTTGTGTTGGTTTAATATAACCAATGAATATTTTATTTTTAACCGCTTTACTCGTGAACACTTAACCCATTCAATGTTTGTTTAAATCTTACAATCTCTCTGTTAAAAACAACCAATTTATGTTGATTGATAATATAACCAATGAATCGGTTGTTTTTAAACGCTTAACTCTCTTCTACATCTCGCAAAAAAAAAAACATTTTGTTCAAAAATAAAAAATTTGTATTTTTCTGGAGTTAATTACATTGAAAATCAATTTTTCCATACGAAATTTCTATAAAATCGAAATATGAATCGGTTATTTTGTACGCAGAAACTGTTGATTTTAACAGTCAACTCGGCTAATTTCTACAAACACATACACATACATATTCCTTATCGAGCTAAACACATTCTATCACAAATTAAGACGCTGCTTCTTCAAATATCATAACGTAATAACGGGGTGTGTATTGTATCTGTTGATTACAACAATGAACTCGGTTAATTTCTACAATCACATACTGTTGTTTCTTATTGAGCTATACACACACAATTACAAATTAAGAACGACGTTACTTGCTGTATAATAGTTATTGAATAGTAATTCTAATTGAGTCATTCAGTGATGAACCCTTGTACAAAGCTGTTGTAGCAGATCAGATACCCTGTTGTGTTAACTTTAAGTAGCAAAAACATCCAAGTGCATAATTAATAAAAGTGGTAAAATAAAAGTGAACTAATAAAAATTGGTTTTTCCCTAAACATGGTTTACTTTTCAGATCCGCAGAAGTTGGACACCTTCAACCAAGAATGTTGGAAACAATTTAACTAACTAGGTAAAAAATAGCCTTCCTAACAACAATTAAGAATTATAGGTTACATTCAACGAAGTAGGACTACTCATTCCAACCAAGTGAGTTAGCTAAATTCAACCCTTTAAGTTGGTTAAATTCCACCAAGAAGGTTGGCTGGTTTCAACCAATTGAGATTGTTAAATTCAACTAAGTATGTTGGCTAATTTCAAGGATTTTAATTGGTTTATTTTAACCAAGAAGGTTGGCTAATAACAACAGAGAAACTTGATTGAATTCTACCAAGTGGGTTGGCTAATAACAATAAAAGAATAAGTCAGTTTAATTCTATCAACTGGGTCAGCTAATAACAACAAAGTAAGTTGGTTAATTTCTATAGAGTCAGTATTACTTAGTTGTTATTAACCAAAAGTTGGTTGATTTTTAATAACTAATTTTTCTGCTTGTAAGTGCTGAAACCGTCTTAGACGTACAGTTTACATGGTGTAGTACCAAGCCAAACCATATATTAATATTACAGGAATTTCAAAACAAAACACTAAGAGCAATTATGAATGCTCCATGGTACATAAGAAGTAGTGATATTCACAGAGATCTAGGAATTGTTGCCGTGAGTAACGCAGTAACAAACTGCTCGTTAACTAAGTTCTCGTCTAAACACGCATTGCAACCAGAAAATAGTCAGATCTTTGGATGAGACGGACCTTGTGCGCCGACTTCAAAGAACAAGACCGTTCGATCTAGCGTAGTAAGGGCAAACCGCATGTAATGGCGGTTTTAGCAGGTGCCTTCACTGTCAGGCAGGCCCAACACGATGAACTACATAAGCGTAAACTATTTGATAAGAAAACTTAGTTGTAGTCATAACAATACAAAATGAGAGGATCATATCTCCCACTACTATGAGCACACGCGCGGCCGGTTCTCATAGTGCCTTTCTGATGGGTGAGGTTTAGTAAGTGGGAATATATCGGCTGACTTCTCACGATCATGCTTATGAATCGGGCAAAACCAATTGAACGTGCCATTGATATTTTTGAAAGATACCATCTCCAGGCGCATCCAAAAAGCACAAAAAAAAATCTTGAGCACGAATAGAAGTGTCTTTAAGTTTGACGCAGATTCTGAATCTCAAATTTGTGAAGGATATTATTATAATTATATTCTTTGATCATACTCGACAGCCTTATCTTGTTTAAATCCCTACAAACAAAATCGCTAGCCCCTTAAACACTCTTTAAAGCAAGCCTTGTGCAAATACGATATTTCTTCTTTCAAGATGTTGAACAGTTTGTCTACCTTTTTTAAGCAGTGTCGACAGACATGTGAATATGCTCATAGGCCGATAGTAGTTGGCTTAAAAGGATAAGGCTTTTTGGAGTGATTCTGGCTTTTTCCTCTCAACACCTCAAAGTCAATGCAGTGATGCCAGAATTGATAACATGTTTATCCACTTGCTGTCGTTATGACACCTTCCAAAATTCAATAAGTATTTGATGACAGTACCTACTGTACTGCAGATTTTCCGCGTTGAATTATCTCAAGTCCCATAATCGGCCTATTTTATCGGATAAAAAAAGTTCGAGTTGATCACTAACCCAGGTTGCAAAATGTTTCATTCTTATGCAAATTGGGCTTTGAAAAGTTGAAAAGGATTGAAGGTCACAGATAGTTAATTGCTTTGCCTTACTCATTAATTCCATTAAATTGCACTTTGGGAAGACCCCACAGGATTATAATCACCCAACTTATCAATTCATATAATATAATTCCTGCTACAGCAAGGGTGGACTCGATTTTCCTTTTCTGTTTACACGCTTCAAATAAATTGAAAAGATACGCTAAAGAATCCAACATTTCCATTCCTTTAGCAGCATTAGTTCTACTTAAGCTCATTTTCTCTTCTCTCTATTTCTGGGCATCAAATGAGACCAACGATATACCGTTAGCCTTTCACTAAATGGGTACACAATTATGCAAGAATAAAAGTTTTCTGCTTAGAGCTGGAAAACTATCCACAAATTTTGAACAGAAAATTTGATAGCAACCGATTATTTTACTGAATTACGGAGTGATTTTCTGTAACAATAGGACTGGACAACAAATTCCAAACTTAAGGTATGCCACTGAGCAAAGTTTAATGGATTGTAAGAGATAGATTTAAAGCTGCAATTATCAATAAAATAAAAGTTATACAAATTCTCTAAAGATGATATTCAATTGATTTCGTTGTGAAGGATTTAAGATTTTTTTCCGATTTTATAAGTGGAAATGCATTGAGCACTTTCGGAAAGGCGAAACCAACCTACTAGGGAGCTCTTGCTTGGTATCCTTGCGTGTGAAAATTGAATGGTGTACTGGATGAGTGTCATATGAATTTCTTAAGGGTGTTCTCGATATAATATTTTAAAGGTAGAGAGATACAGAACCTTGAGAATGAATAAAATTGATATGCAGATATAAAAAGCATTTTTCTTGGATGTTCAACGTAATATCTATATAAATCAAAGGAATCCAAAGGAAAGGAGAACTAGAATCTTTGTTAATATGAAATTTCTTGAACATTTTATTTTTTCTATACGGCATTAGGGTTTCTTCGCCCATCAGACCAGAGGAATATAAGTATATTGCTTATTGCAGGAATTATATTATATGAATTGATAAGTTGGGTGATTATAATCCTGTGGGGTCTTCCCAAAGTGCAATTTAATGGAATTAATGAGTAAGGCAAAGCAATTAACTATCTGTGACCTTCAATCCTTTTCAACTTTTCAAAGCCCAATTTGCATAAGAATGAAACATTTTGCAACCTGGGTTAGTGATCAACTCGAACTTTTTTTATCCGATAAAATAGGCCGATTATGGGACTTGAGATAATTCAACGCGGAAAATCTGCAGTACAGTAGGTACTGTCATCAAATACTTATTGAATTTTGGAAGGTGTCATAACGACAGCAAGTGGATAAACATGTTATCAATTCTGGCATCACTGCATTGACTTTGAGGTGTTGAGAGGAAAAAGCCAGAATCACTTCAAAAAGCCTTATCCTTTTAAGCCAACTACTATCGGCCTATGAGCATATTCACATGTCTGTCGACACTGCTTAAAAAAGGTAAACAAACTGTTCAGCATCTTGAAAGAAGAAATATTTTATTTCCTTATCAGTCCGGCGGTTATTCCACTGGTATGGTTAAGGTCTTGAATAATATAAGTGTTCAGTTCCAATCTAAATGTCTGTTCGAATTTTCAAAACCATTTGACAGAGTTTTCATTAGTTTTTCCGTCGAAAACTCAGCTGTTACTTTGGTTTTAATTGTAGATAGGTGTCATATAAGATTATTTACAAGATAGATATCAGCGAGAAGCCAATGGAAATCTTTCAGGTCCTAGAAACTTACAATGTGTTGCTGCGCCAGGATTTATTGTATGTTTATAAATGGTCTACCTCAGGCCTTTAATAATGTGTTCATTTATTCAGATGATGTACAAATTGAGCTTTCAAGACCAATTGGATTGATTTAAGATCTGGTGTTTGGAATAAATGAAGATCTTAAGGCAATTTTAGTTTAGTTTAATAAAAGAAATTGATAGCCATATTGTTTTCCATGAACTACCATCGACGACTTTGACTTAGAGAGTCAATCGATCTCGTGAAGCAACAGGTCCACCTGTGATTTGATGACATATCTAACCGAAAAGTGGAACCAATCTCTTCACCAAGGTGGTCAAAGTAAGATCGTTGCGCTTGATATTTTAAAGGCAGTTGACAGAGTTTGGCATTAATCTCTCTTATCGAAAATGTGTGCATTTGTAATCGATGACACTTTTCTTCAATGGATAAGAAATTACCTTTCGCACCGTTCAATTCACAAAATAAATACTTGTGTTCCCCAAGGCTTTGTTACGTTCCCGACTCTCTTTCTCATTTTAATAAATAATCTCCTGTCTGTTACTTCTAATACAACCCTTCCTTCGGCCTTCAGCTTCTCCTATCCGTTTCATAGGTCACCCCCCCCCTCTTCTTTGTGCGAGGAACTGGAAAGGCATCGTATGTTAAGCTCATTGAATTCCGATCTCGACAGCATAACTCAGTGGAGTGTAGCTAATAGAGTGGAATTTAATGCTTCCAAAGCGCAATGCTGTCTTCTGTCATTAAAGCAAAATCCTAATACTTTGCCATCGCTGAAAACGAACGACTTTCCATTTCGGTATGTGTGTTAATTACAATCTTCGTTGGAATGACTTCATACTCCATGTCGTTGCGAAATGTAAAGGCTTCCTTATGTGGGGCAAGGTACACCTTCTGATCTGGCTACAATTTATAAGGCGTTTAAGCATAACCATAATCTCTCACTTCAGTGCATCCTCTCTGGGTTTGCCGGTTTGATTTCAAAAATTAACACAGGCCTCCCGGTTTTGAATCAGTCGAAGAAAGTCACAGAGAATTTTCAGACCTGCCCGTCTTTTGCGATTGTATAGAAACTTTGTTTGATGTTGCCGTTGGTCTTCGTAGGGTTTCTCCTTGGAACAACATAGTGTACTGAGACTGGTTTCTTGATTGGTTCTTGAACATGAAAGCTCCCTCGAAACTTAAACCTTTTTATTAGATCAATATCTGTTACTGCTGCTGTTGTGCGAAGCATCTTCATTCAGCCGCTAATTTTCACTCATACTTTTCGTAAATTGGCTTACATTGTGAACCTGGAACTTCTCGTTGTTGTAGCGCCATCTTAATTGTTGTAGCGCCATCCGTAATAGATCTCTTAGTTGTCTATCAAAAGGCCTTTTCCAAATCCACATGCAAACCCTTTACCGAATCACGAGGTTTTTTTATCACTAAATTTATACTTTGGACTGCATCTGTTGTTAATATACCTGTGACAAATCCACACTGGACATCGGATAACCATATAATTCTCCACAATCCGCCATCTACAACCATACTCAACTATCTTTATGATGGGTGACAATAGCTTGATAAAACACTAATTATCACAGTTTTGTATATCGCCTTTTTCCTTTGGATAAAAGGAAAAGATAACCTTCATAGCAAAATTATCTAAAAGTGATTATCAATGCATTCACATCAGGTACACGCTCAATGGTAATTGACAATTCCAAGTAATTACCCAATTAAAATCAACCATTACTCGTAGTAACTATTTATTAATGATGTGAACCACTGAAAGAGTACAAATAATAACAACGCTATCACCTTGCTCATTTAATCAACACATTTGATGAATCGATTACAAATTTAATCGATTTGCGCTAAGCTAAATTTTATTTGATTTTATTCCAGAATAAACAAAGTTGAACTACCAACTCGAAATCCACTCTGAGAACTGCTATCGCATGGCTTATGCATTGGACGTTTGCTGTCATATGACATGTTTGAATATCAATGCTTCGATTAAAATTCAGAACTCAAACTCAATGCAAAGATATATGAAATCAATTCGAGTCACGGAGGACACAGGGTCTAATATGGTTCGTCACACACACAACAGATATAAAATAAAACAGAAATAAAGTGCACGACGGGGTAGTACAAATCTGGTTTCAAATCACATTTTCAATACTCGTAAAATAATTGAAAAATTATCATAATGTAAATATAATGCATATTATATTATGAAGACACAAAGAATCCTTCCTTAGCCGTACAACACGAATCTGGAATACTCTTCTCTGCTCTGTATTTCCTAGCCTTTATAAATTACAAAAAATTAAAACCAACGTGCATCGCTTTCTCCTCTGTCATCCTTACCGCCATTTCCTCAATGTCTGCACTATGTAACTATAAACGTATCTACTTATAAGTGTACTAAAACTCCCTAAAGTACCTACGTGTTAATTATGGACAAAAAAAAAGATATGATGATGATATGTAGATATGATCGTTTTCGGTTAGTACATTAGTACCGATATTAAACCTATATATTATAGAAATCAGCTACATATGCACCATATAAAAGAACGGCAATCCTGTGTCTTGCAAAAACTATCGAGGCATATTCCGCTATCATGAGACTTCTTCTTCACGAATGACACCTTTGGGGACATCTGACAAAGAATTACTCTTGCAAACCGTTTCTACTTCGGTTGGTAAAACAAATTGGTTCAAAATGCCTAACCCGTTAGACCAAGTGTAAGCTCTATAAAACACTGATACTGCTAGTTCTGCTTCATGGCGCCGAGTGCTAGAAGGTAAGCAGGAAAGGGGAGCTAATATTGGTATCTTTCGCAAGAAAAACCCTCCGTCAGACATTCGGTATGCGAGGATGACAAATGCAGCAGAATATACAACCGCGAATTTTATGAGATGCAGTCCAAAAAAGTAACGTACGTGGACTACTTCTATTGGCACGGCCACATCTATCGAATGGACAATAGTGCTGCAGCAAAGAGGATCTTCGAATCCCAGTTTCCAGGTTGGAGACGACAAGAAAGGCCGAACCGCCGACTAAAAGATCAGGCCATCGCGGATGCCAGAGTGCTAGGTCTGGACAACTGAAAGAAAGGTGCCCGGGATCGGGGATGATTGAAGGCTACAGTATCAGACAGCCTCTGCATGGGTCGAGAGACCCTGTAGTAAGTAAGTAAAGAATGTCTAGGATTACACCGATATACTCGTATATATTTGGGTGGGTCAATTTTTATTGGGAAAAAATAAAAGTTATTTGATCATATTATAATAGTAATATTATGTTGTAAAGTTCAATTAAATCATATCTTTAGCCCGCGCGTTTCGGAAATTTTTGAAAAAACAACGTTTGGTTAAATTTACATATTTTATTTAAAAAAAATAAATATTAATGGAAAATTTAAAAATAATTCATAAACAATTAACATGGAACACAAATTTGGTAGTGGAAATCATAAATTTGATGTAAACAAGAAATCAATCCATACTAATATAATAAATGCGAAAGTAACCCTGTTTGTCTGTCCCGCTTTAACGCGAAAACTAAAGAACCGATTTAAATGAAATTGGGTACACAGGTAGCCTAGAGCCTGAGAATGGACATAGGCGGGAAAATGCTTCATCCGCTGTCCAGAAGCGGAGATCTAAGCTGATATCTAAGAAAAGTTGTAACTCTCGAATGCTTTCTACGAGTAGCTCCTAGCTTTGGAATGACTCATCCAAATGAAATAGGATTTTTTTTAATATAAAGTTCAATTATGTACAAAGGTTTTAAGATATAAATCATCTTTGTAGGTTATCCTGAAGTTGAACAATAAGCATTAAACTATACATTTTATACAATTCAAAAAAGTAAAATGTTCGATTGAACCTAGATCGTTGGATTTTCCCAGCGTTCAGTGGAGGAAAATATATGTGTGAGTGCGGCACAAAATCTGTTTCTCTAACTGTACCTTTTGTGCAATGTGCTTTTTCTTTCTTTCTTTTTATTCACATTTTGCAGTTTGTGTTGTTTTTTATGGCGCATGGCCATGGGATTGAGAAAGATAGGGTATGAAATGTAAATGAGATTGAGAGGGAGTCACACTTAGAGTATATCCATATAATGATCAGCAAGTATTTTGTTTTAAATTTGAGAAGTGCCAGACTGGCGAAGCAAGGCGAGCACGGGACAGCTAATATTTTTTTTATATTTTAGGCAAGAAATCGCGTTTACTCTCAAATGGAGGCATTAGTTTTCGGGATGCAAGTTTCGCTTATATCGCGTCTTCCCTTGAATTTTTATCGCATAAGGTCATAGATGCTTCCGTAACTATTTTAACAGAACGTTCGACTACCTGCGTGTGACATGGTTGCTTTAAATAAATTAGATTATCATCGCCCTGAGAACTTATAACATCGTTTATTTATTGATAAGTGATGTGTCGAAGAATTGGTGGATCGTAAAACTTTTTCTACCAATCTATTACGTCAATATAGCTTTCAGCATCGAAATTAATAAGCAGCACTTCAAACACACGAGGCTGCTTTCCTGTATGAGGTGAATTTCGTGCTTTTAGTATCCTTCTGGCAGCAAGTTCCCTGACTGTTTTACTTTGATCAGACAAAGGCAAAATAGGTATTTCGTTGAATTACGGGATCTTTGATAAGTTGCAACTCTGCTGGCAGATATCAAGAACTTTTAATTAACCTGAATCATCCTGAACGTTATTTTTTCGAATTTTTAAAAAAAATTTGGTGCGCTTTGTTAAGAGCAAAAATAGAAAATCTGTGTCAATAAATTTTTAATAGAGGTCCTTGTTCTCCGAAAATATCCTGTAGCCATATGGCAACGCCAGGAGCTACAGGGTACTCGTCTGTAATCATATATAAAATTACCAAAAACTGAATAAAACGTCATTTTCTTATTAAATTTATATTTATTTCATTTAAAATAATAAATCTGCTGTTTGATAGGGCTTAAAACATTTCAGGCAAAGGCCTTTATCGCACTTTGCACAAGCAGTTCGAACAATTGAACGGCAAAGGTGTCCATCACAGAGACGCTGTGTCTTTCTTTTCTTAGCGAACGACTAGATGAGTCTTTAGGTCATAGCGAAGAGTAACAGCTCTAATGACCAAAATGTTTTCAATAATAAATTTGCAATTGCTCGCTTGAATTGCGTTTGTGGCATACTCGAATCGACAAGCCGATGAAGCTGCCATGCATTTTGCGCTCATGCATCAATAAGCCAAATAAAAATGCAGCTCCACCACTTCTTGCCACGATATCCGATACGGTTAGCAGAAACATTCTGGTCGAATCTATCGACACCACACAGCACACATGTATTAGTTATTTTCCGACACAACACACGGGCGAGGAGCTCCAATTTTCTTTCTAGCTTCTCTGGAATAGCGCGATGCTATATAATGGAGATAATGGTGTGGATCCAATGGCAGTAGACAACATACAGACAACGGAATTATCAATCCATTTTGTAAGACGAATACCAGTCTCATTCATTTTTATGGAGTTGTAGAATCCGCGTTTCTTTGTTTTCAACATTTTTTTATGTGGGATTGGACAACTTTTCGGTATTCGATTCTCGCGGATTGTGCCGGTTCCATTGTAACCACGTTCTTTCAAGTAAGTCAATAAATGGAAACTTGTAAATAAATTGCCAAAGTAGAATGGAAACGGCAATTGCTGAACATTTTCGGGGAAAATCGTCGTTCATATTACTAAAGGAGCGGTGCATTTACCGAATCGCTCCTCATACAATGAGTTTGATCGTGGATTCTTACCTTGAATCACTTTGAAATTGATCATGTAACTTTTGGGAGTTCACAAACTGAATTGCTGAACACAACGCAACCGGATTGAGGGTGGCTTATAAATTTCGTTTGTTGAATATGTTGCATCTGGTAAGCTTATAGGTGAATTCGGAGATGAGTAATCCAGAACACTCGCTAAAACATTATCATTGAAAATTGCACCCAAAGTCTCTCCGGGATCGTCAAATTCTTCAAAACTTCGGCCATTTTCAAAAAACCATTTCACAACCCGATCGCAATTGCGCTGGGCAAACATTGTCTGGGATACCACCTTCTTCTTCTTCATCAGCATCGTCTTCTCCACTCAAATCCCCTTCATTTTCAAGTTTCATCATCCGAACTAAGCTCCTCTAAGTAAACTAGGACTTCTTTCAGTGTCAGATTTTTAGAAAAAAATACTGTAAAGTTAAAAAAGAAATATAGAGCCGCAATATTCTATTAGCTTTTGTCAACCACCGGGCATGGGAGATCTTTCCTGGGGACCCGTTAGCCAAATCATCAGAACATTGTCCACTTATTTTCTGACTTTGTTATTTCATACAGGTATTTCTGGTCGATCATTTCTGGTTAGATCATCAAACTGATTAATTAATAATTTCTCGCAATTTTCTAATAATTTGCCAATTGGACCAGCATGTGAGGATCAGTGGTAACCCCATCTAGTTTCCTAAATAGATGTCTCACAGGCAATTCGTTCAAATGTAGCATACAAAAATGATCCACTGTAAGGGACGCTGAAGGGAACTCCCGCTATTTCACACCGAGAGAAGAATGTGTTTGTGTTGTGTTTGATACATTGATACAAGTACATTAGCTAACTGTCACATTTGTTACATTATGTTATTTTTGTCATTTTGTTTGGGCTAAGCTGCAAAAAATCTTAAAGCAATTGGGTGATGTGATTTTCTTTGGTTGACGAAGCTAATTATTATATATTGGGAGTAGAGATATATTAATATAGCGAATGTTTGTCGCACTGAGGACAAAGTAGAACAATCGCAATAGTACAAGGTGGCGCAAAAATAACCTTCCGATGTTTTTTGGTCACCGACCGATTATTGCTCAAATAAATAGTCACCAATATTCCGCGTTCTGGAGCAGTGTAGCGTAACATTGTTTATTAACGTGTATTTCGCATGTGTTTACTACACAAATGTCAAAACAGAACTGACATTAGGGGCCAATCGCAAAATTTATAGCATTTTCTGATAGGAGGATTACTTTTGCGCCACCTTGTATATGATGGAAAAGGCTTAAAACAGCTTTCAACTACCATCTCAAAGCCTTACAAAACAGACATTTTATTTAAGAATAGTGACACTAAAGCTCTATGTCACTAAAAAGCAACACAATGATATACGTTCAGCTTCCAAACTTATTGTTCTACTGGCTTAGGATGTCATTGCATTAAAATACTAAATATTTTACACGTTCTTATCAAAATACAGTCGCGATGCGCGGGCTCTTACAGTGAAAATAATTGAATAATATTTTACGTGTGTGAAATGAGATAAAAACACAACATAATTTCGCTATTACAAATGGATTTGATAAAAAAAAATCGACCCACATTATAATATGTTTTGATTTAATTTTGATATGCTACATAATCAGTCATTTTTACGTGACGCAAGAGGCAAGTGCGAACGCACGTTTTTTATAAAGACTGTTCTATGAATGAGTCTGAATATGCAAATTTGTTCAAAAAAGAAGTAGAAGCTTAGATATCACATAGCTTGAAATCACTTCCCTGTTTTTTTAAGATAGAGTCGTTTTTCTATTATGGGTTTATTGGAGTTAATCGAGTCTTTTGGGAAAAATTGAGTTACCCATCTTCTGATAATTACCCTAAGTATTAAAAACATCAAAACTGATCAAAATCGTGACAGCCCGAATATTACTGCCGCCGCAAACCAGTCAAATCAGTCAATTTCACGGCGTTCTCAAGAATTGGGCCTCTCCCAAACCACATTATGACAAATTTTACGTAAGCATCTTAGCCTACACCATTATAAGATCAAGCTGACTCAAGAACTAAAACCACTTGATCATATGAACCGACGTACGTTCTCGAATTGGACTCTGGACATGATGGAATAAAATAAAGAATTTCAACGCAAAATCATCTTCAGCGATAAAGCACATTTTTTGCGTTACTCGACAGGTGAGGACCCTCATGTGCTTATTAAACAGCACTTCATTCGCAAAAAGTGACTGTTTGGTGCGGTTTTCATGCCGCTGGCGTCATTGGGCCGCTTTTTTTGTCGATGAAAATGACCGTCACGTTACGATAAATGGTATTCGCTACAGAGGAATGTTGGAACTTTATTTCTTTGAGCAATTGCATGAATTGGACATCCAGTGATATGTGGTTCCAACAAGAAGGTGGCACAAACCACACAGCGGGTGCAACAATCGAGTTATTGAAGTTTCAGTGCCGTGAACGTGTTATCTCGCGAAACGGACCCATCTATTGGCCGCCGAGATCGTGTGATTTAACGCCTCTAGACTACTTTAAATCATTTTTCTTTGCCAACAAGCCGGTGAGGTTAGAGGAGCTTAGAGCCAATATTAAACGAAAAATAGCAGCCGTATCGGTCGAAATGTGGCGGCCGAGTTATCGAAAATTGGGTTCAACGTATCGACCGCTGCATACGTTTCCGTTGTGGACATATGAATGAAGTCGAATTGTATTTATAAATGTTTTAATAGTAATTCAAGCCAATCATTTTTAAACTTCGGGCATATACCCACCAAGGCTGGATTTGATGAATGTCATCCGAGAGACAAAATTGTTGACCACTTTTCTAAGCGTTTGTGACCGATTGTGATTGGTTTGTCAGCGTTGAATAGCGACTTTACATATCCCCAAAGACAATAATCAAGATGCGTATTGGAGGCCCATTTACAGGGCCATTATGCGAAATTATACTTTCATCGAATGTTTCCTTCAATAAGATGATTTTTTGCTGTACGGGAAACGAAAAAGTTATCAATAATGACTCTATAGCCAATACCGTTGACCGCAACACGCTGCTAGGCCCATTTTCGAAAAACATATGGTCCGATGACACCAGCCCACCGACCGCATCTGATGTGGATTATTTTCGCTCCAAATGTGACAATTTGGCTTATTGACATACCTATCCAGAATTTTTCGATAAAACAGCGGATCCAATGCCAGTTGATTTTGGGCCCATTCGTCGCAATCTCGACGTAAACGATGGTCATTCGGATTCAATTGCTGCACGAGCTGAATCTAAGCCAAGATTTTGTGCAAACAATATTGTCCATAAAGTGAACAAGCAAAAACCAAGCTGTTGTGAACGATGTCGAATGCATAAATTTTGTATGATGTGTCATAGCTTCTTCAACACTCTACTGAACGGATGGAATACTCTCTTCAGCACGCACTCGTCTTATGGGTTTCGGTGCCACTGCATCTTGCAAAGAAAATGTTGAGCGACAACGGTCAGCAATACAGCGAATAGCTATTCATTACGTCGTGTTACAAGTGCTCTAGAAGTTTTTCGCACAAAACGATAATTTTGGAACCGAATTTCTAAAACTTGGTAACGTTGTCATGAAAAAATTGTAAAGATTACTGAATAAAAATGACACAAATGACAGTTTGGAATCTGACAATTGGTTTCACATATATAACTGTCTGGGTTAAAAAAAACACGCTTTATTATCATTTTTGTAGAGTACGGTTATTCACTATTTGAGTAAAACGTAGTACGCCATTTTCTTACGCGCACCTCAATTATTTTATACTTCAGAAACGATTAAAATCGAATGACTGTTTTTGAGAATAGCTGTGTTGTTAAAACGAAATATTTGGTAGGTTCCGTTATACAAAAATGATATAATATAAAAATTTAGGTTTACGCCCAAAAACTCTGAGTACGAAGTTTAACGTTGTGTACGGACGGACAGACGGAAAAACGCACCGATGAAAGGAAATGCGACTCACTTTTCTGAATTTCGTACCTCATACTAAGTTTGAATTCGAAATTTTATCATGACTGCAATACCTTTCACTTTAGTATGCAAAAGTATACCAGACAGTTAAAAATAAAATATTGCATCGATTATTTAAATTTTCTTGTTCAGATACAACCGGATCTCTACCAGAGCACACTTCTCCACTTCAGATATTACATTCCTTTGACATTTCAGTTCATCTATCATAATTTGGACAGCCGCATTTTCTACTTTGTCTTGGTGGTCGACTGCACGTCTCCATTTCTAATTCATATGAAGTTTTTCTCATTGGTTTTTGGTTAATATATCACTGGCGATAGTTGTCATCGACGAAAAATTACACCATATGGTCTAAGTTCAATGGGTATAGTATGAGTGTCACAGCATATAATGCAGATGATACTGTCATCATAGTACAGGGAAAGAACTTAAACACTGTAAGGGAAATGCTGGAGGTTGATTGGAAGATAATCAGCAACTGGGAGAAATGCAATCGACTAAATACCAATCTAGCCTAGATGGAACTAGTCCTTATTACTAGAAAAATGGGATATCGCGAAGTATCTCAGCCTAATTTTGGTCAGAATTGGAAACTTGATGTAAAGGAAAGAATAAGAAAAACCTATAATGCTTTCTTTATATGCAAAAGACTTGGGGCCTGAAACCCACGTTGGTGAATTCACTTTATACGGTTGTGGTAAGTCCCATAACGACTTATGGCTTTTTTTTGGGGTGGAAGACGACAAGGAAGAAAACTATACTCGAAAAATTAGCGGTAGTACAAAGAACGGCAAGTATAGCCATCACGGGTGCTCTACGAACCACCTGTTCGGCTGCTCTGGGCACCTTTTTGCAAATAATCGCGCTTGATTTAGGTTACTTTAATGGCTGCGATATTGGGCGTTGCATTTTGGCAGAGCTTTTGCAAGGAAATTGACGAAATATCCCATTTGGTCGCCTTGGACATATCGTGTGATGGGATCATGACGTAATCTCGAATGACAAAAATCTCGAATGCAAAAAATCTCGAATGCGAAAAATCTCGAATGCACAAAAATTTCGAATGGACAAAAATCTCAAAAGAGGATATCTCGAAAAAAAAGTTAATTCGAGATTTGTTTCTTACCTATTTAAAGAGTTTAAACTTAAAGAAAATATTTAGCATATTTAGTTTATTCAGCAATTTATTTTTTTCGGTAAATTAAAAACAACAAATCAATATTTAATTTAACAAAAAAAAAAACATTATAAGAAATTGTAAAAATTCCAATAGTAAATAAGGTGCCATGAAAAAACGCCGAATTATGAAAGCGAAATAACGCCAAATTTCCATGTTCGGTCTTATTTCACTTCGCCAAAGTGAAATATGTAAAGCCGAATCGACCTTGTTTCGCTTTTAATTTATTTACACAATCAGATAAAGATTCCTAACTGTTTTTAGATGTGCATCCCTGAAAACCTTGCACCTACTCCAAATCAAACAGTGACCCCAAGCAGGGGGGTTGCAGGGGGCAGCATGCCTCCCATAGGCATTGCACTGTTTATGGGATGAGTTGCGAAATCTCAAGTGGAATAAAGTCGATATCCGAAATCTTATTCGATATTATTACTCTTTTGTACTAGGTACTACATAATTGGAAATAAAGTCGAGAATAGAACATAGGGACGGGCTACAGTCCGCTTGGGCGAACTGTTGGATACCCTATTCTTATTCCTATCCCTCATAAGTGGGCGTGACAAAAGTCTAAGTATGGTTGAATTGTTAAGAACGCTCTACATATTTTGTTATATAACATTTAAAGGATTTTATCAAAAAAAAACGCTCCCTAGCTCAAACTTGGGTGTTTCAATAAAATTGTTTTATTTAATTGTGGGCGTGTCAGTGGGCGGATTTACAAAAAATTAACACATGAGAATAAAGGGCCCCTAGAGAGTACATATTATAAATTTCAGCTCCCTAGCTCAAACTTTGAATTTTCAAAAAAAAAAATTGATTGTGGGCGTGTCAGTGGGCGGATTTTGAAAATATGTACACATGAGCATAAAGGGCCCATAGAGAGTATATATTATAAATTTCAGCTCCCTAGCTCAAACTTTGGATTTTCAAAAATTAATATACCCTTAGAATAGGGTATAAAAAAATTATTTTATTTATTTGTGGGCGTGTCAGAGGGCGGATTTTGAAAATTGTTTATCCCGAGCAGTTTTAGGAGTCATAGATCATATATAAAAAATTTCAGCTTTCTAGCTCAAAATTCGATTTTTTCCAAAATTTTGTTTTTTTTTGAGTTTGTGGGCGTGTCTGTGGGCGGATTTCAAGAATTCGTAAACTTGATTATTTCGGGACCCTAGAGAGTATATGGTTAAAATTTCAGCTCTCTAGGCCCAGTTTAAAGGCCTAATTTTTGCTGACAGGCGGACGGACGGACGGACGGACGGACATGGCTAGATCGACATTACTATTGATGCTGATCATAAATATAGTAACTTTTAGGGGTCTACGAGCAATATTAAGGTATGTTACAAACTATGCGTCAAAATTAATATACCCTTAGAATAGGGTATAAAAATGGTGAATTTCGACATTACTTCCGATTTCTTATGGTAATAAAGTCGATCGACATTATTTCCATCTACTTTATTTCACGATTTTCGATTTGAATATTTCCTTTGTTTGTAATGATTTCATTTACTTTAATTTTAATTGTTTTCACTTGCACTCACGTTGTGATAACACACGATCCCAAACAACAGTTATTTCAGGTACCTTTTTTTACAGTTGCATGGACAGGTTGCTAGCCAATCGTGGATGTTAAAGAGTAGTGAATAATCTCGAATGAATATATTAATTTTTGAGACAATGGTTACAATTCGCGCGAATTTTTGCATTCGAGATTTTTTTTTTCTAAATTTTTGTATTTCGAGATTATGCTTTCGGGATTTTTTCAATTCTAGATTATTGTTTTCGAGATTTTTACTTTCGAGATTTTTGTTTTCTGGATTATTGCTTTCTAGATTTCGTGGTAAACCCTCGTGTGATGTGTCATATCCGGAAAGGGATGAATGACATTAACAAAACCAAATGAAATTGCAATAAATACAGACGGTTCTAAAACGGCACAAGAAACTGGCTCTGGCGTTAATGCTGCTGATCCAAACCGGAGAGTATATATAATACTTCCAGATACAAGCTGTTGGGGCGTCGGAACTATTGCGTATGCGATCAATACCCGGTAGGGATATCGCCACCTACATCGATAGTCAGGATACACTCAAGGCCCTGGAATCAGTTAACATCACTTCTGAAATAGTTTGGAGCTACCGCACAATGAGCAAGACATTGTGCAGACAGAACAGAGTGAGACTGTGTTGGGTGTCAGGTCACTGCGGCATAGAAGGTAACGAAGTAGCAGATGAGCTGGCAAGTACAGTAGGGGATTTAAATAGCAGTGAGGCAGTGGTTATGAAACCACCTCTGAGCGTAGTAAAGGGCGTTATATGAGAGCAAATCACAAAGCCTGCCGGCCTGAGGTGGCGAGCCTACATAGGCACAGAGAATCTGAGGCATTATGGCCACATTTTGACCACAAGAAATCTTGTGAAATTCTTAAATTGAGCAGAGGGCAACTTATCCTGTCTGGAAACTGTCTCCTGAAGAAGCATGCAAAGCGACTCAGACTGACAGACATGGATACATGCAGATCCTAGGTCTTGTATTCCATTTGATTTTTTGGATAATTGATTCTCCAGGGATCACGATGGGCTCAGTCTGGTACCTAGTTTTGTGTGAGTTTTCAATTCCCAATTTACCTAACATCTCCTAACCTTCACCTACACCACGTGTTCACTTTTTGTGGATGCACTGGAATCTTTTGAAGCACATGTGGGTGGACAAAGCCATTAAGCCAAAATTATTTTTCGATGCGATTCAGCTCCTTAAGTTGCGACCACTGACTAATTGAATAATTTCCAAACTTTGCCTTGACTGGTGTTTAGCCATTGACAGATCATGAAAAACCCTTTACCTTGGATAAACCTTAGGTTAACCTGAGGAATACATGTGCGTTACAAATACAAACGGCCGATGAAATTGTTTTGGGTTTCTTTGGAGAATTCTACTTCTGGTGTGTTTCTGATTAAGTCGCAGTATGTTCGATCAATGGTTACATAACGCACTCTTTTGTTATTTTTCGTTCTAGTTCAACTGTGAGAAAACGGCACCATATTGTAGTGGAACCCAAAAATTCCATATACAATATTGTGAATATCATTTTGAAAATCTCGCTGGATGAACACTGCGAAACGCAATAAAACGCTTGTGTCCCCAAAATTAGATTTCTTCCGTCAGAACACATAAACATGAAATTCCCTTTTTTCATATTAGCTGAGCGTTACAAACTTATTCGTTTTCAATCACTGTTAGGCATAAACAAGACATAAACAAGATAGCCACACTAATTATTTTCTGTTTCGCAGAGTTATATAGTTGGCAGTTGGCGCCTCACATAAAACTGTATCTTCCTTCTAGGTCAAACATTTTACACAACTTCGCACTCACGAATAGTTGGAAGAGCGCCAACTAGAGTTGCTTATGTACATAAGTTTGGTATAGACATTCGTATTAAGTTTTAAGGTAGGTAGCTACAAAAATTGCGTAAATAACTTTCGGCGTTAAATTTCCTTAATTTAGTACAAATTTGTACGCGGTATTATTCGCAATGCAGCTACTTATTCTACTCTTTCTTTCAGTTAATTTAGAACATTTTGGAAAAGTTTTCGTAAAGTTTACTTCGTGGTGGACTGTTACAGAAACGCTGTTGGTGAGAGTTCATTGCACTATATCGGAGAAAAATGGAAAAGAGACACCAGACCGGCAACTATATCACATACGCTGGGTAAGTTGACAAATGACACTAGAGTTAAAACCCGATGAAGAGTTACCATAGGAAAATGCTGTCACTTCGGTTTGGCAAAGGTAATCGATTCAAAACTCCTTACCCAGAAGATGAAATACAAGCTCAATTAACCACTGACCCTGCAAGATTTATTCTACAAGACCGACGGCGAAACCTCGGTTTGAAAAACCAAGCCACCGCGGATGCCAAGGTGTTTGTTTTCAATAAGTATAAGTAGAGTATCTGGAATCGTAGGCGATGGAAGCCTCTATTGTCTTGGGCAGAGATTTCGCACTTGTTTTTAGGAATTGATTAAAATATGAGATATAAATTAGTAAGCTACTCGATAAAAATCAGCAAGGAAAACCGAACCTTCTATTTTAAGGCATCAGCCATGCCAGAGGGCTTAGTCTGGGCAACTACTGGCGTGCCCGCAATCGCAGAGGATGGAAGGCTGCAGTGTATGAGGCAGAGACTCTTAACGGGTTGGTTTTCAGCACACTATTTTTCTCAAAAACAGATTTAACAAATCGCAATGTCCCTTTTAAAGTTTTCAATAAACGGATGAGGGTAAGCGAATGGCATAAAAAGTTTTTCCCAAAATGTACGGTACTTTGCAGCCAATTTCTCAAGAACAGGTAAAGCGATTTCAATCAAAATATACAAACTGCCTTTTGCAATAATTCTGAACAAATCTGCTTAGTTGTTTCAAATACATTTTTTTAATAATAGTTGAAATCTTCACTTTTCTTAAAAACGACTACAACAATTTTTTTGTTCCTACGATTAGAGGATGGATACCATTAGAGGATGGGCATATGCAGTTTTTTTCCAAAATTATCAATTTGGTGTTTTTAATCATAAAATGTTTTTCAATGTATTAACCTTCACACAAACTTTGCAAATTTACACAAGCAAATATAAACACAAATACGGTTTAGCTCAAAGGACATGACAGGGGGTGAACTTCTTATGGCAATTCGTTTCCTTTTTGACAATCGATTTTATACGGGATGTCATCCATCAAACCCGATTGGCCCTTCGCTCATACAAACGAGATGTATTTCCCCGAGTATAAAAATGATACCCTTAATTCGAAAATAGGTTTGTACATAATTTGTTAGCAAAACTATGACTTAGAAAGTGGTTGACTGATTGACTTGAGTTTTATTTCAAATTGGCATTTGCTGTGCAGTTTCTTATCTTGAATGAGGTAGCAGAAAACTTTTTAAGGTATTGTGCACGTGAAATGTGTGCGGGTGGACTGTATTTTTTTAAGAGTGGAATGCAAATGGGGATGACAGCACTTAGTTCAAGCTACATTTTATAATAAGCGTTTTTTTTTTAGTTCAAGGCAGAGCCCGAGTTGTCAAAAAAAAGGTTAGCGTTTCCTATTTAGCTCTGACACATCTGACCGTTCAGACTGTATTTCTTTTTTTGTTCTGAGCTTGATCAGACTGCGCCCTATAAGCTCAGAATAAATTGGGAGTAAGAAAAGGAACGCAGCCAAGGACAGACTGAGAGGAGCGAAAATAACGGAAAACGAAATCGAAAAGAAATAAAAATACGGTCGGGATTGTTTTCCTGGCGTAGAAATTAATACTATTAAATAAAATATATTTTTATTCAAAAACAAAAATGATTTCTAGTCAAATGAAAGCTGAGCGCTCAAGTGTGTTTCATAATCAAATCAGAACGATCTGAGTACGCTGAGTTCAGAGCACGGTCTACTTGCTCAGGCCCTGTTCAGTACTCAGCTCTGAACTGAAAAAGAAAAACGCCTAATGACTGTTATTCCTCAGAGCATAAGCCTTATTGGCCCCGGCAAGATAAGCATCTGTATGTTTATCAAAGTACAGATATATTCTGGTCGAGCGATAAACTCAGATATGTAACTACCGCCAATGGCAACCAATTTTTTTTCAATAAAATAAAATTTTTTCATTTTTTTCTGGTACATCTAGAGAGCCAATGTGGTTCTGAACAAAATTGTTTCCGTCTTCTGAAACTTGATTTCCAACTTCCATTCGCCGGAACATAACAGAATATTGCTGATCTCGATTTAAGGACTTGATCGGTATGCCACAAAATCGTTGGCATATGCTATAGCGTGTCTGAATGAAGTAATCAGATCACTCGCGTAAATGTTAAACTGAATCGTAGAATTCCTCGCACCCTACTGTAAACCATTTTTTATATCAAAGACTACTCGCAAGCAAAGTCGTATTGCTACATTTAACAACGATTTTTTTTTGATAAGCGTTACGTAAATAACATATAGCAGGAGTATGTGCATCCGCCGCCTGGTCAATCTACAGAAAAGCCCCTCTAATCTTGCAAGTATGGTGTCAAAAGGTTTTCTTTTAAAAATCAACCAGACAACTCCGAGTGCATTGGTTCTTGCAATTATGCCACTGAATGTTGGAAACAAGTTTAGACGCAGCAGGAATTGTGCCATGCCACGCTCTTAAAACACACTTTTGGAAACTTGGACTGACTGAATACATCGATGCCAAAAAATTGCATCAGACACATAGAGCCTTACTTATAATCACAATTAGTTGTTCCTAAAAAGAAAATCTGCACACTTTAAACAAATCGTGTAGCAGTTAAGATTTAAGATTAAATTTAATGCATGGAAAGTCATGTAATCATGTTTAAGTCACTTACTATACTCTCCAGCGTTCGAACCTCACTCCAATCGGAGTAAATTTACTCCAATTTTAAGAATGAACAAAATCTACTCCGCTTTTTTTGAGAATTGCTTCTTTTGTTCACACTGAACAATTATTTAGCCAAACTGCATGGAAGTAAATGACAGCACTGTGTTTTTCAATTTTGCAACCAACTTTGACTCTGAATACATTTCTAGCGACTGTCCATGTTTGGCATATCTAGCCAAGCTGGACCTGCGACTCTCAAAGTGTCTTATCTCACTAAACCGACTTCATATTAGCTCCACTACAGTTGTCATTACATGTCACTGTCAAAAAAGCAAGCACGCATCAAGGCTTGGCGTTTTTTCAAACGACTTCGGCAGAAGCTGCATGGACAAAGAGGAAGAGGAGACTACACTTCACTTTCCTTTTACCTGTCATGCACTCTCCCATAAAAGAAATCTCTATATGGGATCCTTCTTTCTTAATTATTTAAGTGACTTGGCTTAGACTGACGTTAGAAGTCTATAGCGCTACATAAGACACTCCAATTGGTCTAACGAGTAGTGAAAGAAACTTCCTAGATCCGCGTGGTATCACAATTGACCTCCAATTGATCACAGCGGACAACCACATCAACCTAACGTAACCCAACATGACTCTGAATACCTAAATCTGAAAGTCTACTAGTAATCAAATGAAAAAAAATTTGGCATCCTGTGCACTTATTGCATATTAATTATTCTATGCATCTTTACCGTTCACGTTATCCTAGCTACACGTTGAAAATCTCAAAACTGTACCGCAAGTGTGCGTGCAAATCCGTGGATTGACACAACTGGAGATCAGGATTATCGTAAGAAGAAGACCAAACAATAATCAATAATGGGAGCATGCACGTTTTAAAAACTTAAAAAAAAAAAACAGATCTAAAAACTACTGGACCACCCAAATACAATATAACCAGCTTTCGATTGGCCTCAGGTATGGAGCGATCCAAAAGCCTGTTACAGTAAAGTGGGAGGGTTACGATCATTTCATCCTAATCATAGCTTCCCCGCCGAGGAAGAATAAAATGTATTAAAGTCATTTTGAAGTATTATAATATCTTCGTTTTTAGACCAATTAAATGATTAAGAGGAATATTTACATTAGTAAAATACAAAGGGGGCAAAGCCAAAATGGCTTTAGACAGCTTAGGTATATATGTGAATGAATTAACATTTTCCTAAGCTACGTTACTGAGTTTTTTTAAACCTTTAGAGGATGCTAGTCTTAAAGTGATTCTACCGAAGACCAAAGGTCAAATTTTGATAAAACATTCTTTTCGAAATTGAGATCCAAAGGAATTATCAATAGATAATGAATTTTCCTCATTTGTATCGTATTGAGCTGCGGGTCAATGTAAAGCGTGTTCCCTAACATTACTTACTTCAAATCCTTACTTAATTTTTTGTTTAAGACATTTAAACACATATATATGTAATAGTAAGACTAACTGGTAAATCTCGTGTATAAGAAAACATTTGGGTTGTTTTATTAGTATTTAACAAAACTTTTATTACGTTCATACTGTATGAAAAATACTACATTTATAAATGATGCGATTGATATGTAAATTTTTCACAAACTTTAAGAAATAAATAGATAGATAGATAGATAGATAGTTAAATGTTTTTACAGAATTTTGTTATTGCACATTTTACAGAGATTTGATAATAAATTCTATTTTTCTACTGAAACATTATTTACAATTTCAATTAAGAATACATACAGGAAAAATTAGATTAACTTCAAGGAAAATACGAAAAAATATCCTTCAATATATAAAAAAAAAAAAAGGTTTATATAAATAGTGACTACAAGTTAATAATTAAATATGGTATCTTAGAACAAAAAAAAAATATAGCAAATGAATAAATAAATAATGCATAAATAAATAAAAATAATTAATAAATAAATAAATAAACAAATGAAATTTATTAATAAATAAAAAATAAGTAAATAGATAAATAAATAAATAAATAAATATGTAAACAAATAAAAATATAAGTTAATAAATAGGTAAATAAATAAATAAACAATTAATTTAATTAATAAATAGGTGAATATATAAAAAGGAATGTAAACAAATAAATAAATAAGTTAATAAATAGGTAAGAATATAAATAAACAAATAATCAAATAATTAAATCAATAAATAAACAAATTAACGAATAGACAAATAAATAACAAACAAAAATGGGATGAATACAAATTGGTATATCATTAATATATATACATATTATAAGCTATGCTCAAGACTAACCGAAAAAACAGCCATGAGGAGAAATATTTTAACAATATTATGTATTTAGTTGGTTTTCAAGCGTTTTGTCAGCGAAACTGCATCTTGTTTAAAATGTGTTAGTGAGATTTAGAATTCTATTTGCTGTCAATTCAACATTCGCTCTTTCGTGAATGTCAAGAGCTGAAAAAAAAGTATCCTTAGAATAGCGTCAAATTCCGCTTTATCGGCAGCTAAAATTAGAGAGAATGGTAATGTTAAGGCCAGCTTATCCACTGTTACCCGAAAAAAATCGCCGTGCTAAATACTTAAAGCGCCTGAAACTTAAGAAAAAACTATCACTTAATGACGCAAGAAAGAAACAACGCTTGTGTTTCAAGAAAGATCACATGAGCTGGGATGTGCAAAATGGAACGAGCACAAATGATTGGCGGGCGGTTATTTTTTCCGACGAAGATGGGCCGGATGGTTTATTATTATTTCCATGACCTGAGGAAAGAAGAGCGGTTTTTGAAACTGTCATCATAGCCGAAAAGGAAGCATTATAGTCTGGGGTTCAATTTTGCATATCCCAGCTGATGTGATCTTTCGCGAAACCCAAGTTTCTTTCTTGGGTCATTAAGTGGTGGTTTTTTCTTAAGTTTCAAACGCTTTAAGTGTTTAGCACGGCGAACGGTGCGGGTAACAGTGGATAAGCTGGCCTTAACATTAGTTTTCTCTCTAATTTTATCTGCCGATAAAGCGGAATTTGACGCTATTCTAAGGATACTTCGCTATTCGCGAAGTGTTTAGGCAGAAGAAGTGTTTCCTTTATAATTTTTTGTGTAGGACGAAGGGTTTTTTTTAAATAATTGCTGATACAATGATCACTTCGCTTTATTTTTCGGGCTATAGCACGGCATAAAAGACCTTCAGAGCAATAAACATCTATTTTTGCCCTTTCCTCAACTCTTGAACATTTTTTCTTTCTAATTTTTATTAACACTCAATCAAGAACAATTACTTTATAATATATACCGTTTAAACCGACAAAGAATATATTTACTTCACAAAAAACGTTGATGTGTTCACTGCTTCTAATCTAATGACCCAATTTATTTAGGCATATTCTTTACTCAATTTACAATTTGTCTTCCAAGAACCGTTAGCTAAATCTCTCCTATACACACATTTCATATTTTGTTGTTAACAAAACAGTCTCTCATTTACCATAGTCGTTTTTTTCTAAGCCTTTTCAAAAATGCCTGCTTCTAATCTTATGACTTGCACTGTATTGTAATAGATAGTTAGTAAAGAGGTAAACTTGCTTATTGGTAGAATGCAGCTAAAGCTTGGTACTAAATCTTAACTCGACCACTTTTTTTTTTTATTTTTTTTTTTAAAAAGGAAATCCAAATCCCAGAGCACTCAGACTCGGTAATGGTCCATTGTACTACCAGGCAGAAATCCTCCTTTTGGTGTAGAGGCATGTGATTCGGTGGCGTATGTTGTTGTTCCACATGGGGATTGAACCTACACCGTCGCCACCCGACAACTCGACCACTTACTTCTAGTCGGTATCTGTAGTGGATTATAAGTAAGGCCCATAGTGTCTGTCTTAGACCATAATTATTTATTTAGTTTTAAATGTGTCAAGAAATCAAAAAGCATTAGTCGAAACGACTGCATATAACTTTAAAATGTACTCAGACCTTAAAAGCTTAAAACACTTCTCCAACTTTTAGTGCCAAGTAAGTGCCTAAGTGTGAACAATTATTTTAAAAGAGCAACATAATTTGCATCCAACTACACTTTCTTAAGCAAGGCGTCATCACAAAAGTGCAGTCTCATCTCGAAAGCGTTCTTCTTACGGTACACAAGGAGAAGCATCTTCAACCTCGCTTTATATTTCTCATATTTCTACTTAAACTGACGTAGATGAGCAATGAGATTTTGTGTTACAAAATTATAAGATGAAGCATCCTTTAAGATACGATTACAGTTATTATAACTAGGATAATGATGATTATTCGGTAGGATATGCTGTCAACAGAGGATCCTTTGAGGATGTGTACCTGGAAGGTATTTTTTCATTTAATTCATATCTTACAGAAGGTAGACATTATTCTCTTAAATATGGAAAGTCATTTTAAGAACCTATTTCTACCGGTTAATTAGACGTTTTATTTGAATATGTAAATTTGCATTTGTCGTGATATTGCGGAAGGCATATCAGAGGCCTGAGAGCAAATCTACTATCATACAGATTGTAGAATGACGAAGATTATTGTTAAGAACTCCAATTAATAGTTGATAAAGATTTGGTTGAGATTTTCATTAAAATTAAAATATGCAAACTACTATATAACATCAACAGGTACATCTTCATCCCTATAGCAAATTAAATTGCATGTCATATTCTGCAATAATCTCTTATCAAGGAGCATGGTAGTGGCCAGCCAATTTGTTTGTCTCAATTTGGCTGCGTTGTATCAAATTTGTTACACTTAGAGAGCCGTATTTATTGGATTTCTTTAAAACGCTTCTAAACAGTTGCGAGTTAAACATTGAGTAAGCATTTAAGCAACCCTAACTGCACTTCTTTGATATTTTATTTATAAACAATTTTGCTCTGTGTGTTTCCTAACCGAGGTTTGTGTCTCGACAAGTAAGGACACTAACCAATGTAATGGGAGAATGAGAAAAAACTGACATCAGCCATTAATGCACGGGTCTTAAACAGTCTCTTAACGCAAATATTGGCGTAATGAAACCTAAAAGCAACGTTGCTTTAGTTTGCAAGTTGTTTATACATCATTTCTCATAGGCTAATGGCAGGTTAAGTAAGGGATAAAGCTATGCAGGCTCTATAATATGTTTATAAATAGGCTGAAAATATTTAATCACTCCACGGAAACTAAGAATCAGGCGTTTTTTTTTTAAATTTCATTACTTTTCGTGGCTGAGTAGTGAGTTGTTAGGCATAAACAGCTTTTGTATAGGAGAACTTGCTTCTTTTTAGCATTTATGTTTTTAGTGTAATAATAGCCACTTTCTGTCGTCTGTGTTCTATCCGCAATTTCTGGACACAATTTAGCCAGACAAAGCTAAAAATCGCCTAAGAGATACACAGCATTCGATTATCCGAAGGGGATAATTTTTTTAGTTCCTTAACTTTGAAATCCGAAAAGTTTTCAGCGAAGGCGTGCAATAATGAAATAATTGTCCATAACAAAATTCGTAAAATATGCGAAACATTTACAGAGCCATCTATTGAACAAAATATGTGTATGAATTCAATAGGTAGGCCTCAAAACTCATTGATAACATCAATGCAACAACACCGGCATTTGATTGGCCTCAGTGTTAAAGTGATCCGAAACAAGGAATCCTGCCGATGTTTATTGAGGTCGAAACGGCGAACCCATCGATGTAGTTAGTGGGAGGGTTATGATCCCCTTAATCCTGATCATAACCTCGTCGTAAAGGAACAGGAAAAGAGATTAATTCAATAGGATCAACCAAAATGATAGTAGTTTTTGTGTTGAGGAATGCAAATGAATCAAATTGAAACTAATCGAATTCATATAAGATTATTAAAGTGAGTGGGAAGAACTTCAGTGAAGATTTGTGTTGAGTAATATATTGCATATGAATTCAAAGGATCCACGGAAATTATTATTAAATCTTGCATTAGTTGGTTGGCAGAATTACAGGAAAGTTTTTTTGTGAAAATTCGGTGAACGCTGTGAGTGGGTGATTAGTGGGACAACTGACCGAGGGGTCTCAGCTTCAAGATGTTTCCAAATAATTTTGCCAAAAATATTCAATTGAAGATTTAATTTTTTAAGTATCGAAATCTCCAAAAGAATATCTTCGTTTTGAAGATTATTTATATCCAAACGAAATTTCAATTCATATTGAATTTGAATACGTTTACTTGCATTTAATTTTTACACTTGCATATTTGCCAAAAACGTATTTGAAATAGCACTTCAAGCAATGAATGCATTTCTTTACGGTTCAAAATACGATTTGTTTTCGATTTAATTAAAATTTGTATTTTTGCTACAAACTTAGGCCGGTATTCACCGACCACATAGAAATGAATTTCAAAGCCAAGACGTTCTTAGTTTTAGGTTTTTGCTTAGTATTCGACAAGCGCTAAAAGGGTTGTGTCTACACTGTGCGAAAAAAGTAATTTTCGCTCTCTTTTTCAAAACTCATTCCCTATTATCGAACTGAATTTATGAAAAAAATCTCCGGGAATGAAATGTATAGTGGCTCCATCATGCACCATGGGATAAGTGGAAATGGTGGATTAATTAAGGTTGAAGTCCCACATCTCGTTTCCGATCATTTATATAAAAAAAAATTAATAAAACACTCTCAGCCTCAAAGTACGACAAAATCACACACCTAATAGATTCAGTAGGTACTACTAGGTAGCTCAATACTTTTAAATATCATTTGACTTTAAAATTTAAAACAAAAGGTCTCCAATTCAATAAGTTAATTGAATACCTAAACGTTTTTCCTTAGCTGTACTTCTTCAATTCAGGAGATTCTTAATTAAGTTCACGGGCTAGGTGCCAGCCTTCAACAAAGGACTAAACATTTATTTTCCTACAAACTATCGCATTTCTCTTGTTTGAATGAACCTTTGTATGAACCTAATATATACAAACACGATGAGGCTATGTCCGACTTTTAACTGCTTAAAAATAAATATGACTAAAAGAATACGACAATAAAAAGTATACAAAAAAAATACAAACAAAACTTCAAAGAAAAATAAATAATGAAAAATATAAGGAAAGGATACTGCTGACTGGCAACGGATTTGCTTAGGAACTCTTTTTCGTCATATATCCTTTGAACTAAGATATTGCACCAAAATTCCTGATCCAAAAATTGACATTTGAAATTTTGCTAACAAAATAAAGTAATTTCTTATTTCAGTAAATATTTGTGCCCTTGTTTGTCGTCCTTATTATAATGCAAGAGTATCAGGTTATCGAGATATATTTAATTTCAGGGGAAAACTTGACATAGGATTATTTTAGAAATTTTCGAAAGTTTAATGGTCTCCATTTTCATTTTAAGTTGTTTGCTTGTTTTTAATTTTCTTGAAAAGCCTTTAGATTCAGATGCAGTCCTTGCAAATTTTGTAGTTGTGTTGAAATTGTATTTGCTTTTCTTCTTCCCATATCTAAGACAAGCTTTATCCGACGGTAAAACCATTCAAACTCTTACGGATTTTAATTTAGTGAAAGTGTATGATTCCAACAACCGGTACCAAATTTAATGTTTGTCAAGTGTGATGTGCTGTCCTACTCCTTTACGATTTCTGCTACTTTTCTTGGCTAAATCAACAGCATGTGCCGTATGTTCATTACTATATCCTAAGTATGGCAATGCGATATAGTCACATGGGATAAACTAAACAGTTTTTGGAGTTTTAATTCGTGATGCTGCTGATGAACAAACAAACAATCAAACATCTGTCCAATAATAATACCTTCAAGTTAGTTAAGGAATTTATCTACCTAGGAGTATACATCAATTTCACGAATGACACGTAAGTGGAAATATGAGCGGATGCTACAGAAAAGCCGACCAAATCCAACTAATCATTTTAAATTACAACATTTTTTTTTGTTCGACAATAATCGACATTGACATAAAACTGTATAAGAAAACTACTTTTTTGCCAGGAAAAATGTGTCAAGTCAACTGTTTTTTGAGGGGTTTTATTTCCCCGAAACGTAGAAATCTGCGTTCGATACTTTCTATTCTAGAAATGTTTGCTGACCTAGGTAATGTTAAAAAAAAGTTATAGTCCAGGAGGAGACTGTGTTCGCTTTCGTGAACACATTCACATCAGCACCATCAAGTTTTTAAGGCGAAAAACCGAAAAGCTTTTGAGGTCTTCTTGAAAAAGGTCAGAGTCAAACGGGCAAGTAATGCTTTTGAAGAATTTATCGTCATCGACCTTCGACCTAGAGGGAGGAAAAGTTAACAATCTTACCCAGATCATATTTGGCGAGAATAAAGTTCAAAGGGCTAAGGGGGAACACTCTAGTTGGATTTAAAAGGAATGGAGAGAACAGAGCGAATGCGAAAGTTAAAAGAACGGTTTTCGAGATATAAAATCAGTAATAAGAGTTGAAACTTCAGCAAAAACAGTTTGAAAAGGATCGAACGATGGGATATTTTGTCACATGCCTTACTGAAGTCGGTAGCCATTGCATCTACTTCATTGTCACTTTCTTGTTCAGAAAGTGTGAAGCACACGAACTCAATCAAGTTGTTAGTTGTGGATCTACCTTTGGATCTTGAAAAGGCTTTTGATAGCATATGGCATGAATTTATTCTGCATAAAGTGAAAAATTGTTGTCCTTTATATCCCATACAAATAATACAAAGTTTTCTCGGGAACAGAAAATTTCAAGTAAATTTGAATAACATACGAGAATCGCATGCTGTAGAGAGCTTTTGGAGATGTGTAGTGAGAACGCGGATGGTGTTATGGATCGAATTGCTACTGGGGACGAAACATGGGTCCACCACTATGACCCTGAAAGCAAACAAGAGTCCATGCAGTGGCATAAAAAAGGAACAGACCACCCGAAGAAGTTCAAAGTCACTCCGTCTGCCGAGAAGCTCATGGCCACAGTTTTTTGGGACTCAAAGGGAATCTTGCTCATTGAGTACAAAAAAAAAGGTGAAACCATCAACGCCACATCCTACGCTTTCACTTTGCATAATTTGCGGGAGGAAATTAAAAAGAAAAGACGGGGTAAACTCGCAGCGGGTGTGTTGCTTCTTCATTACAACGCTCCTGTTCACATGGCGCGAGTTTCCAAGGCTGCTGCGCGAGATTGTGGTTTCGAAGAAATCTAACACCCACCCTATAGTCCAGACCTTGCCCTAGTGATTATTTCCTGTTTCCGGATTTGAAAAAATGTCTTCGTGGAAAAAGATTTTCGGATGATGAAGAACTCAAGTCGGCAATAAATGGTATTTTGCAGAGAAAGAGGAAATTTATTTTTTTGAGGGTTTAAAAAAGCTTATCTCAAGATGTAACAAATGCATTGATGTTAGGGGATATTATATTGAAAAATAAAGACAATTTAAATTGAATTCGCATTTTCCTTCATATCGATACCGAGAATATATTGAACGCCCCTCGTACATACGATCGTCTTTAAGAAATATTATTATTACATCGGGTGTACCCCAAGAATCATTATTGGCTCCATTGTTGTATATAATCTACGTTGCTGACGTTCTGGAAATTTGGAACTGTGAAATAGCAATGTTTGCGGATGACACCGCCATTTACAACTCAAAAAAATTAGGCGATGAAATTGAGAACGATTTGCAACATGCGTTAAACAAAATCTACGATTATTTTAAATCATGGAAAGTCAAACTGAATATATTTTTCACTAGAAAAAGGAAAGCCTGTGCCTTACCAATTGGTCAGCTTAAAATAAACAATTGTGATGTCCCGTGGGTTAGTTCTGTCAAATATCTAGGTGTATATTTAGACAAGACGTTAACTTTCAGAGACCATATTACAAATACCCTCAACAAAATAAGCATTGCTACTAAAATGATGTACCCCTTATATGTAGGAAATTACCACTGAGTAAATTTAATAAAATTCCAGTATGGGGAACTTGGGCTAAATCACACATTAAGAAATTACAAGTTTCACAAAACCAAACTTTGAAAATGATGACAAATCTACCTTGGCTTTTTCAACTCAACTCCTACATGGGCAAACCGGTGTACATACATCAAGTTGCAAGAAAAATTTAAATTCTCAACGAAAGATTTAATTTAAGATGTAGGTATTCCAAGAATTTATTAATACAAAATTTAATAGATCAATAAATATGTTCCTTATAATTTCTTACTCTCACAAATTGTTTGTACATAATATAGGTAATGTTCCAGTTATTATTTAATTTATGTATCTATGTTAACTTTTTTATTTATTATATACCATAGCCTGGCAATTCGTTCAGATTTTAAGTAATAATCTAGTCTCTTTTGTTTTTCTTTTTTTATACCCTATTCTAAGGGTATATTAATTTTGACGCATAGTTTGTAACATACCTTAATATTGCCCGTAGACCCCTAAAAGTTACTATATTTATGATCAGCATCGATAGTAATGTCGATCTAGCCATGTCCGTCCGTCCGTCCGTCTGTCAGCAAAAATTAGGCCTTTAAACTGGGCCTAGAGAGCTGAAATTTTAACCATACCATAACTCTCTAGGGTCCCGAAATAATCAAGTTTACAAATTTTTGAAATCCGCCCACAGACACGCCCACAAACTCAAAAAAAACAAAATTTTGGAAAAAATCGAATTTTGAGCTAGAAAGCTGAAATTTTTTATATACTCCTAAAATTGCTCGGGAGATAATATTTTCAAAATCCGCCCACTGACACGCCCACAATTAAATAAAACAATTTTATTGAAAAACCAAAGTTTGAGCTAGGGAGCTGAAATTTATAATATATACTTTCTATTAGCCCTTTATGCTCATGTGTAAATATTTTCAAAATCCGCCTACTGACACGCCCACAATTAAAAAAAAACTTTTTTTGATTCAAATCCAAAGTTTGAGCTAGGGAGCTGAATTTTATGATATATACTCTCTAGGGGCCCTTTATGCTCATGTGTAAATATTTCCAAAATCCGTCTACTGACACGCCCACAATTTAAAAAAAAAACTTTTTTTAAAATCCAAAGTTTGAGCTAGGGAGCGTTTTTTTACAAAAGCTGCCTTTTTTCGATAAAATCCTTTAAATATTATATAACAAAATATGTAGAGCGGTTTTAACAATTCAACCATACTTAGACTTTTGTCACGCCCACTTATGAGGGATAGGAATAAGAATAGGGTATCCAACAATTCGCCCAAGCGGACTGTAGCCCGTCCTTATGTTTAAATTAAGGTTTAAATCATAGTTTTCCTTCGAATGCAATCTTAAATTCAAAATTATTTTAAAAAGTTTAAAATATTTTCCAGTTGTAAGACATAGTTAAAATATCAAATACATATCTAAGCAAGCTGAGTGTTATTAAAAAAATTGCAAAAAGCTTTTATCTATGAAAATAAAATATCTATTTATCTATCTCTACCTTTGAGGGACTATGCTGATTTATTTTTCTGTAATTGATACAGTACCCTTATAATCCATGTACACAGCGCAATTCTGCACCTGCAAATGCAGTGTCATTGTTGACATATTTCTTTGCCTACTAATAAGTGCTAGAACTGGGCAGAAGTAGAACGATTAGAAAGATTGGTTTGTGTATTGGGTAGAGATTCATTAACTTAAAATAAAATAAATTAAAAATTAACTTAAAATAAAATAAAAAAAAAAATTATTAGGCATTAACGGCCCACAGAGGGCCTAAAGCCTAGCTTCTCCAACCACTTTCCTTGCAAATTTGAGAAGCTTCTCATGACAATTGATATTGGAAGTTTGTCAGGCGTTCGCAAGAGGTAAGGCAGTGGAAACAACTCTAGATGTTACTTGGCCCCGGCGGGAATCGATTAGTAGTCCGAGACACTAATCATTGATCCACTGCACACGACTTAGGGAGCTTACGTTGAAGTTTTGTATTCAACTTTAATCCGCAGAAAATTATACATACGAGTAAGCATACGAGACACTTCCAAAGTGGGAAAATGTGTGTCTCCCCTTCCCCCCCCCCCCCCCCCCGCGCCTTTAACTTCTAAAATAATGGAATGATAAAACTAAAAAAAAATATATGATGTACATTACCATGCAAACTTTCACCGAAAATTGGTTTGAACGAGATCTAGTAAGTAGTTTTTTTTTAATACGTCATAAATCGTAAAACGCAATTTACCTTTCATTTAATCAACTCAAATATAAAAAAAAAAAACGTTTAATTTCATAAACATAAACCTTATGCGTAAACCGTGAACCATTATTTTCAATTAATAAATCTGTAATAGGCGCCTAAGTAAATAATAATAATTATAATTCGCGCGGAACCCATCATAGGCGAGTCCGGCTCGCACTTGGCCGCTTTTTTTATGAACAAGGGAAATGAAATTTTCAAACTTGAGTTAACGTTTCGGGAGAAAGAAATTATTTAAAGAGATCGGCAATGAAAAGTGCAATAGTTGCAGCACACTTAATAAGAGAGATGACTGGAAGGCCGTCTGGACCCGGAAAAAATCTTCATTAAGATGAAGAAGTTTGGGCACACGAAATATTTTTTTTTAAATAAAAGTAAGAGTGATCCGGTTTAGAGCACCAGTCAGCGAAGGATTATTTGAACACGGTTGCAAAAAATTTCTCAAGTTTAAAGAGATCTGTTGACGACTCGCCCTTAAACAAAGTGAGCCGGGATGTCCATATATACTATAAATCCATATAGCTTCGTTTTCGTAAGAGAGGTAGCGTTGGTACAGAGAATCATAAACGCAAGTTAATCACATGGCGAGAGAATTAGGCGGATAAGGAATAAAAGCTAATGTGTGCGAACAGCCGATTTATGTACGTCCCGAAGAACAGGTACCTATATTCATTATACAGCTAAACACATTCATATAATAGCATAACTGAATGTGGGTAGTTTGTGAAAAGTATGTTTTTCCTCCTTGTCCAATTATTAATGTTATAAATCGGAATCAACTAAAGAGCATTTTTATGTAACCAGTGAAAAAGGGACGTGAGTACTACTGAGACTTTTACTTGAACCTTTCACACCAACCCCAATTTTCTTCAGACTTGTGCCAAACTTATTTATTTAATCACAAACATGACCTTTAAATGCTGTTCTTGAAGGCGATTACCTTCTTACATCAAATTTAATACAAATATTTGAGACATTCATAAATCCAATTAGCATTTCCATAAATACATATTTTTCTACTACATTAAATACCGTAGCACAAAAAATATATAAGAAAAATAAAAAAGCAGAAATTCTCAAGCCCACTCTTCTTTAGAAAACACTTATTCATACCGCCGCGCCGCCACGTTCCGGTGGTCAAGGAAAAGCGCCAACGAATAATAGTCATGTCATCCATTTTTTTTTAGCGAAGTACATACATTCATGCCAGACTTAAGGCATATTCATATTTTCATTACAACGAATTTAGGTTTATTTATTTATTATACAGCTATGTCTACAGAAATTCGATATTGATTGTGCTACACGCGAGAATTAGGCATATATCTAATATAGTGTTGGTAATTAGTATTGAATTCAAAAGTTGTTCGTCCTCTCACAATGAAATTAACCATATTTCAATGATAATGTGTAACAAAAAATAATTTAGGAAGCATTACGGAGCTCACCAAACGTGTTTATAAATAAAGTTCCTCTGAAATCAAAAACTAAAAAAAACGATCGTGCTTTGATTTGTTTAGCGCTATGCCGCGTAAATAATTTAATTGGGTCTAGTTTATTTAAATTTAGAACAAATATTTCGATGGTGATATTGAAGCAAACAGTGATACGTGAAAGATACAATCAAAGCGGCGGAAGAAGACGTGATGTGGCAAAAGGGACTGAAATGATTAATGCTTGGGTGCTTCGTTTTGAAGTGGATTATCACATCAACATCATGTTCAATGTAATTACTTTGGGTAATTGGGTGCAGTGATGTTGTCATTAGCTTATAAACGCCGTTGCTTTAAAAAATACCATTTCAAGTGTTTAGGATAATAGACGAAAGATAAGTTTGTATTTGTTGAGCGAGATTGATGGGGACTTGCAACAGATTAGGTTGGTTATAATGATTAACATTTGATGGTTTCATTTTACATAAAAGGGTCTTATTATGTCGAGGTTTTTTGCTATTTTCATGAAGTCACTCCAAGTTGTTACAAGCTAAATTTCGTAGAACTGTATATAGAAATATAGGAACATTAATCTGCGTTGTTACTTAATCTTACCTAATAGCATTTCAGTAGCTGTTGTTTTTCGTGGTTAAGCAGGCGTGCTTTAAAGGGTTTGGGTTTCGGAGAATGGTATAATGAGTGGTTCTGTTCTCTTTCTAATTTTCACAGATAGTCGCAATTTTTTATAAAAAAATGCGTCGCCGAAAGAAAAACGTGGTTATGCGTGAATTTCAAAGTGGAAATATTGAATTGGATGTCTTTCTCTATTTATTTTAAATTATTCTATTAAAGAACAACAGTTTTATGGCCACGAAGGGAAATTCAAAAAATTACATATAGTTTTTATAAGAAATGCCCAGAAAGAGAAACATACAACCTGACCCGATTCTCTCAACCCTTAAATAAAAAGAAACAATAAGGTTGTGCAAAGTATCTAATTAATTAAACAGCCGTCTTGACGTTCTATCATAGACTGATCTTTTATTATTTCGCCAAATGATTTCTAACAAAAATCAAGCCGTTTATACCCTATTCCTATTCCCATCCCTCATGAAGTGGGCGTGGCAAAAGTGTAAGTATGGGTGAATTGTTTAGAACTCTCTTCATATTTTATTAGATTAGATTTAGATTAGATTAGATTAGATTAGATTCTTTATTTCATGAAATATATGTATAATAGTTTGTGTTTGAGAACACGAGCATGGCAGAAATAGCCGTCTGCCGGAAATATTTTATTATAAAACATTTAAATGATTTTATCGAAATAAATGAGTTTTTTGTAAAAAAAAACGCCCCTGTAAAGTGGGCATGGCAGAAAACTTTCTATAATGGAATTGTTCAAAACGACTTCATACCCATACAGGGTTACGCACCAATTGTGCTACAATAAGAAATTCAAATAACTTTTTTTCAATCATGACCTCCATGCTCATCCACGCATATGCGACAACTGAAAGGTTGAAGTCGGGATCGCCTAAATAATTTTTTTAATGGACTGCTTCAATTCAGTCAAATTCCTTTATTTCGTTTTGTACACCTCTTGCTTGACATAACCCTATAAAAAAAAGTCTGGTGCAGTCAGGCCAGGTGACCTTGGGGGCCAGTGGAAACTGGAGTTTCTGGATATTAATTTGTTTGGGAATTTTCATGTGAGCTCCGCCATAACCGGTCTAGCTATCTGTTGCTCCATCTTACTGGAACCAAAAGCTTTTAAAACGGATACTTCTTCAGTGCAGTTATGGCTAAAAAAAACTCCTTCAACATCTTTAAATAATTGACAGTTACTGCTACACCGTTTTCTTCAAAGAAGTTTGACCCCAGAATGCACCTTGATGAAACTGCGCACCACACAGTGACTCGTTCTGGGTTGCAGTACCGGCTCATGGAGTATTTCTGGATAAGGTTCACTTCATATACGGCAATTTTGCTTTACCTTGCCGTTTAGATCAAAATGGGCCTCATCAGATATAAACAAGCAATTTATCAAGCTGTTGTCTTCCTCGGTCATTTCAATCATTTTTTGGCAAAATTCCAGGCGAATATGCAAATCCAGAGGGTTAAACTGGAGTTTAAATTTGGAGTTTATACGGAAACAAGTTTTAGTGATCAGGAATTATCCGTCGTTATGACCGTCTGCTCAGTCCGATTCGAGTCGAAACGCTTGGATTTGCCTGAATTGACGATACTACATTCTACATAATATGCGATTATGTCTTGAACCCGAATCTAGGGATCTCGAGGGTACGGTCTTCGTGCGATGCTTCATAATGGTCCATCTTTTCGGGGGAGTGCCGCCAAACTCCCTCCTTAATTCCCTTTGGACGGAAATGAAGGACTGCAAAGCATCGTACCGCTAAGGAAATATTTTGAAAATCTTAGTGTGCAGATAATTTCTTAATGTTTATATCAGGTAACGCATCAGTTTTCTTTGAAACACTTTATCCACTTTTTGAGATACTCGTATTGGTGGTTTTCCAAAGAACTGTTAATCGAGTCTTTTTCTTAAAACTCATTACGCAATTTTCTTACAATCACGATCAAAATCGTTAGAGACTTTAATTCAAAAGGATAGACTAAAAACAGTAAACGAGAAAGTTAAGATTTGAATGTGACCTTATACAATAAAAAAAACTAATCAGGGCTGGGGTGGAGCCGTGCGACTGTTAGTCAAATGGCAAGCTTTATGTGGCTTGCTCCAGAATCAAATCAGAAAATTCTGTTGTTAGAAAGAAAAACCGCAAATATTGTTTGCCAGCAAAACAAATCTTTCTCCAGAAATTTATATAAATTTATAAAGTAAAATAAAATTTAAACAAAAACATAAGGACGGGCTACAGTCCGCTTAGGCGAACTGTTGGATACTCTTTTCTTATTCCTATCCCTCAGTAGTGGGCGTGACATAAGTCTAAGTATGGTTGAATTGTTAAGGACGCTCTACATATTTTGTTATAAAGGATATAATAGAAACAAACGAAGCTTTTGTAAAGAAAAGCTCCCTAGCTCAAACTTTGGTTTTTCAATAAAATTGTTTTATTTAATTGTGGGCGTGTCAGTAGGTGGATTTTTAAAAAAAAATAACACATGAGCATAAAGGGCCCCTAGAGAGTATATATTAAAAATTTTAAAAATTGGATTTTTTTTTTTTTTTTTTTTTTTTTTTGAAAAAAAAAGGAAATCCAAATCCCAGAGCACTCAGACTCGGTAATGGTCCATTGTACTACCAGGCAGAAATCCTTCTCTTGGTGTAGAGGCATGTGATTGGGTGGCGTATGTTGTTGTTCCCCATGGGTATTGAACCTGCACCGCACGGGTCACAAGCCAACACACTAACCTCTACACCGTCGCCACCCAAAAAAAGTTAATTTTAAATTGTGGGCGTTGTCAGTAGGCGGATTTTGAAAATATTTACACATGAGCTTAAAGGGCCCCTAGAGAGTACCTATATATTATAAATTTCAGCTCCCTAGCTCAAATTTTGGTTTTTCAATAAAATTGTTTTATTTGTTTGTGGGCGTGTCAGTGGGCGGATTTGATTTTGTCGAAAAATTTGTTGTTTTGAGTTTGTGGGCCGTTTTTTAAAAATTCGTAAACTTGATTTTTTCGGAACCCTAGAGATTATATGGTTAAAATTTCAGCTCTCTAGGCCCAGTTTAAAGGCCTAATTTTTGCTGACAGACGGACGGACAGACGGACGGACGGACATGGCTAGATCGACATTACTATCGATGCTGATCATAAATATAGTAACTTTTAGGGGTCTACGGGCAATATTAAGGTATGTTACAAACTATGCGTCAAAATTAATATACCCTTAGAATAGGGTATACAAATGGCTAAAAAAACAAAGTCGCCATCATTTTGTGTATGCGAGTATATACCCTAAGCTAAAAGCTAATGTACGTACATACGTACATCTGTGCATACACACATACAGGATAATATTTTATAGATAATATATAACAGACTCCTAGCGGTGGCTGAAGATAAATAAGCCCTCTTAGACCGTAAGTTTTGCTTAAGAAGATCGCGCTAGTCAACATAGGAGAAAGATGGCTATGCGGCACAAATGAGTACTGTGCAGTGATAAGGCTATATGCCAAAATGGTTTCAATTCCTTGAACTGGTTATTCCTTAGAAGATCTCTCATCCGAATGGATACACCATATTACTTGCTGAGGATGTTGACGAATTACTTCAACAGCAGGAAGCTTAAGTATTATACCGACAATTTAGTAGGCATTCCACAGCGATTGGTTCTAGGGCTCCTGTGGAACACCATGTATGACTTAAACTAGCTGACCATAAAAAAGAAGCTGTCTTAATAACGAGGCGGAAAACTACTAAATTCGCCAATTTTCAAGTGGGGAACCAAATCATCAGATCTAAAGAAACAGTCAAATAGCTTGGAGTAATGCTAGACAAGTAATGCAGTTTAAAACGCACGTAGATTATATAACAACTCGCGCATACTACCTAATATCGGTGGACCTGGATATGCAAGGAGAATCCTTCAATCTAGAATACGCAGCTTTGTCCTCCTATATGCCGCCCCAGTTAGGGCATGGTCATAAGTGGCGAAAGAAACAAGAAGAAAGCTATCATCCTTACATAGATGCCTTTCGTCATAGCTGGAACGATTCACACACATTCTAGCGGACGAAATGTTAAGGATTTACAACAAGAAGATGCCAGCGAAATTTCAAAAATACAAGAAGAAGAAAGAGCAGCTTCAGTAGCTTTGTAGCAACGGGCCTTCATTATGATCCCGACCATTGAGATATGCATAAAGCGAGTATATGGAAACTGCAATTACCAACTTACGCAGCTCCTGACTAGTCACCTCGGCTATCGTAAATACCTTTATTTAGATTTAGACACGATAGCTCGCCCTTTTGCCCAGAATGTCCAGACCAGGATGAAGATACGGAGCATGCAGTTTTTCATTGCAGGCGATTTGTAGAATGGAGAACGAATCTGACCAATACACTGTTTGTTAAAGATCATATTTTGGAGTGGAACGACAATGTTAAGGCAATTTAACTGGTAACATCTCTCCAAAATGAGCTACGGAGAGTAGGAAAAGCAGACAGAGCATCAGAAACAGCAAAAGCATCAAAAGCACCTCACACAAGGCAAGCCACACAACATGAACTGTTGTCCAGCCAAGCGAATTAATACAAGTAGTAAGTAATGGCAGTCCCGCTGGGAGAGCGTTTGAAGTAAAGTGGGTGTTGATTTGTACGTAGGCGCATTCCTATCATGAATTATTCGGGTTTATGAATCGTGCATGCAATCGAATGTTTCTAAGTGATTGCGATTGACAAAATCAACTAGAATCAGTCGATAACAATAACATAAATTGTAAATAGTCAATTATCAATTGTCAATCGACAATCCTAATTGGGGTATTATCTAGTTGGCTATCATATTTGACATCTGCAGCACAGAATTCATTCTCGGAGCAGTGGTTTTCCTGTCTCAGTCATTTTTGGAGTTATACAAAATTCTCTCCTTTGTCATTGTAGTTTGAATATTTTTTGTCGAGAATTGCTTCAAGGTTGTAAAGCAATAAAAAAAACTCAGACAATCGCAGAAGCTAATCAAATTAAAGTTCCTGTGAAATTTTCCATCACCTTATATATGTTTACATGTCCTGTCCTGCTATAAGCTAGAATTAAATTAAATTTATTACCGAACTCACTTGAATTTCAAATTCCAACGTTGAAAAGATGAAATTCAATTCAACTTATTACCGAACTCATTTCAACTCTATCAAAATAAAATGCAATTTACCTTCGGGTTGAAAGTTGCATCCTTTAAAGCCTTGAAAAGGTAAACTTATTGCAACATGCATTACCAGTATGACCTCAACATGAGACATCATTCCTCACAAAAAAGCACGAAAGCCACTTTTTATATAACTGGGAAAGAGTCATAAAAGAACCTCCCAACCTAAAACACAGACTTTATGTATCCATCAATTTATGCATAACTATCTATAGTCAGAACGGTGGTTTGTGGGTACCAAAATGAGATACGTTTCACATCCTTTGGCTTCTGGAAAATTAATTTAAAAATATATTTCGCTTTGAATATTCTATCATAGTTTTGGAGACAATGGAAAAGTTTTCTTAAAACTTTACCTCTCCAAGATTTTTCGAAAAGAAAACACATTTCTTACCCAAAACTGGCCTTCAGTGGTAAAATAATTAATAATATTTTCTAACAAACGCTAGATTAATGGCTGCTTAATAAGCTCTCCATGTGCTACACATCCGTTTCTGAAGGATCATACACGCGAAATTAATTGCTTTTTAGACGACAGCTGAGACCGATGTGCGAATATAAATCGCAATAAATTCTAATAAGGAGCGTTTTTTTGCTTTCTATAATAATAGAAAAAAAAACAAGAACGTCCTTAGCAACGCCAACATAGTTTCATGTGTTTTCATACTGTCCTTGGTATTATGTATTTGCAAGTGGGAAAATAGAAAGGCTCTAGACCGATAACGGCTCTCCCTATTAAACCTGATTTGCTCGAACGCACATTCTATTTTCAGTTGAATAGTTTAAATCTCATAGCGGATGTAATCCGCTCGTATAGCAAATTACAAGGATGTTTGAGGGGTCGAGTTGGAATAGATAGATATAAGAGATAGAAATATAGAATAAAAGGAGCGGAAAGTCGAAGTATTAAGTAGTAGTTTATACGATTACTATAAAATTATTTAACTTTACCTAGAATGTAGTATATACACACGTCTATATGCTCGCAAAACATTAGGTGATGCTTAAAATACGACTGCCTAGGGAAAATATTAAGGACTTACATGCTTTCAGGGGCTTAGTACGTTGATAAAAGGATCTGCGTTTGGTCCTCAGAAAGCGATGTTGGGAAAAGTACCAACAATCAAAAAATGTGAATGGTGTATATTATTTAGGTTGAGGCCGGTGGCTTTTCCTACTGTTGGCTTGGGGTGGTTACTGACGAGGAAATGAAGGGGTTGACAAGTATACTTTTAGGTTAAAAAGAATTAGTCATTCAAATGCTTTGTATGGAACTATAGCGGGATCCTTTTTTGGGTAACTTAATAAATTTTCTTACAGTAATGCAGGTATTGCAGGTGGGGATTCGATAGAACTTAGCTACTTCGAATGGTATGATGGCCATAAGATTTAGGACAGCTAATTGATGGATATATATAATCCCAAGCTTGACCCTGTCTTGTACCGTCATAAAATTGAAGCCCACATTCCATGGATTTGTATATTTTTTTGCAGTTAAAAAATCCGATGGAATATCGCGAAGGGTGGAGGGTATTTTATTTCAAACCCAAATATTGAACTTCATTGCATTCATCTATTCCCCAGTAAACGGATTAGTTTTTTGAATCAAATAGTGTTTCGATGGAACGCTTCGCGGGCTTAAGGGAGTTCACCATAACTTGTCCAGTGTTTCAAATCGACTGCGAAAACTGTTAGCATTTGGAACTGCTGTAACGAGATTTTTCCCATTTTCGCGGTGAATTTTAAAAAGCTCAATACGGTGTTGAATTGTGTGGATTTTACTTGTTTTCTGTCAACAGTTCATTTTTAGAGATATAAAAAAAATGGGCTATTCAAAAAAAAAACCTCTAGATGGAAAGCCTGTACTGTTACCTGAAAAGCATTTTAGGAAAAACACGCACCCAACGTCAAAATGTCATCAATATGCCATATACTTGCTAAGCTTTTTAATTTACTGCCTCTCACGTAGATACCCAAAACATTTGCATATATTTAAGTGTGAAAAACTGTCTAGCAAAGTGAAACAACAAATTTTGTCGCTATAACTCCCGGCTTATCGTTTATACCCATGTGAATACCGCTATATACACCTTCCGCAAGTAAGTTTTTCACAGGTTTAATAATACTTATTATGATCCATTCAGTGTGATTCGTTAAGTCACCCTCAAACAGTTAAGTACTTTGTATCTATCAATACTGTGAAGCTTATCAACATGCCAGGGCGTGGTGGTGCAATTTGTCTTAGTTCGAAGCCGCTCTTTCTGACTTTTAACACCAAATCATTCACCATTCCATAAACATTCTACCGAATTGATTACTTTTTATCGCTTTTCACTTATTCCAACTAGAAATAACAATTTAAAAAAAGAAAAAATGTCTACATGCTGAATGAGATATTCAAAAGAATGTATCTCAAACGAGGAGAAATAAAACACAATCATTAACACTCATATACACGCGATGAATACGGAACAAATTGTCGCCGGAATAAATCAAAAACAGTCACAAACCCGGTCATGTTAGTTTGCACCAGAATAGGATACATTTCGGCGAATTGCATGTTTCTGTTCTTGGGTTTTTAATTTTTAACAGGAGCTTAATCAAATTGGAAGTGAAAATCAACTGAAACGCAGTCGTGTTGCTATTTTTTCGTCGTTTTTATTTCCTATTAGAAAGCTGAATCGAGGTTATCCTCTACCAGCGAACATAACTTTTATCGGTCGTCCTCGCTGTATAGTACTCGTATCTTCCTTGCAAAACTAGCTTGCCTCTGTGGGGCACGATGCCGCGCTTTTGTGTAGGCATGTTGAACGCGCTGAATTGCTGTTGCACGATTCAGTTCGAATGAAAATTAGTGAAAATATTGATTTTTGAATGCCAATCGGGGATACGATGCTATTGCGATAGATATTTTGATGACTAATGGGAAATTTGATGCAATACAGAGGAGTAACAATTGCCATTAAGTGGGGATGAAATGAACAGATTAATATATTTTTATCACCGAATGTGGATGACGTGAATGTAAGCTGGTATTTTGTTTAAATTGTGTCTTTTTTTGGAAACGAGTTCTGAAATATTTTTTTTTTAGGTGGTTTTAAATAATTGTCATAAGTATAATAATTTTTTGCCCATAATTGAACAAGAGGTTTTATTTGGAATTTTGTTTTAGGGTTTGAATAAGAATATTCATTCCTGATGTTGCCGCCGTTTGTCACCTATGGTAGATGGTCTGAATTTAAGAGTATTTAACCAATACCGGCGGCGGAGTAAACTTTAAAAACAAAACTATCAAGATGAAACAGCGTATGCCAGGAAATGCGTGACTAAAGGGATGGATAAAGTCGCGAACTGCGAACTACGAAAAGCCAGACTTAAAGATGAAAACCGAGGTAGTGCTCTCGCCGTAGCTAAAACCATCCATCGCAATAGGCCTCATGCCAAAATATTCAAAAAATGTAACTCCATGCACATCAGATGCCAATACGGGGAAAACAGGACATACCCCTGATGTTCTTAAGAAGTCATTAAAGACGTTTCGATTGAATTGGCCCAAGTTCTATAGTTCACACATAAATCGGGTTGGCTAGTTTTTATCTCCTCAGCGAATTCTGAAAAGATTAGATTTAGGATACCTACTTATGTAGATTGCCCGTGACGTTACGAATGAGGGCCATTTCCTGAGTCCCACATTTTGCGAATGTTCCTATCACAGGGACTATAGCCACCATCAAGCTGAACGCAAACCAAAGGCCTCTCCTCCACCAGTGATCGCTGTCGAGGCCGGATTCACGATTGTGCTTCTCAACATTTAAAATATAACAAGGTAAGTGCGACCCATGAGGTCCACACGATCAACTTCCCAGCGTGATATAAAAATGATATCAATAATAAAAAAAGCGGCCAAGTTCGAGTCGGACTCGCCCATGAAGGGTTCCCCGTGAATTATAACTATTATTTACTTAGGCACCTATTACAGATTTATTATTAGAAAATAATGGTTCACGGTTTACGCATAAGGTTTATGTTTATGAAATTAAATGTTTTTTTTTTTATATTTGAGTTGATTGAATGAAAGGTAAATTGCGGTTTACGATTTATGACGTATTAAAAAAAACTACTTACTAGATCTCGTTCAAACCAATTTTCGGTGGAAGTTTGCATGGTAATGTACATCATATATTTTTTTTAGTTTTATCATTCCCTTATTTTAGAAGTTACAGGGGGTGAATATGTTTCACAAAAAATTCAATCAGCTAGAGATCAAAAATCGATGTGGAGAGCTATATAAATACTTGAGTTGCATAAACAAAAAAGTACAATAAAAGGCGTTTTTTTTTTTAAAATGTCTTGGTGAACGATTGTAAAACGTTGTCTAGCAAATTTAATGTTTTCTTTGTTAACAGTGTGTGTGAATTAAATAATGCTATTCCCAGTATTCAATATATAAACGTAATTCAGCCAGTGAACAAAACTTTTAAATTTAAAGAAATAACACTAAATGAGCTTATGAAAAATAAAAAAGACCCTAATATGTTAAGTGTGAAAATGCTTAGTGATGTTATGGGCAGTATTGGTCCGAAATTGTGGGGAATTATAAATAAGTCAATGGCAGATGGAATTTTCCCAGAAACATGGAAAGAGTCTATAGTTGTTCCAATAGAAAAGTTAAAGCATCCTAAGAAACCTGCAGACTTTCGCCCAATCAATATGCTGCTCAACGAAGCGAAAATCTTGGAGAAAATTGTGCAGCAGCAGCTTCAAAAATATATGGAGGAAAATCATCTATTAGTTGAGTGCCAATCGGGGTTTAGAGGTAGACATAGCTGTGAGTCGCTAATAAACCTCATCTTGGCGGCGTGGAAAAATGAAGTTCACTCAAAAAATAAAATTGCGACAATCTTTATCGACCTGAGACGAGCATTTGAGCATTTGAGCATTTGAGGGACATCCTAATAGATAAGCTCAATAAATATGGAATTAAAGAGAATGAATTGAGGTGGTTCGAGTTATATTTGCAAGGACGCACACAGAGGACAAGGGTAGATGATGCAGTCTCGGCGGCAATAAATGTAGTCTTGGGCCTGCCACAGGGGTCGCTTCTGGGGGTGTTGCTTTTTATCATATATATTAATGAAATGCCAAAAGTTGTCAAGTGCTCACGATTACAACTTTTCGCTGACGATGGTCTCTTATATGTTTCGTGTAATAATTTAGAAGAATGTATCGAACAGATAAACAGTGATTTAAAAGAACTGCATAAATGGTTTCAGATGAACAAATTAAGCTTAAATATAAGCAAGACGAAGTGCATGTTTATCAATGGGCTGTCCAATAGTCTAATAGTGATCAATGACGAATCGGTTGAAATTGTTAGTGAAATAAAATATCTGGGTATTACGAGTATGATTGATGAGAATTTAAATTTTAATGGTCATATTGCATACATAGCAAAGAAAATTGGTAAAAAAATTGGGTTTTTTGGCAGAATATGAAAAAGAATGTCAATTATATGTGCAATAAATGTATATACAGTGTACTCTCTCCTAACGGACACCCCTCATAAGCGGACCCCTCTCATAACCGGACAAATTTCAAAGAACGGAATAATCTACACAATTTTTAATGTAAATAATTCTCTCATAAACGGACTCTTTTATAACCGGACGCGGACACCAGTTTTCAAAGCCGCAATAGAATTCCACTTCTTAAGCGGACAAAACGCATTTGACACACTTCGTTGTCTTTTGTTTTGTTTGTTTTTTTTTTTCTTTTCTTTGCACTTTGTCCTTGATGCCCAGCAAAAAATTAAAAAAAAAAAACGGTAAAGAATGTAAACATAGTAGGCTATGGCGCCGGCGGCCGTCTGTCGACTGTCGACTATCCGACTAAAATTCTCGTGGCGCAATAAGTAGGTTTGTGCGTAAGTGTATGCATAATTTGAAGCATAAATACATAGTTTCAAGTAATGCAAAAAAAATGTTTAAAGGCTTTGTTCTTGTTTATGTTTTGTTACCTATCTTTTATCCTTTTTATTACCTAAATATTTTTTCTCATAACCGGACACCTCTAATAAGCGGACAAATTTCTTGGTACCGGCAGTGTCCGCTTATGAGAGAGTTCACTGTAATACAATAATCAAGCCACATTTTGAATACTGTTCTACAATTATATATTTAGCGAACAATACTATGTTGGATAGACTGCAAAGGTTACAAAATAGAACAATGCGCATAATTTTAAAATGACACTGGCTGACTCCAATTGTGAACATGTTGAATGTGCCGAAATGGTTGAATGTGCGACAAAGGACGATTATGAATGTGTTGTTGTTTGTGTTTAAAATGAAAAATGATTTGTTACCCAGATACCTCTGTGATAAAATAATATATGTCGATAGTGTACATAACTATAATGTCCGTAACAGAAATAACTTTCGTCTTCCATACTTTACAACAGTAAAAACACAGAATACAGTTTTTTATAAAGGCTTTAAAATGTTCAACGAGCTACCTAATGAATTGAAGTTAGAGAATCGACTTTTAAGTTTCAAGCAAAATGTTGTAAATTTTGTTAAGACCAACTATGATTAGATTCCCTTAGTGTTTTATACTACTGGTTTAAACTTTCTTTGTATTACAATAGCTAAATATTGCTAGATAAACTAAAACTACTACTAACCACTACAAATTGAACACCAGAGCCTAGTCCCTTCTAGGGCAGGTGAAATTATCTTACTTATGTAGAGATAGTGCGTAGTGCGTAGTAAATCTATTTAAAATCTTAATGCGGTTCACAGAATACATCTACTTACCAAGTTTCAACAGTGTAGCTCTTATAGTTTCGGAAAAAAGTGTCTGTGACATTCCCAGACAGACAGACAGACAGACGGACAGACAGACAGACATGACGAATCTATAAGGGTTCCGTTTTTTGCGCTTTGGCTACGGAACCCTAAAAAGGTATGAAAAGGTTTGACATAGAAAATATGCATGCACTTTTTTTCAGCGGGGTTGCTAGTAATAATAAAGAGTCTTTCATTAGCGATTTGACAACTCAAAACTTTCAGTGTGAACGCACCCTTAAACCGATTACCGAACTGTCAATGTCAACTTTAAGAGCGTTAACGCCAATTTCCCAGTAGACAAGCAATTCATAGTCTAGTGAACAAATTTGAGACAGAATATTCGCTGTTTGAAGTTGCCGTACCAATGAGACTACGTTTTGCCCGAAGTGTGCAGACCGTAGAGGCGTCCGTCGCAAACCAGTCAAATCAGTCAATTTCACGGCGTTCTCAAGAATTGGGCCTCTCCCAAACCACATTATGGCGAATTTAGCGTAAGGATCTTGGGCCACACTCTTACAAGATCAAGCTGACTCAAGAACTAAAGCCACTTGATCAAGTAAAGCGACGTACGTTCTCCAATTGGGCGGGCTCTGGACATGATGAATTTCACCGCGAAATCATTTTTAGCAATGATGCGCATTTTTGGTTAAACGGACAGGTGAGATGTGCTTTATGAAACAGCACTTCATATGCACTTCATATGTTTGGTGGGGTTTTCATGCCGGTGGTGGCGTCATTGGGACGTTACGGTGAATGATATTCGCTAGAGATATGTTGGAAAGTTATTTCTTTAAGCAATTGCATGAATTGGACATCAGTGATATGTGGTTCCAACAAGACGGTGCCACAAGCCACACAGCGGGCGCAACAATCGAGTTATTGAAGTTTCAGTTCGGTGAACGTGTTATTTCGAGAAACTGACACTTCTATTGGCCGCCGAGATCGTGTGATTTAACGCCTCTAGACTTTTTTTTATGGGACCACATTAAATCATTGTTCTATGCCAACAACCCGGCGACGATATATGAGCCAATATTGAACGAAAATTGGGTTCAACGTATCGACCGCTGCATCCATTCCCGTGGTGGACATATGAACGAAGTCTCCATTCTTAATGTTTTGATAGTAATTCAAGCCAATAACTTTTTTTTAGATATCTCAAGTAGTTTGCATTCGATTTAAAAAAGAAGTTGTCAATTTCTTAATGAAACACCATTTATAAATAAAAAAAAATAAAGGAGAGTAAGCGGAAGCTCAATACTCGTATTATTCGATTCATCTTCTCATTAATTTTTAATATCTACTGATTATTTATTATTTTTTTTACTATTAAAAAAAACTGTGATAAAAAAACAAAACTTTGGCAAAAAGTCAATAAAAATATCTGATATTTCGATGTAAGGATTACCACCAGAATAAATTGGATTGGTGGATGACTCTTTCTCAAGAAATTCACATTCTTTTTTTTCTTCAGTCTTTCTTCAAAACAAAAAAATAGCCGAACCCGTTTCAGTGCATTAATTTTTTCTATTATATTGAGGTCAACACGCATCGGTAAGCACTATAACGAGATACTGTGAACGAAACAATTGCTGCGAAGGAATACGCGGTCACTGGAGGAGTGCCACAGGGCTCCTTTATGGGCCCTGTTCTTTTCTTAGACTTTATTTGGCTAGACTCACAAGAAGAGGTTTTGCCGACGACATAGCCATAGTAATAGTAGCGAAACTGTTGGGAGATATAATGCAAATCAACAGCAACACCATCCGTGCTTTCGCTGGGTAGAAACCGTTGGGCTAAAACGAACTGAAAGCAGAAGAGGTACTGAGAAGAGGAGAAAAGAAAAGGAGACTATTAAACTTACGGTGGGCGGGCATGAGATAATATCGACTAAATCGGCCGTCAAATACTTGGGCGTTCACCCCTATCGTGGAATCCGTCGGGGGGAGCGATCCGCTAATAGTGAACAATTTGCATCGTGTAATCCGCAGACGCGAACCATCCACATGTCGGTAATGTGAATGAAAATGAATTTAATTTTTACAAAACAAATGTGTTTGAAATGAGCTGCCACAATTGAATGTCCTAATCACCAATAGTGGTCGGTAAGGGAGAGTATCCGACGGATCCCACGATAGCAACTTTCTGTTCACGTGAATCGAATAAGTGGTGGATAGGGGTGGTTATAATCGACTCAGGCGCTCTGCAGTACGGTGTACGGCGCTCCCGCAAATTATTGGAGGGCCAATACGCATTTATTTAATTTATTTTATTTTATCTTGTAATGCCTATACACTTAAAGATATAATATCTTATAAACTAGTGATAAGCTAAATGGCTATGTGCATTAGAGTATGCAGCGCTTTTTGCACAACCTCCGGAGATGCAGTCTGTATCATTGCAGGAATGACACCAAATGATAAACTGATTAAAGAGCTCCGGAGAAAATAAGAGAAGACCCGCCAGAGACGTGAGGAAGACGTGATAGTTCGGAGTTTGATAAAATGTCGGCAGCGGTTGCATCTTTTTTCACGAATCGAACATCGGAAAGAACGTGCAGTCCCATTAACCACCGAACCAATTGAGCTCATATCAGGCAATCTTTGGTATTGGCCTAAGGAAATGGGGATGACTATGAGTCTGTAGACACGGACATGACTAGGAGGGCAGAACAACGCCTTCGGGGGTAAGCTAGTGGCTAATATTTATTTTATTTTAATCTGATGGCTATATTTAATATGAAATATACTCAGAAAAACAAACGTCGCAGTGTGGTCCGTAGACCGAGGTTCACAGGATATGTCTCCGTACTTCATATTACCCCCAGCTTCTCTATTGAAACTTAATACAAATTAATAATATAAGTTAAACCTTTATAGAGTGAGGTTTCTATATTCAAATAAATCTAAATCTAAGCTTCAGCTGTGTATGAAGTGGGTCTTGCTGAGATTTTGTTCCGTTGTTGAACCTGAGAAACAGCTGTAGTTGCGGCGTTGTTGTACCAAAAGCTCGTCCACCGTTCGGCAATACACGTCAACGTCAATAGCGCACTTTACATAAATATTGCTAAACTTATTATGGCTGGCAAATCCGCAAATCACGCGAGTTACATACATCAGCAAGCCCAAGACAGGAAATACTGATACTACAAATGACATTTACCTCCCAACTGCATACCAAATAAAACTAAAAGCAAAACCGCTTGCTTGGTGATTTGAGTTACAGTTGCCTCGGTCATTCACATGAACGGATTCAAGTTTAATAACCCACAGAATAGGGGTTAGGCAACTTAATGTTCTGAAAGGTGATAAGTTAGAAGTAAGGGATAATGTAAGCAGTCTGTTTCTGACCGGAGTAGAATCAGGATTTTAATAAAAAAAAGGTTAATAAAATAAAATATAACTCGCGCGTAAACTTGACAATCCGATAGACACCCTTTACTTACACGGGCCTACATTTTTTTCAGATTTATACTTTAAAACTAAATAACTCACAACCCAATGTACGAGTAATACACTTTTTGGGGAATAGGAATATGGATGCGGTATTAAACAGTTAGCTACAGCCTGTTTATCGGGGTGGCGCTGCAGTGGTTTTCATAGACCGTCTCTGAAGGGAAGGGCAGCTGCCATTTTCGCACTCAATATGAAAATAAATATAGCTAATCTCCAAAATGGATCCAACTCCATTGAATTCCACCAAACCTCTCATTATCTGATGTAGGCGAAAGTCTCCTAGTTGACGCATAATTTTGTTAAAATGAAAATCGTCATTGTGACATTCTTATAAAGTTAGTCTTAAGCTACGGAGCCGTTTTGAAATTCATAAACGCGAACCGATTATCCAGTCTCTTAATGTTGATGACAAGTAAAGTCCACGGAATTTTATTCCATAAAAACATAAATTTCACACCGCAAAATAGAGTTTGAATGAATTCAAGAATGACATGACATTTTTAACAATCACGCAAGAACAACTGATAGTAGCAGTAATTACGACACTATTCTCTGACGACAAAAGGTATGTAGGTGTGCACATAAAGTGTATGTATATCACTGAGACTGCTTTTTCTGCGCATTAGGGGCTATTAATCCTAATTTTTGAAGCATTTACTTAGGCGTCTCCTTCAACTTCGACTACAAGTTGTTTTTTAATGACTACCTATTTATCTCTTTTGTTATCACAAAATAAAGGTATGCAGATTTTATTAATGGATTCGTTCCCTCTTCCCCAAACCACCAAGCAGGAATAAAAAACCCTTTCAAGCGTGTATATTCCCGTCTCCCGATGGACACTTTCAAGTTCTGATTTGAATTTATAATTTGTTTTAAAATAGCTTGGTACCTACGCATTACAGCTCAGATTATAAATAAATACCCTGGAGAAAAAAGGGAAAAACCATGTTCATTTTTGTAATTAATATCATTCCCCTTTCGCCTTTCCAACCCTGTATGGCACCCTCATTTGGTCGGTACGCTAATTTGCCTAAATCTAAACTACCATCAAGCGAGATAGTGCCGACAAACGTGTGTAATAAATTCATATGCATGACCTTTACAACAGCAAAACAACAATACAAGAACTTCCCTAAAAGTCACTAACGATCCGAGCCGAGCCAGGGAAACAAAAAATCTCTCAAACAACAACCAAATTACTTTATTTCAACGGAGAAGGAGGAGACCATAAAATTGTCATTTAAATTTCTATTAAAGCTTTTGTCTTCTCCCTCTTCTCCCTCATACTCCTTTAATAAAAATTACCAATCCTCATCTATAACAACATTGGGTGAGGAGACAAACAACATTTCAAGCAAACACACCCACACAAAATAAAACTGAAACAAACCGAAGGATAAGGAACAGAAAAAGTCACAGTAATTTTAGTAGTTAGTGGCTCTATTCCCCTAACTACCAGCGCAGCGCCGCCATGCCGTCGGCCACAAGGAGTTACGAAAACTAAAATTCCAAACATTTTCATATTTACTTAGCCAAGCCGAAAGAAACATATCTTCCATCTGCGCTGCCATTGCCGAACCCCACCCACCTATCCAAGCTCCTTGGAAAGTACGAGATAATGCATAGTTAACATCTTTCAATGATCTAGGCTGGTCTCTGCTTCTGGCAACACTAGAATGAAATTCCATTAAACATTCTTCTATTTGCTCGCAAGGAGGAACCATATATGTATACAACAAAAAGCAATGACCTGTACGGAGAATCCACACAACTCTATGGTGGTGGAGTTGGATTGAGCCAATGTGCGTTTGAATACACACATTTTCGGGAGTCCTTTCTTCTTTTCCGGTGTGTATTCGAATAATGCGGCATATCCTATTTTTGTTCGAGTAAAACAAAAGACAAAACGAAAATAATACGAGTACCAAAACATGGGAAAAAGAAAAGCTAAAGCATTGAAGAAACAGCCAGGACCAGGAGTGTATAATGGTTGTGTTACCACGAAGAGTGACAAAGAAAAAGATAATCATAACGTTAAAACATAGCGACGGGCTACAGTCCGCTTGGGCGAACTGTTAGATACCCTATTCTTATTCCTATCCCTCATAAGTGGGCGTGACAAAAGTCTAAGTATGGTTGAATTGTTAAGAACGCTCTACATATTTTGTTATATAACATTTAAAGGATTTTATCAAAAAAAAAAAACGCTCCCTAGCTCAAACTTGGGTGTTTCAATAAAATTGTTTTATTTAATTGTGGGCGTGTCAGTAGGCGGATTTAAAAAAAAATTAACACATGAGAATAAAGGAATATAAATAATAATTGTGGGCGTGTCAGTGGGCGGATTTTGAAATTATTTACACATGAGCATAAAGGGCCCATAGAGAGTATATATTATAAATTTCAGCTCCCTAGCTCAAACTTTGGATTTTCAAAAAAATTGTTTTATTTATTTGTGGGCGTGTCAGTGGGCGGATTTTGAAAATTTTGTATCCCGAGCAGTTTTAGGAGTCATAGATCATATATAAAAAATTTCAGCTTTCTAGCTCAAAATTCGATTTTTTCCAAAATTTTGTTTATTTGAGTTTGTGGGCGGATTTCAAAAATTCGTAAACTTAATTATTTCGGGACCCTAGAGAGTATATGGTTAAAAATTCAGCTCTCTAGGTCCAGTTTAAATGCCTAATTTTTGCCGACAGACGGACGGACGGACATGGCTAGATCGACATTACTATCGATGCTGATCATAAATATAGTAACTTTTAGGCGTCTACGGGCAATATTAAGGTATGTTACAAACTATGCGTCAAAATTAATATACCCTTAGAATAGGGTATAAAAAGAGCAGAGGGAGTGGAGCCAGGATGCTACTGTTATAGCTCAGGATCCTAATAAACTATACTGGAATATTTGCGCATGATATTTGTATTGCATACGGGGTGCCTGTGTGGCCATAGTACATATGATGAGGCAACAGGGAGCGCTATCCACCATCCACCGGTGAGCAACAATCGCTCGGAAAATATTCCTCCCTTAGGAGGGGATGGCAAGCGGCACGTCATTATGTATGCGTTTAGAATCTTGTAGTATGCGGCTTCCATTCGCATTCAGATACAACTGGTGATTGGGGAATTGCTTTTTAGCTTTTAAAATTCAAAATAAAAACATAGGGGCGGGCTACAGTCCGCTTGGGCGAACTGTTGGATACCCTATTCTTATTCCTATATCTCATAAGTGGGCGTGACAAAAATTTAAAGGATTTTATCGAAAAAACTAAGCTTTTGTAAATAAAAACGCTCCCTAGCTCAAACTTTGGTTTTTCAATAAAATTGTTTTATTTAATTGTGGGCGTGTCAGTAGGCGGATTTAAAAAAAATTTAAGTATGAGCATAAAGGGCACCTAGAGAGTATATACTATAAATTTCAGCTCCCTAGCTCAAACTTTGGACTTTCAAAAATAAAATAAAAATAATTGTGGGCGTGTCAGTAGGCGGATTTTGAAAATATTTACACATGAGCATAAAGGGCCCCTAGAGAGTATATATTAAAAATTTCAGCTCCCTAGCTCAAATTTTGGTTTTTCAAAAAAAATATTTTATTTAATTGTGGGCGTGTCAGTGGGCTGATTTTGAAAATTTTATGTCCCAAGCAGTTTTATGGGCCAAAGATCATATATAAAAAATTTCAGCTTTCTAGCTCAAAATTCAATTTTTCCCAAAATTTGTTTTATTTAATTGTGGGCGTGTCAGTGGGCGGATTTTGAAAATTTTTCAGTTTTATGGGCCATAGATCATATATAAAAAATTTCAGCTCTCTAGCTCAAAATTCGATTTTTTCCAAAATTTTGTTTTTTTGAGTTTGTGGGCGTGTCTGTGGGCGGATTTCAAAAATTCTTAAACTTGATTATTTCGGGACTCTAGAGAGTATATGGTTAAAATTTCAGCTCTCTAGGTCCAGTTTAAAGGCCTAATTTTTGCCGACGGACGGACGGACGGACGGAGGGACGGACGGACATGGCTAGATCGACATTACTATCGATGCTGATCATAAATATAGTAACTTTTAGGGGTCTACGGGCAATATTAAGGTATGTTACAAACTATGCGTCAAAATTAATATACCCCTAGAATAGGGTATAATTAAGTTAACCAAATCGAAGGGGTTGGAAAAATTTGGAATTCTTCAGGAAGATTGATGCAAATTCATTTTGCTTTTTGCCAAAGTAAACAATAATTAATTAGGAAACAATAGTATAGAAGACCAAATACAATTCTTTTTTTAAAGGAAATTAAAAAGAAAGTCGGTTATCGATGAAGATTTATTAAAATAGGTACTAGCGGAACCCTTCGAACTTTGCTTCGCCCTAGCCTAGATTCGAAAATAAATATTTTTTATTATTATTTTAGTTTATTAATTTAAATATCAAATCTTAACATCTAATACATGGACGCCACTAGATACTTGTCAAACCACAAGAATGCTATGGCCAACCTTCAATGGAACCAGAACCGAGAGTCTCATGAAAAAGGATATTTTCACTATCCACCCTCGTAGGAATATTAATGGGGCAAAATATTCTGCGGTACCACATGAAGAAATTGCGCTTGACGGAAGAAGAACTCTGTAGAGGCTGTGGCGACGAGGCAGCTCTGGAGAATACAACCCACTTCCTATGTCGTTGCCCGAGTCTCCAAGACATCAGGTTCAGATTCCTGGGGAGACATTTCTTCCATGACCAAGATGAGCTCTCCAGCACACCGATAGACAGGATAATGAACTTCACCAATTCCACAGGATGGTTTGTATCGAACAACACATTGAGTAATTAATCTCAGTTTTTGTAGACAAGATTAAAAAATGAGTAAGCGACCACCCCTTCTCCCCCGATGGGCATCACAATGGGTCAGTATTGACCTGAGCGTGGCACTAAGCCAGCCCGCCTCAGTACTCAGGGTTCGACCGTTTTCAGTCACTCCCTCTAGCATAGTTTGAGACCAAAAACTCGACTGTGCAGTCGATACACCCCTATCATCCGTCCATGGTTCGTAATAGCTTGCTCGGGATTCGATTGTATCAGTCTCTCCCGGCACGGAATTACCTGTAAAAAGAATAAAGAGCAGTTTGAGGTTCGATTGTGACAGTCATCTCAAAAGGCTCTTCTTTCCGTGGATCAGGAAGCAGCAGATTTCCCTCCGCTGCGCAATGAAATGGGATCGGCCCAAATTTTAATTGCATCAATCACCTCATCTTAATGTCAACCCACGGTTCGGAAGTCGGGCGGGAGTCGCCACTAGTCACTCTGAACACATCGCAACCTATGCGAACAACAGCCAGGCTGCATCTCCTGACCCCTTCAGGAGTATCTCCCCCTACAACCACTACCTCATAGGAGGAAATTACAGGGATCCCAGGCGGAGCGACGACCGGCAAAATATATAATTAAAGTGATTGATATATTTCCAGGCAGACGGCAGTATTGCCATGTCCTTATTCTTAAGTATACCAATTTATAAACTTTATGATGAAAAAATAAAGAATCTATCTATCTATCTATCTATCTATTTCAGGAAATACTGACCCGAACTCTTTGAAAGTTTGAAAAAAAAACTCTTTTAGGCATTATTGTGATAAACAGTTCGGGGTTATAAAACAGCAGAATTTTATTTAAATCTATATATATAAATTTACTTTAAAAGGACTAGAATGACAACAACTAAGACTTTTATAAAAGAAAGGTAAGTACATTTTTATGGCTCTGATAATACCAAAAAAACTTGTAAAGTAATCAAGCATGAAATCTTTTTTGAGTTAAAAACAGGCATTATCTTTCGTGATTTCAGACGCGTTCGTATAACCTCATCTCTTCCAACAAGACCACAAACGGCAGCAGAGGCCTCCGTCACAATGTTCACACATCATTCGCAGTGCTTATTTTTCTCAAGAGTGGAGACTCAGTAACTATCGCATCCTTCCAAGTAATTATATTAATAGCCGTTTTGTTCGGGATTTTATTATTATTATTTTTAAAAATTTAGTAAATCTGTCAATGTGAAACTGTTTTTTTTATAATTTTGGAATATGTTTGGCATTAATTTCAACTGTCGGAAATTAATATTTTTGAATTTCACGATTTTCAATACAAATTTCTTAACTGAACTTCCAGCTGCCAAAGTCATAGGTGCATGTGTGCTGCCAAGTTTTTTTTGATGAATTCTTAAGCGGTGATGGTCGTTTTTTAATGCCATGCCTATATCCGCGTGCAAAGAAACAAGGCTAATATAGTCTTCAGCTCTGAAATTGAATTCAGGAACTCTAAACCCTCTCACGCTGCCACTTGCTGAATCTCGATTGAATTATCTTCCGCAAGGCTAAAATCGGCATCCTATGTTTTCTATCATCAGTTCACTTTGACAATAGAATGTTCTCTGCATATCCAAAGAAACCATTTCTCTGAATGACTAGATCTACTATAGCCTTAAAATGTTCTGGAAGGCATCTTGTTTTAGGTAAATGCTTTGCCCCACAATTGCAGCTTTGTTCCGATTTGATGGAAAACCACATCGGAGCATACACTGTTACAATAAAGGTCACCATGCATCAAGTTTTCTGTGAGAGCAGCTTTCGAAACATACAGTCTAAGTATTCGGTTTGTCATGGTAAGCCATCTTGAGTGAGCGATCTTTCCGAGATTTTTCTTGGATAAGCTTTCATTACAATGGCCCGAATCAATCGCTTTACAAATAATGTCCAAGAGATTGATCCGTGCTTAAATCCCTTGCCACACAGCGGGTGCAACAATCAAGTTATTGAAGTCCCAGTTCGGTAAACGTGTTATCTCGAGAAACGGACCCGTCTATTGGCCGCCGAGATCGTGTGATTTAACGCCTCCAGACTTTTTTCTTAAGGGGCTACATTAAATCATTGGTCTATGCCAACAAGCCGGCGGCGTTAGAGGAGCTCAGATCCAATACTGAACGAGTTCCCGTGGTGGATATTATGAACGAAGACGAATTTCATTCATAAATGTTTTGATAGTAATTCAAGCCAATAAATTTTTTTGAGATATCTCAAGCAGTTTGCATTATCTATAGCCCATCAAAGAGGGTGACCTCTTATTTGAAACGCTATAACTTCTCAACTATTATAGGTACGAAAATAGGTACATTTTGGAAAGACACTTTATCAGAGCATACAAGTTTTAAATATTTAAGGTAGATAAATGAACGGCTCCTTAAATTCAATATAATGAGCATTTGTTGTTCCATTTATTTACTTAAAATGCATTTTTCTCAAAGTTTTTTCTTTATAATTTATTTTTTTATAAAATTTGTATGCTTCAAAATTTTTCTAAAAATTATGTCAATCAACTTTTTTACGTACGATCAACAGAAGTTGTAGTAAAAACCTTTTTTTTTTCAGGCAAAAATAGTCAAAAAGGAATGCACCTAATGAATTACTCTTAAAATTTCTTAGATATTTTCGTATGGTAAGGACCTTTTGGAACAGTTTATGGAATGCCTATAGCAGTTGTTCGAAGCGTCTTCCTTTCATTTGAATACACTTTCCGGCATGTTTGGGCAGGATTAAAAGGAAACACTTTAGTGGGCCCGCACGTTCTTCTACAAACAGTAAATTCCCATTACTAACTGGAATTTCTTAGAGAACAAAATCTCTGTCGGTGAATATTATGTGAAACATAAAATTGAAATTGCCTGCCGTTTATTTGCAAAAGTCCAGTCCACACATAGCTGAAATACCCTTTTTTGGGAACAAAAAAGTTCATTTATTACATCTGCTATGAATTTCTTTACTTTCGTAAGGTATTTAGATAGAGTAATCTCTGCTGTTAACTCTTAAATTTAATTTGCTCCTAGCTACGCATTATTAAAGATGGCGGCGTCCATGCGAGTGTACTCTAACCGAGAATGTGTGCGTGAGCCTATAATTTTATTTCCATATGTAAAAACCAATACAGAAATGTTTAAAAGTAGTTATACAGTTGTATTTTCTTTGCTAATATTCCATTTATCTCTCCCGAACTGATACAGGCACCTATCCTTCTTGGTGTCTATTAAATAACTAAATCGTGAAATTAAGTAAAAAATATCTATTTTCAAAAATAAACATTGAAATAAGTTACTTTCTTCATTACAAAAAGGCGACAAACCTTTCTGGAAAATAATCAAGATAATTAAAAAAAAAAGAGTTCAAATATTCCTTCTTTAGCGGTGCAAAATAACTTGTACAAATATTTTAGCTACACATTTCAGTAACAACTACAGTATACAGGTCGCCCTTGTGGAGCTGTCAGGAATGCCTATGACTATGAGCGAGAGTTATTTTGTCAATACGACCTAAACCAATTATTAAAGGACACCAAGCATAAAAAAAGCGCCTGTTATTGATAATATTAATTAGTTGCTACTGAAAGCTTTTAATAAAAAAGCTGTTAACGTTTATTTTTAACTGCTGTCTTAACACTGGAAAGATAATCTACGTCGCAGAGGCGTCCGCGTGGTAAACATGTTGCTATCTCTATTCGTTTAGCGCGCGAATTAACTTGTGCTCCACAAAATCACAACTAACTCAGTCGTCGGTTTAACCTGTCGTGGGATGGTCGCTTCTATATACGGTTAGTACCATAATTCAGCAGGAATAAGCACGTCGTGTGCACGCGATGCGTATGGTTAGGCGCTTTTTTTAAGTTCTAAGCAGAGCAGTGAGCAGAGCCTGAGCACGTCGAGTATGCTCTAAGTATAGTAAGATCAGAGCGCTCATATGATTAGCAATCATCTTAATTAAGTATTGAACTAAAAATCATTTTATTAAATTGTATTACTAACGCCAAAAACATAATCCCCAACGGTAATTTTAATTATTTTACCTTTATTATTCCTCCTTTCAGTTCGTCTCTGGTCGCTTGGCAGCTTCTTAATGCAACTAGACGGTCATTTTATTCAGACCCCACGGAGCGTGCTTCGATCGCGAAACACAAGTAGAGCGCTTAAAGCGCACTGAGCTAAAAAAGAAACGCAGATTTTTTTTGACAGCTCGTTGCACTGCTCGGAACTTGAAAAGAAAACTCCTGTTATCTTATGTGTAACTTTTAGGGCCAGTTTCAAGGCTTGCTGATAAAGTCTCGGATAGCCTATCCGGAACTTATCTGTCAGCTAAACATGAACTGTTGGCTTCAAAGGTTTCGGATATTGATATCCGCCAGATATAGTCTCGGATAGCCTATCAGCCGATTCAAGTGGCTGTTAAATCCTTTATCCGGAAGATAAACAAAATATTTATTTGAAGTGACTGAGGGGCACAGGCCCCGGGCGGCAGGTGCCATACAAAAAATTACAAAACGTATTCTTTTTTTAAGTCCAACGAATTTATTTACAAAGTTTATCAGCATTAACACTGCTTCACAGTAAGTAATCAGACATTCCTTGTGTTGCTTAACAACAATACCCAAATATAGTTCAAATATAGTTGTCAATAGTTATGGCCCCGACTCCGGTTTCTGCTGCACCGACAGGAACGACGAGGCGGCTCACGAAAGAATGGTTTTATCGCACGTTGACTACCGGCGAAAAAGTATTACTGTCTTGGATGGCTTATTCTCCTTCTAAATCGTCATTATTTTGTTTTTGTTTGAAATTCCGGACAAAAACAATGCATCACAGTTTTGCTTATATGCTGTTTTTAATAACTGGCAAAAACTAAATCCCAAAGTAGCCAGGTATGAATCAAGTCCCCAACACAACCAAAATCTTTGGAAATGGAAGGAGTTAGAAGCCAGACTTCGAACAGAAGAGACAATTGATAAAAGACAGAAAAATATCATAGCAAAAAAAAAAAAAACAAATGGCAGGAAACTCTTACTAGAATGGTCGATATTATTAAATTCCTGCGAAACAGAATTTGGCTTTTCGTGGCCACAGAGAAGAAATTACCAGTACAAAATGGGGTCAACTTTTTAGAACTGGTGCACCTACTCGCAAATTACGATACAGTGCTTCGAGAACACGTTTTACGAATCAAGTTAAAAAGGCCAAATATTATTCCATTATATTCGATAGCACCCCAGATGTATCACAGAAAGATCAAACCAGTCAAGTATTGCGTTACCTTTAAAGTAAAAATCAGAAAGTAGTAGTAGGGGACTCTCTTGTTGATTTTATCGAAACGAAGAAAAAAACATAGCGACGGGCTACAGTCCGTTGGATACCATATTTTAATTCCTATCATAAGTGGGCCTGACAAAAGTCTAAGTATTTTTGAATTGTTAAGAACGCTCTACATATTTTGTTATATACTCGTAATATTTAAAGGATTTTATCTAAAAACATAGGGACGGGCTACAGTCCGCTTGGGCGAACTGTTGGATAAACTATTCTTATTCCTATCCCTCATAAGGGGGTGTGGCAAAAGTCTTAGTATGGTTGAATTGTTAAGAACGCTCTACATATTTTGTTATATAACATTTAAAGGATTTTATCAAAAAAACATAGGGGCGGGCTACAGTCCGCTTGGGCGAACTGTTGGATACCCTATTCTTATTCCTATCCCTCATAAGTGGGTGTGACAAAGGTCTAAGTATGGTTGAATTGTTAAGAACATATTCTGTTATATAACATTTAAAAGATTTTATCAAACAAAAACGAAGCTTTTGTAAAAAAAAACGTTTCCTAGCTCAAATATTGGTTTTTTCAATAAAATTATTTTATTTAATTGTGGGCGTGCCAGTAAGTGGATTTAAAAAAAATTAACACATGAGCATAGAGAGCTCCTAGAGAGTATATATTATAAATTTCAGCTCCCTAGCTCAAACTTTGGATTTTCAAAAAAAGTTTTTTTTTGTAAATTGTGGGCGTGTCAGTAGGCGGATTTTGAAAATTAATATACCCTTAGAATAGGGTATAAAAAAACGAAGCTTTTGTAAAAAAAAACGCTCCCTAGCTCAAACTTTGGTTTTTCAATAAAATTGTTTTATTTAATTGTGGGCGTGTCAGTAGGCGGATTAAAAAAAAATTAACATATGAGCATAAAGGGCCCGTAGAGAGTAAATATTATAAATTTCAGCTCCCTAGCTCAAAATTTGGATTTGCAAAAAAAAGTTGATTTTAAATTGTGTGCGTGTCAGTGGGCGGATTTTGAATCCGAATTTACTTAATAAAGTATGTATGTATATATATAATTATTAAAAAGCTTATTTAACAAATGTATTGATTTTTTAAGACTCAACAAAAATGTAATGTAATGTAATGTAATTATCTACCCAGCCTATCAACCTGGTTTCAAACCTGGACATACCACTATGCACCAAAAAGTAAGAATTAAACATCACATTCTCAATAAACTAGAAGCAAAGAAATCCACTGGGCTTGTTCTCGTGGGTATAGAAAACGCTCCAAATACAGTTTGGAATGATGCTTTAATCTACAAACTTTTGAAATATAACTTTCCTATTACCGTTATCAAAATAATGCAAGATTTTTGAATGATAGAATGTTTGCAGTTCATCTATGTAACAGCGAATCCTGCCGGAATAGTGTGTTCTCTAGTGTACCACATGGATCAGTTCTTGGCCCAATTTTCTTGACATGTTTACATGTAGGATGTAATTCAGCTTAATAGAAATACCCGCCTTACCATGACATCCCTCTTTTCCAGATGTTAGAAGTCTATCGCGCTTCTTCAGAAGTTCCAAATGGTTAAGCGGGTAGAGGGAGAAACACCAGTGATCCACATGGCATCACAATGGACCTCACAGTGGTCTAAGTGTGTTGGCTATTAGCTGACATGCACTATAAAGCTTCGTTCATTTTAATGGTTCGAGCTTATTAAGGTCGACTTAATTGTAAGAGCTACCTTTGGATCTTATTTATTTTTATAAGGCGAATGTTTTGTTTATTCATTAAAAAATCAAATATTTAGTTTGGTCGAAAAACGTTAATTTTATACTGTTATTAGACGGGGGGTCATGTGGAGGTTTGCGGCTGAACCAGAGCCATCGGCTCATCAAGCTTTAATAATGAGAACATTTTGCAGCAGTTTCCTTATTGTATTGAGCTGTTCCTTAGAGCAATCACTCTGCAGCCCTCACTTACAGTCAATTTTTATTTTATTTTAATAAGGTTTTGAGAGTTCGCATTATTCTTCAAGATTTTGCACTTATCATATAATTATTGTGACAAGACGGTTTATTCGGCCTCTTGGTTTCGAAATACATACTTCTTTACCTGTGCCAATCAAATGCTGCTGTTACGGCATTTGTAATTTTGACACGATCGTCCGTTCTTTTTAATTAACTATAACAGGTTACCCTGAGAGCAGTATTTCTATTCTTTTTCATCAATTAATGCCTAATTTTAACAATTCTTTAACTTTATGTACTGTAAAAGACTTAAGTCTTCTTTGTACAATGTTCATTTAAATAAAAATTGAATTGAATTGAAAATTGAATTGAAAAAAGGGAGTATTAAGGGTATTTAAGATAGAAAACAGTAGCTCCGAAACTTAAGTGCCTCTCTTGTGGGCGAACGGAACCTTTGGTAGAAGAGCGAAGTAACAGATTACTCTGAGAGCAGTATTTCTATTCATTTTTTATTAATTTAAGGGAGTATTAAATGTACTTAAGATAGAAAACAGCAGCTTAGAAACTTAAGCACCTCTCTTGTGAGCGAAGCGAGAATTAGCAGATGTTGTAGGCCGACTTTTCTAATGAGCTATAACAGGTTACTCTGAGAGCAGCATTTCTATTCTTTTTAATGTGTAAACATTTTTGCTCTCGTTGATGTGTAAATATATTTTTTTTTAATTTTTTCTCCGTAGGGGCTAGTTGGAAATATCTAGCGTCACCATCATCGTCAGATTTCGTCATCGTCAGATTTTCATTACCACGTGAGTTAATCGCTGCTCGACAGATCACCGCAATTAAACGACGTTTGGCGCGGTTAGTACGTAGATGGGTGACCGTTTGACAACAACCGCGTGTCGGTGTTTTTTTTTTATTAATTATGTATGTTCAATTTTAGAGATTATTATGTCCTTACGAAACACCGGAAAGTTGTGTGGAAGTAGATTTGTTTTGAATAATTGAGGTTGTATAGCTTGTAAATTGTTGTATATCAGTTGAAGGTAAGAGGAAAAATATCGATTTGTACTTCGGTAACCGATGGCCGATTTAAGAATGTCACTTAAACGACAATCGATGTTATATTTTCCCGGTACATCGACACACTTGAGTCGACGGTGTACGTCTCCTACTTCAGCTTTCACAAACCAATTATTTGTTCAGTCAAACATTAAATAAATTTTGTGGTTGACATTAAATATATATCATGGTTTTATTTCAATACAATACCCAAATCTCTTGTTTATCAAAACCACAACCTCTGTGATATTTCCACATGCAACACTGACGAGCCTACATGTTTACACATCAACTATACCGTGAGTGCAGCGTGGCTCACACCTTTTTTTATCAATTGAAGTGAGTATTAAAGGTATTTAAGATAGAAGACAGTGGCTTAGAAACTTAAGCGCCTATCTTGTAGGGGAACGGGACCTTTAATAGAAGAGCAAATTAGAAGGTATTGTAGCCTGACCTCTCACGACAATCGATGTTATATTTTCCCGGTACATCGACACACTTGAGTCGACGGTGTACGTCTCCTACTTCAGCTTTCACAAACCAATTATTTGTTCGGGCAAACATTAAATAAATTTTGTGGTTGACATTAAATATATATCATGGTTTTATTTCAATACAATACCCAAATCTCTTGTTTATCAAAACCACAACCTCTGTGATATTTCCACATGCAACACTGACGAGCCTACATGTTTACACATCAACTATACCGTGAGTGCAGCGTGGCTCACACCTTTTTTTATCAATTGAAGTGAGTATTAAAGGTATTTAAGATAGAAGACAGTGGCTTACAAACTTAAGCGCCTATCTTGTGGGCGAACGGGACCTTTAATAGAAGAGCAAATTAGAAGGTATTGTAGCCTGACCTCTCACGACAATCGATGTTATATTTTCCCGGTACATCGACACACTTGAGTCGACGGTGTACGTCTCCTACTTCAGCTTTCACAAACCAATTATTTGTTCAGTCAAACATTAAATAAATTTTGTGGTTGACATTAAATATATATCATGGTTTTATTTCAATACAATACCCAAATCTCTTGTTTATCAAAACCACAACCTCTGTGATATTTCCACATGCAACACTGACGAGCCTACATGTTTACACATCAACTATACCGTGAGTGCAGCGTGGCTCACACCTTTTTTTATCAATTGAAGGGAGTATTAAAGGTATTTAAGATAGAAGACAGTGGCTTAGAAACTTAAGCGCCTCTCTTGTGGGCGAACGGGACCTTTAATAGAAGAGCAAATTATAAGGTATTGTAGCCTGACCTCTCACGACAATCGATGTTATATTTTCCCGGTACATCGACACACTTGAGTCGACGGTGTACGTCTCCTACTTCAGCTTTCACAAACCAATTATTTGTTCGGTCAAACATTAAGTAAATTTTGTGGTTGACATTAAATATATATCATGGTTTTATTTCAATACAATACCCAAATCTCTTGTTTATCAAAACCACAACCTCTGTGATATTTCCACATGCAACACTGACGAGCCTACATGTTTACACATCAACTATACCGTGAGTGCAGCGTGGCTCACACCTTTTTTTATCAATTGAATGGAGTATTAAAGGTATTTAAGATAGAAGACAGTGGCTTAGAAACTTAAGCGCCTCTCTTGTGGGCGAACGGGACCTTTAATAGAAGAGCAAATTATAAGGTATTGTAGCCTGACCTCTCACCTTTTTAATTAGCTACTCGTATAAAAGGTTACTCTGAAAGCAGTATTTCTTTTCTTTTTATCAATTGAAAACAGTGGCTTAGAAACATAAGCGGCTCTCTTGTGGGCGAATGGGATCATTTGTAAAAGAATAAATTAGAAGGTGTTATAGCCTGACTTCTCACCTTCAGGTTATTTTGAGAGCAGCATCAAATTAAGGGAGATTTAAGAGTATTTAAGATAGATTTAGATTAGATTAGAGAACGGATTTGCATGTCAGATTGCTCTTTTGTTTCTAGCGACCAAGCAGGAGTTCTGTCCAAAAGTCATTTAACAACCACGTTTTTAACGTTGGTATGATTCTTTGTCTGCTAATTTTAAGAGTTATGATCAAAAAACCAGTTTTAAAAATCGTTTTCAGAACCCCTTACCAAAACGGGGGCTTTTGGATTTTCACTTCTAGTGTGCAACGATGCGCCCAATCGAAAAAGTGTAGGCAAACCACTTTGAAATAAAGTCTAGCGCCCTTCTTAAGATACAGAAATACAGGCGTTATGATCAAAAAAACAGTTTTCCTAAAATCGTAACCAGAACCTCTTACCGAATTAAGGACTCATGGATTTTTTCTTCTAGCAGGGCAGGTCTATAGCCGTGCAAACATCCCTTGGCGCGGTTTCCAAGGGCATTTTAAAAAATAAATATAATTTTTTTGGCGGTTTTAAGTAGCTTTTGGGGTTTCAGGAATCTATTGGTAAAATAATCCAACGTCAAATTAATTAATGTCATTAATTGCTATTAATGTCATTAATTGCTATTAATGTCATTAATTGCTATTAATGTCGTATCTTAGATAAATATTCCATTTTTAGTACACGGTTAAAAATTCGGGGGTGTTTTTTAATACGGCCCTCGTATTACAGCCGTATGCAATACATGAATAATTTGTTTTTAATATTCCAACTTTATTAAACATTTTTTGTAATAATTTGATATTAAAATTCAGTACATATCAAACTAAAATGTTTTTTTTAATACTTTTCCACTAAAATTTAATCTTCATATATTAAAATATAATATTTCTATATTATAATCTATTACCATTATTATTGAAAACTTATATTTCAATAATTTGTTATTTGATTTTAGTAGAATATCTGGTTAAAAGTGACAATAATAAAATAATGTATTGAAATTTAATATTTGATTGTATTAAAATTAAATAAATTTTGTATTTAGCGCGAAACTTTCGACTCAATGCTCAAGAAATACTTTTTAACTCGTACTTGAATTGAATATCGAGGTACTAGATTTTAATACCTTAACCCTTCAGTATTACATTTTAAAACCAAGGTATTGATTTTTAACCCTTCAGTATTAGATTTTAATATCTTGGTATTAATTTTTAACCCTCCAGTATTAGATTTCAATACATAGGTATTAATTTTTAACCCTTCAGTATTACATTTTAATATTGAACATAATTTTGTCGAAAGAAAATCCCGTTAGTTTGTTTCAACACGTCGGTCAGCAACATGGAGTTCCTAATGGATGATTTAGTTGGAACCTACATTAAAGTGAAAAACGTGGAAAAAATACAATCATTTTTAAAAAAAACTAAAAAACAAAGGGACGGGCTACAGTCCGCTTGGGCGAACTGTTGGATACCCTATTCTTATTCCTATCCTTCATAAGTGGGCGTGACAAAAGTCTAAGTATGGTTGAATTGTTAAGAACGCTCTACATATTTTGTTATATACTCTTAACATTTAAAGGATTTTATCAAAAAAAAAACGCTCCCTAGCTCAAACTTGGGTGTTTCAATAAAATTGTTTTATTTAATTGTGGGCGTGTCAGTAGGCGGATTTAAAAAAAATTAACACATGAGAATAAAGGGCCCCTAGAGAGTATATATTATAAATTTCAGCTCCCTAGCTCAAACTTTGAACTTTCAAAAAAAAAAAAATAATTGTGGGCGTGTCAGTGGGCGGATTTTGAAAATATTTACACATGAGCATAAAGGGCACATAGAGAGTATATACTATAAATTTCAGCTCCCTAGCTGAAACTTTGGATTTTCAAAAATTAATATACCCTTAGAATAGGGTATAAAAAAATTATTTTATTTATTTGTGGGCGTGTCAGTATGCGGATTTTGAAAATTTTTTTATCCCGAGCAGTTTTAGGAGTCATAGATCATATATAAAAAATTTCAGCTTTCTAGCTCAAAATTCCATTTTTTCCAAAATTTGGTTTTTTTGATTTTGTGGGCGTGTCTGTGGGCGGATTTCAAAAATTCGTAAACTTGATTATTTCGGGACCCTAGCTCTCTAGGTCCAGTTTAAAGGCCTAATTTTTGGCTACAGACGGACGGACGGACATGGCTAGATCGACATTACTATCGATGCTGATCATAAATATAGTAACTTTTAGGGGTCTACGGGCAATATTAAGGTATGTTACAAACTATGCGTCAAAATTAATATACCCTTAGAATAGGGTATAATCAGACGAAGGAATCATCTGAATAGTTAGTCGTTTCAAATGAAGATATCCTTCTTTCAAGTAAGTAATAAATAGCAAGTTTAAGTGCCATATATTTATTTCCTGGAGAGTGCAAACCGTGCTAATTTGTTTACAATTTGTTTTTGTTTTAGTCTTGGAAAATGAAGAACTGTTGAACGGATTTACTTTGAAAGATCGAGACGGTGTGCTGATTCCAGTGGATTCCTTTTGTGATATAGTGCGGCAGTATTCAGGCTGTGCCTGCTTCCTTGTGGTTCTTGACACTGCAGATGGAGAGAAAAATTGAAAACACAAGAAGCAGCAATTGGGAGCTCTCTTCTTTTATACAAAGAAGTAAGTAACTTTTTCAATAGTTAATTTAATGTAGGTACCTATATAAATGAAATTTTCCTAATTTTGCAGGGATTAAAAGCATTTATAAAAACAAGGACAGCGGCATACATTTTGGATGAGTACGACCCTACAAATACGCTAAAGGATTCTTCTCGAAGGGCGTTAGTGATGGCGGGAGCTGAGTATCTGCGCTCAGTAAGTGGGAATTATCCATCTAAGGAGGATAAAATTGCATGTGCCAATGCAATCATATATAATTTTAATTCCATTAAAATTGGAGACAGTAACATTTTTTTTTCAATGATACTTATGTCAAATAGTTTTAGTTTTTATATAGTTATAAGATTACTTTGTTCTTCCTTTTAATAAAATATATTTTTATTGCATTATTTTGGTAAGTATTTTGGGAGAAATACAGTAAAATTTTATATAGTATTAGGTTAGGTTAGGTTAGGTTTATGTTTCTGTCGGCAGAAGCCGACACACTTAGACCAATTTAGGTCCATTGTGATACCACGTATATTATCTACCTCAACTCTGTAGATGGGACTAGCCAACGACACGCGGTTGTTCTCAAACGGTCCCCCATCTACGTACTAACCGCGCCCAACGTCGTTTAATTACGGTGATCTGACGAGAACCGATTAACTCGACGTGGTATGGTCGTTGGTTATAGTATTGAAATTTAATAAATAAGTATTAATTTTCAATAGTATGTGGGTTCAAAAGTAATCGAATGAAATCTTAAATAGTATTAAGATTTAATAATCTTGTATTACATTTAAACTCTCTTTGGGCTTAAAACGAGTAAAAAAATATTCAATTTAAATGAAAAATTATATGTTTTCAATATTCAGCGTATTAAATTCTAATATAAATGTACTTAAAACCAATACAAGAAGGGACAAATTTTATTTTTTTGGTTTAAATACCAATACCTATGTGTGTTACTATTTAATAATACGAACTTGTTTTTTAATACAAAACAGTATTGAAATTCTATATGTCTTCTATTGGATTTGAAAATTAAATATATTCAAAGGATTTCATTTAAATACCATTTTGGACTGGTCATATATGCAACCCCAAAAATATTAAATTTAACGCCAGGATTTTTAACCGTGTAATTAACATGTTTTTTCCAATAAAATCCTTTTTTAATCATCGACGACTTTTTTGTGCGACATTCTCAAATTGGTCATCGGTAGCCACGGTATAAAATCGAGATTCTTCTGGTTTTCAATCTAAACAAATTATGCCGAGTTCTAGGTTCATTGACAAAATATTACTGAGTTGAGATTTATTCTGGCTTACAGATAAAATGACGAATGATATTTCTGAGATACAGAAAAAACACAACTGTAGTTAGTCCTTTAATGAAACCGGGGATCTAAATTCGTGTCAGCCCAAGGATTTGAATAATTTTAAATGTGTCACTAGGCTCACCTAAATATAAAAATGACCTCCCCTTAGTCGCCTTTTCAGAATAGCTCTGTTTTCTGTGTGGCACTGCAGTGATATTTGCATGCCTAAAACAGATGTGCAGTAGAACTGCACGCAGTCATGCATGCAGTAACGCACATGAAGTAGATGTGCAGTAAGAAACTGGCAATCATTCAGTATGTCTTTTGCCTGACCAAAATATCACTAAACGATCAAACAGAGGAAAAAATTGTATATTGAAATAGAGACAACTTAAAGCTAATATTGACATGGATTTAGCAATGTGTCATTTTACATACAAAATCATGTTACTGCACGGGTTTTGCTGCACATCTTTTTTAAGTATTAACCCGCCCCTGCACGGAATCGACATAATTCGTCTTTTTTATTTGTTTTGAAGTTTTGTTCGTGTGAGAAACTTATCCTATACTCGTATTATCTCTCTAAAGCAAGGTACGTTCAATGCAAAGGAAAATCAATTTAATATTCCGAACCGTCTAAAATAAAAGTTTCATATACTTAAAAACACCATTAATATTTCTAACCATCTTAGTAATATTCAAAAGTATAAATTTCCTTGGTGGATCGTATCAATTACGATCAAATCTAATTATTTTCAATAATTTCTGTTTAAGTATAGAAATCCACCCCCAAAGTACATACAAGAGTATTAAATCCAACCCGTACGAGTCACTGTACGAAATAGACATTCATTTCTGTTCACAAAGCAATTAAATTTCAATGACATAAAAATTTTATCCGAAAGGATTTTCAATTTCCCAGTCACTGCTCCTCCTTTTTTTGCAAACACACAATATGTATGTACGCAAATTTTAGCAAAACCGCACGAATTCATAAAAAAATACATGTTCACCTCGACATTCGTAATCCTTGAATTCATCAGGCTCAGGATTGTATAAATAACTTCTGTATCTCCAAAAGGAGATTTTTACACGAAACAAAGAAGAATATCCAGGGCATGAAAGAGGTGGTTCTAGATACAAATTCAGGTAGTAGGTGGATATTTCATCAGACCGAATCGGCATACGCAAAGAGAAACAACAATATACGTAACTCACTAGAAGAAAAAGTAATTTAACTTACAGTTGAGGCAGGATGCAGAATAAACGGGTAAACAATTTAGAAATCCCTTTAATCCTTGTGGCGGGTGGGACTTTCTGCATCAACTCCGACCCGAATAACGATCGGTACAGAGATCCCAGCCGGGATTAGGTTTCCTGTAATATCTTTACTTTAGTACATGTCGAAGAGAGAGGACAAGAAAGAATCCCAGGAAGCCGAACATTCGGTTGGTAGTGGGTGGTACGGCGAAAATATTCACTTCATCACAAGTTAAACACTTTCACTACTTTCCTTTGCCTCCCTTCTACACTTCGTTCGTACTCTTTATCCTTTGACTCCCATTTTTTCGGTGGTTTCACTTTTATTTCACTGGCAGAGTGGGGATTTTTTTTTAATTTGCTCTTATCGGCGTTCTGGTTACCAATTTGCTCGTTGCTTAGATTTCCTTTCACATGATTTTCAAAGAATTTTCCAACAAATAGAAAAAATGAGGATAATAGAAACCACCTTACCGCGACGATTTTACAATTTTTTTTTATTTAAATTTTTACCGAGAACTTTTTAGAGACACTTTTTCAATTTTCTTTCTATTTCACAGCACTTGAAAATTTAAAATTTTCTTTTCGGTGGAAAATGTAGAAAATAATTTTCTATTTTTGTCAACAAATTCAGATGAGAAAAACCACTGTGTGTACCGCAAGCCGTTCACGTTGTTAGTACGCTTCCTCTGGGGCAGACATTACCCAGCAACAGACAATCCGGGACTGAAAGCTTACATCTGAATGTGTTTTGCAAAAAGCCCCCAGACGTTGGATGTTTTTTAGGGGTGGAAAATCAGCTAAAAAGCAAATCAGCATTGCGAGAACTGAAATCAGTAAAATTCGCATCTGAGGGTGGATGGTGAAAAACGGATTCTCTCTCGCTTTTTTAATGAGTGGGAGATGGAGACGAGGGTTGCGTTCGCTCTTTGGGGAATATTTCCAAATCTTGTGTATGTTACGAATGAACAATTTAATTCTCTCAGCATGGAATGTGTTATCAGTAAGTTGGGAATTTTTGCAAATTCATCTTGCTGCGGCTTAAAATACATGAGCCGATGAATTTCGATGTATAATGAAGGAATTGATTCGCTGAGTGTGATCTGTCAGTGTGACAGGATATGACGGATTAACTGAATCGACGAAATTAAATTTGCTACAAGGTTGTCTTTTGGCTTCAAAACCCTTGGTTTTGATGATATCATATGTGCAAAGACAACGATTCTGATTGACTAAAAAAAGGAGCAAAGATACTTTCTTTTTTAAACCAGGCGTTACAGTAAGCTCGTATATCCAACGTAAATTTATAACCGTTGTCTGTGTTTTTCATCCCCTGTTTCTACAGTATACTTTCCTAATAACCGCAGTCTGGCTGACGTTTTACGATGAAATGAACGGACGGACATGACTTAATCGACATAAACAGAACATTTTTGAAATTGTTTTTTGAATAAAAAATTGAAAAAAAATATTTCCAAAAATTTGAGTAGGTATATTTTGTTACATTGTTAAATTTCTGTAAAGCCCTATGGGTTTGTCTGTAGAAGACTGATTACTAAAAGACTAATTGCACTTAGTTCAATTAGACGATTGCTTAAAACCATAATAAAAAAAAGTAGGAATACAATTTACAATTTAACTGAGTTAGATACAATTCTCTTACAACTCTTAATAATTGTGTTTTCGGCTTAGTGCTGCAACTTGTTGTTTCTGAAGGGCCATTTCAACTTCTAAATAACTCAGTTTATCATAAACAAATTATGTTAGAAATTGTAAAAGTTAAACCGACTTCAGTAAGCTCTCTTAATTTTTCTAAATGTAACTTTGTGGGTATTAGCGAGTATCTCAACTTTTTCAACTGGGATACGAAATTTGAAAATCTACGTCTACCTGATATATATAACAACTTTATTTCTCTACTTAGGGCCGGCTTTTCCATGTTTGTTCCATGCTCTGTGAGGAAATGTAGATCCAACCCCACTTGGTATAACAGACAACTCTTGCACTTAAGAAACTTAAAAAACAAAGCCTATGAGCAATTTAAAAAATCGGGAAACAGTACGGATAAAATGATTTTTAGCAAACTAAGGAAGGATTTTACTTGCTTAAATACATTTTTGCACAACATTTTCATTATTAATGTTGAAAAGAATTTGAAATGAGATTTGAAGTCGTTTTGGTCTTTTATACTCGTAAATCAAAAAAGGCGCTCGAAATGTTTGCCTAAAGAAATGTTTTACAAAAAAAATGTGTCTAATAACGCTAAGGATTCTGTCGAACTATTTGCACAATTTTTTAAATCGGTTTTTTCGAAACCTTTTATACCTAATTTGCCGAAATCATATTCATTTCCTAAAATTGATTTTGGCCAACTAGCACTAGAGATTCAGGATATTGAGTCTGCTATCTGTAGCCTAAAACCTAATCCTAAACCTGGCGCTGATGGCATTCCTGCAATAATTTAAAAAAAATGTTGCAGCTCTATTTGCAAACCCTTACTTATGATATTTAATCTATCACTAGCATCGGGTTTATTCCTGGATGACTGGAAGGTCTCATTTTTGGTGCCGATCTTTAAATCTGGCTCTAAAAATGACGTAGAAAACTATACAGGTATTTGCAAACTTTCTGCTATACCAAAGCTTTTTGAATGTATAGTTAAAAACAAAATAAATTTTCATATTAAGGGCAACATATCAGAGTTTCAACATGGTTATGTTTCGGGTCGCTCGACAACATCTAATCTGGTCCACTTCACATCTTTTGTTATAAATACTGTTGAAAGCGGACGTCAAGTTGACGCTGTATATACGGATTTTAGTAAAGCATTCGACTCTGTAAACAATGTCCTTCTGATAAGAAAGTTAAAACAATTTGGATTTCACTCTGCTATGCTGAAGTGGTTTTCATCATTTTTGATTGGAAGGTTTCAGAAAGTCTGCCTTGATAACAATTATTCAAGATTAATATCTTGCACTTCTGGAGTTCCTCAAGGTAGTCATCTTGGGCCGCTCCTTTTTATAATATTTATTGATGATATTGTTCAACAGCTGCAATTTTGCCACTGTTTAATGTATGCTGACGACCTCAAAATATTCTTAAAAATTAATTGCTTAAATGACTGCTTAAAGGTCCAGACGGACCTGAACAATTCATCAAGATGGTGCGTCAACAATTGCTTAAAGTTAAACGTTCGAAAATGCTTTGCTATCTCGTTCATAAGATCTCAAACGAAATATTCGCATACCTATTGTATTGATCTCATGCCATTAATAAAAGTTGACAAAATTAAAGATCTTGGTGTATTGCTTGATACGAAACTAACCTTTGTTACTCATATCGAGTATATAGTCGTTAAGGCTAATTCTCTTGTTGGGTTCATCAAAAGAAACGCGAACGATTTCTCTGATCCTCACACATTTATATCGATTTTCAATACCCTAGTAAGATCAATACTTGAATACGCCGTACTGAAAGAGTGCAAAGGCGATTTACAAAATATGTCTTTTTTAAAATGCGTTGGGATTTTCAGCCCTCTTATAAAGCTAGATGTCAACTATTAGGTTTAATGACACTTAAAACTAGAAGGAATGCACATGACATAATGTTTGCGAGAGACGTGCTGTGTTCACATATCGGTAGTTGTGCACTTTTGTCCATGATTCCAATTAATGCTAGGGGAAGGGTCTTGAACGATAGTCACTTCTTTTGCCAACCGGGGCAGAAAACAAACTATGGTCGGAATGAGCCAATTACCAGATGCCTTAATTCGTTCAATGTGGTAAGCAGACATATGGATTTTCATATTTCGAGAGAACGCTTCAAAAGCATTTTATTTAGATTGCTTTCAAACTAATGTCAAAAGTATATTTTTATCTTTTAATCAATTAAACTTAATGTATTATATATAAATTTAATTTCGTAGTCTGTAAGCTAAGCTTGTTGATGAAATAATAAATAAATAAACTTGTTGGTTGAAAATTGTTGGGACTATGACTTTGTATCTTCTTCGACCGCTCTCGTTTCAAGATCTTGGGATATCCTGTCGTCCTTGCTGTCTGCGACGCGTGTCAATAACTTGTTGGGTAGAAGTTTAATAGCTGCTGCCGTTCCATAGATTGCCTCAAGCTTGTGGAGATGGGATATGCTCAACATTTCCATATCGTTGTCAATCTGTCGCTGTTGGTAATAGTATCGACAACAGTTGAGCCAATTGCGGTGCTTTCCCCAAGCTAAGACACTGTATCTCAAATATCCCTCAATCAGACCAAGGTAGCATTGGCGTAGGAATGATGCTGGACAGAAGTTTCTTAGGTAATAAGAAGCGTGTGCTGACTTCCGCGGTTTCTACGCCAAAAATTCAATATGGAAGCTCCATGATTACAGTCGACGAGAATACCAAGATATTTATAGACCGATACGTTCTCTATTATTTTGCCTACAATTTCCAATTGTCTTTCAGTTGGGACTGGCATCTAGATTTGCATTTTGTTTGTGATTTTCGTCTTTCGAATATGCTGAGGATGCATGTCCAGTCCATTACAAGGCCATGTTCGTGATACCACTCAGTGATCGCATTGATTCCTGTTTGCAAGGTGCTTGTGGCTTGCGATAATGACTGTGTCGTCTGTGTAGGCATATCCGATGCAATGTTGAAGAGTTGAGAGCATGTCGTTTATATATATAATGAAGATCAGCAGCCCTAGTTTGAAACCTTACAGATTCCCCTACCCAACCTCTTGATCCTTAGTACACTAATACTTAATTTTCACTTTAAAGCACCTGTTTCTTATATAGCTCTCAAGCCAGGACACCTAAACGACTGCCAATTTTCTCGGGACCTTTCAAAATATTCCTATGACATAAAGTTTCGAAGGCCTTTTTGAAGTCGATCAAGACTATAGACCAGACTATATCATAAGGCAAGCACATTTTTTCGGAATCACTTCACCCGTTTTTGAGATATTGACATGTTTGTACCGTTATTTGACTATTTGGTCACAAAATACTAAGCAATTTTTTTACCCTCACCCCACTTTACCAAAACTTTTAAACAGTTCAAAATAGCTCCTGCCATATTTAACACTTGTGACACTTGTCGATTTAGAACAACTTACGGTGAAAAATAAACATAGTGACGGGATACAGTCCGCTTGGGCGAACTGTTGGATACTATATATAATATATATTATATCAACTCCCTAGCTCAAACTTTGGTTTTTGACAAAGTTTTTTTTAAATTGTGGGCGTGTCAGTGGGCGGATTTTAGAAAATTTATTTCCCGAGCAGTTTTAGGAGTCAAAGATCATCTATAAAAAAATGCAGCTTTCTAGCTCAAAATTCGATTTTTTTGATAAATTCGTTTGTTTGAGACGCCTGTGGGCGGATTTCAAAAATTCTTACACTTGATTATTTCGGACCCCTAGAGAGTATATGGTTAAAATTTCGGCTCTCTAGGTTTTTATACCCTATTCTAGGGGTATATTAATTTTGACGCATAGTTTGTAACATACCTTAATATTGCCCGTAGACCCCTAAAAGTTACTATATTTATGATCAGCATCGATAGTAATGTCGATCTAGCCATGTCCGTCCGTCCGTCCGTCCGTCCGTCGGCAAAAATTAGGCCTTTAAACTGGACCTAGAGAGCTGAAATTTTAACCATATACTCTCTAGGGTCCCGAAATAATCAAGTTTAAGAATTTTTGAAATCCGCCCACAGACACGCCCACAAACTCAAAAAAACAAAATTTTGGAAAAAATCGAATTTTGAGCTAGAGAGCTGAAATTTTTTATATATGATCTATGGCCCATAAAACTGATTGGGACATAAAATTTTCAAAATCCGCCCACTGACACGCCCACAATTAAATAAAACAAATTTTGAGAAAAATTTAATTTTGAGCTAGAAAGCTGAAATTTTTTATATATGATCTTTGGCCCATAAAACTGCTTGGGACATAAAATTTTCAAAATCCGCCCACTGACACGCCCACAATTAAATAAAATATTTTTTTTGAAAAACCAAAATTTGAGCTAGGGAGCTGAAATTTTTAATATATACTCTCTAGGGGCCCTTTATGCTCATGTGAAAATATTTTCAAAATCCGCCTACTGACACGCCCACAATTATTTTTTTTTTATTTTTGAAAGTCCAAAGTTTGAGCTAGGGAGCTGAAATTTATAGTATATACTCTCTAGGTGCCCTTTATGCTCATACTTAAATTTTTTTTAAATCCGCCTACTGACACGCCCACAATTAAATAAAACAATTTTATTGAAAAACCAAAGTTTGAGCTAGGGAGCGTTTTTATTTACAAAAGCTTAGTTTTTTCGATTAAATCCTTTAAATTTTTGTCACGCCCACTTATGAGATATAGGAATAAGAATAGGGTATCCAACAGTTCGCCCAAGCGGACTGTAGCCCGCCCCTATGTTTTTTTATAATAAACACGCACTAATGGGGTTGGGACCCTTATAATGTATTAGCTACACAGCGCGGGCGTTAAGGAAATTAGGGTGAAAAGAAAAGGAGAGATGCCGATGCACGTTGGTTTTAAATGTTTGTAGGTTATAATGTGAAGGAAAAACAATGCGTGGAAGAGTATTCCACATTCGTGTTGTACGGCTGAGGAAAGATTCCTTGAACTTCACTGTACGTCCGAACACAGGCTTGAGGGTGAACCGATGAGCATTCCTTGAATGGCGGGTATTGCGGTTGAAATGTTTAAAGGGAGGAATGCAACTGGCCATTTCGTTTGAGCACTTATGGTGGAAATAACGATAAAATAACAAAAGGCAGGAGACATTACGACGATGACTAAGAAAGTCAATCGATCTCGCGATGTCTCGGTCGCCCATGAGTTTTATCGCTTGTTTGTGGATCCTCTCAAGTAGCTCCAAATAAGTTATTGGTGTACCGGAACAGATATGAGCGTTGTACTCGAGTTTCCGGCAAATAAACGCCTTATAAATTGTAGCCAGATCAGAAGAGGTGAAATATTTCTTACAACGCTTAAGGAAGCCTAGACATTTCGCGGCGTTCTTTGCGACATCGAATATGCGGTCATTCCAACGAAGGCTGTCATTAACACACATACCGAGAATGGAGTCTTTCGGTTTCAGCGATGCAAGTGCCATTCATAGATAATGGCAGTGTGTGTGGGTTTTGCTTTAATGACAGGAGACAGCATTGTGTTTTGGAAGCATTAAATTCCTCTCTATTGGTTTTACCCCACTGAGTTATGCTGTTAAGATTGGAATTTAATGAGCTTAACATACGTTGCCGTTCCAGTTCCACACCCGAAGATGAGGGACGTGACTCAAGAAACGAATATGAGAAGCTGAGGGTACTGTCATCAGCAAAGGAATGGATTGGATTAGAAGTAACAGACAGGAGATCATTTATAAAAATGAGAAAGAGAGTGGGGACAGAACAGAGCCTTGGGGGACACTAGCATTTATTTGGTGAGTTGCAGACTTGAAACCGTCCAAAACAACTTGAATTGAAAGGTAATTTGTAATCTATTGAAGAAGAGTATCATCGATTCCAAATGCACGCATTTTCGACAAGAGAGCTTGATCCCCAACTCTGTCAAATGCCTTTGAAATATCAAGCGCAACAATCTTACTTTCACCACCTTGATGAAGAGATAGGTTCCACTTTTCGGTTAGATATGTCATCAAATCACCAGTGGACCTGTTGCTGCGAAAACCATACTGCCGGTCATTAAGAAGTTTTCGCGATTCAAGATATTTCATTAGCTGACGGTTTATAAGCGTTTCCATGACCTTAGAAAGAAGGGACGTAAGTGCAATTGGTCGGTAGGAGGAGGGAGAAGAAGATTCGCCTTTTTTGGTACAGGCTGGACAAATGCTGTTTTCCATCTTCCCGGGAAGGGTCCTGAAGAATAGGACAGATGGAAAAGCTTACGCAATCGTTTTGCCAGCGAGGAAGAACACCTCTTCAGAACGATAGGGGAAATACCATCTGGACCAGCGGATTTGTGAACGTCAAGATCTTGAAGTACTCTTGCCACTGTACGAGTGCGGAAGTGAATTGGTCCCATGGAGTATTCTATGCGCTCGATTGTTACTTATTTATTACTGCGTGCTGGAATTTCTTATGTTAAAGTAACTTATAGGGGTGTACGGGCAATATTAAGGTACCTATGTCAAAACTAATATACCCTTAGAATAGGATATAAAAATCAATTGTCATCATACGAGTACTTTCTTTAACATACAGTTTGGCTAAGAGATGAAAAGTCAAATAACGGCTTACAAAAACAAATAAAGTGCACGACTGGGTCATAGGAAAGTTTCTCGCTATCGCTTTTATAAAAATTGGTTTCGAATCACATTTTCTGATTAGCCATTTTCAGGAAAAATAAAGCAACCATATAATGTAGATTACTATGTTGAGCTATATTTGATTTGTCTTAATTGCATTAAAGAAATCAGTTTGAATTACAAAGTTTATTTATTTTCACTTTCAAATGCACCTGGTTTGAATACCTGTAGAAATGGACTCGTCATTATTTATTTATTCACAATATTTTTATGTATACTCAAATTGTGTTACATTTTCTATTAATGATATTCACAATTAATTAATAATGTCTTAAGTCTAATAATTTTTTACCTGTGAGCACAGAAATGGCTCCACTTCATTTTAGTGATTACATTTGTTTTTACATTTTTTAATTAAAAAGGTCCTTAAGTCTAACATTTTGTTTGTTTATGATGTGGGATTTTAACGTCGGCTTGAGTAGTGCTGACGGTCGTTGACTGGTATGGGGAAATTGATGCGGTTTAGGTTTAGGTCCTTTGTGTTTATTGGTTGGTATGGTCGTCTGGTGGTCCTTGTTGGTTCTTATTCGTCTGGTGGCTTCAACCTCTGTTGTGCTGCGTTCCTGCAGCATCGTAGAAGCTCCGAAAGCTATCATATCCTGCTATTGCAAATGCTGGGTCCGTCATGGAGAGCACCTGGAGATTTCGATCGTCTGTGGCTGGGTTACCTGTAATTAAATTATTAAAAGGGCTGGGATGGGTTGTAGTTTTTCTCAACATCCTGGTGCTGAGGTAATGAATGTGTATCTTAATCGGGACAATTTTTGATTCTTCGTAAAGCCTTTCATTGCGGTAAGAGTGAAGAGAGGTGCAATGGCGGAGAGCTTTTCACTCGAATATTTTCAGTTTTTTCATAAAGGTGGGGCTTATTGTATACCTACCATATGTAAAAATTGAACGAATAAGTTGCTTGTAAAGCAGAAGTTTCGTCCTGGTTTGGAGACCGCCTCGTACTTTCATAAGAGGACGTAGAAGAGACATAAACTCGTCGTCCCTTTTTGAGTACATTTATACACATTTTAAGATGTAAGTAGTTTGTTTTTGGTTTTCATGTTGTTTGACTTGTCAAATGCGGCTATTCAGTAGAGGTATTATAAAAACTTGAAACCTTCACCAGAGGCCGAAAATAAGTTATAAAAGTACCTATATCCTCATTTTATATGGGTATACCGTATGAGTATGCTCAACAAAAATAATATGTTTAGAATAATATGTAAATGTTTTTATAAAGACGTTCGCTCGACACTGATCCAAATTTGATGACTGCAATACCTGACGGTATTCTTGTTTGAAATTTTTTGCACGTAATAGATGTCACATTTTCTGATTTTATATCAATGTTAGCATAGGATTTTTATTTAAACTGACTTGAATTAGGTGGTTTGACAGATATAAGTTCAATTGAGTTTGTGATTGTGAACTTATAAACGGAGTTTTAATGTGTCTGTTTGCAGCAAATAAAACTAGGAAATTTCGTGAAAAAACGGCAAAAGAATATAAAAATGATTGGCGTGTTTCCAAAGTACCGTTGTTTTGTTGCACTTTTTATTTCGCGAGCAAAATACTTTGGGAAAATTAAGTTGGCGGAAACACTCAAAATAAAAATTGGCCACCGCCACCGCGCCGAGATCGAAAATTATTGAACTGTCAAAAGAAGAAAGGTGCAAAGAGCGCGGGTGCAACAACCAGCAGATATAAATCTGGTTTTTTGATGACTTGTTCGAAAGGAACAGTAGGTACCTACTTAAGGTGGTTTTTAACATAATTGAATCTAGATATCCGGGTAGACCGAGTACCTGTAATAATATCAAAATGGGCGCCACGCAAATTTAAAGTGAATTGTGAAACCAGACGAATCGACCAGAAAAGAGTGGAAAATCTAAAAGAAATAAAAGATGAAAGTTTGTTGTGCCACGTAATTAAACTCCGGAGCACGCCAAATTTTATTGCGGTTTACCGAACAGCCGCTTGGGGAATAAAAGAAAGGTCCCAGAATGACGCACGATTACGATTTCCCGAGAGGTGAAAACCTCCACAAATTGATGAGTCTTGACCTTTACTAAGAACGTGGACTTATTTCCCACTATGTGTGGAATAAATTCCCAGATGAAGTAAATTTCCGTGGAGTTATTTCCATGCACCACAGTAGGTACTATGGTAAACATTGTATGGATTTGGTTGGCGCAAACTTAAGAGTCAAACATTATTTTAAGAGATATTTTTTGCCTGGAAATTTTGTATTGCGTGCAAGGAAAATTGATTTCAGAATAGGTTGTACTGTTATTCATGCGATATTATCATTGGATTATTGGCATTACTCTTCATAAACTCAGGCCCGTTATTCGTTACATATTAAATGTCATCAATTAATCATCGAAATTCATTCATTGCAGCCAAACTAGCCAACTGAGAAAAATCGTACATGAATTCCACATAAATGAACTATCCTTTGATGTGGGATATTAGCTCATGATAGAAGGGCAAAGTTCAAGAGCTAAGGTGCTCATAAAAATCAGTTTCGAGCTCAAACAAAAGTCCAGAAAATATCAAACACACCCCAAAGAAGATTTAGCTCTTAAAGCAGAATATAAATTAGTCAAGCCTCAATATACCTAAACAACTTTCAAAAAAATACCTTAGTTTATAATTCACATCAGTCATAAATATCAGTCATGATGAATTCAGTTTATGTGATGCAGTGACAACCAAGACCCACACCATTCGTTGGCTCACCCTTTATTATATACATAATGTTGTAGTACATATGTTTAAGTAAATGTGTATATACATATTATGCAAACTTATAAATACCTATTGAAAGGTCGTGCGTTCAATCCCGGAAAAATCCATTACTTTATTTCGAATATAATGTAAAACTTTAGCAACTTATACAACACCCGTGGATAAAAGCCATGCAACTGCACCAAAGCACTTCTATCCTATCGCTCTATTCTTTCTAAAGCAAGTGGTACCGAAAAGCATGCAATGAAATATGCCATTGTTAGGTGCTACCTACTTGCTGTTCACAAATGCTTGCGCTGTGTTCATCACAATAAGGGAACTGTAACATTTATGGTAAACCCCTTTAGCGCAAACAAATTATAAAAAAAAACGAATATAAACTCCCCTCTACTACTTATCGATCAGCATTCGGCACCATAAAGCAGGACTGGCAGGATTCACGTTCGATAGAGCATGCATTTGTCTTACTTTGTCCTCATTAATTTCAAGCCCAACCAATTTTACGCAATAAATATCACAGTTTAACTCTCCGACATGTCTTACTTAAGAGCAAAAATAAATAAAAGAATATATACCTTATTCTATCTACCTCAGGAATCGCAACGCAAGTCGATTCAATAGTCCGCAGTCTCAATAATTTGTCAAACACTCCCAGTTTGTAGGTAGGTAGGTACCTACTCTTTTCTCACTACAATGTCGATCATTAATTAGTTAATGCATCCACCATCTAGCATACACAGTCAGGTACATAGATTTCTCCCTTTTCCAAATAGGTGCAGCGGCCTAATCAACTTCTTTTCATAAACAAATTATTAAATTAATTTGTTTACAATTACACGAGTGCACCCATGTAGGAACAGTGCAAAACAAATGGCGTTCCTGCTCCGAATCCCATAACTGCAGCCACTCTTTGCAATTCCTTTATTTATTCCACATGCGATATGCAAATTCAATTGCATAATCCTCCCACACACGCCGGCACACACCAACATGATGATGTTATTCACGGATACTTTCGAAATAAAATACATTATCCTCGCATGAAACCGGCATATATCCCATTGCCGCATGTGTACTCGTATACGATTAGGTTCAAGGCACACATACTCTACTATTATAAGGAGCAACTATATTCTAATGAATTCTTATTCAATTTGAATGTTAACAAACATCCGGTCTAATTATACTGTTCGACTCCTCGCCCTCCAAGGTGAGTCCAAGTCAAAGAAAAGCAGGATAATAAGCGGATGAAACCGAACCACTTCGACATTTCCTCAATGCACTCTAAGAAAGACGTTCGTGTATCGAGCCGTTTTCTCTTTTTATTATTTTCCACGGAACGACCTTGGCGACTTCATATCTACGAACCTTCACAATTTGCGGTAAAATGAAATTCTTGTTGACCATGCAAAATACGACGATAGAAATTCAAGCCCAAATCACGAATTCAAGGAAATAAACGAAGAAACGGAAAAGAACAACAAATACGAGATGAAAACCTCCACGATTCTTTCCGAAGGTATTACGTCAGAACAGCTACGAACAATAGGGCAGACAAAGTGGGTTAAAGAAGTTAGGAGAGAGCGGGTGTAAAGGAATATACAAAATAAGGCACAATCACTAGCCTTGTCCCTTCAGTACACACACATATCTGTGAAAAGTTTTCCCCCTGAAGATATCTAAGTATGACGAAATGATTCACAAAAGAAACCGTCAACAAAAATATCAAATGACATCGATTCACGGTACCAAAACTAGATGGTAGGTATAAAGCCAAGGCTCAACACACATACATATAAAAAATTACACACACTCTCGCATGGTGGCAAAACGACAAAAGTAGCGCGAAAACTAGATGAGATTCGATTGGATTTTATTTGCATTTTGGTGGTGCACATATTATGAATAGGACATAACACGTACTCGTACATAATGAATGTAATAGAAACAGTAAACAAGACTTCCCTTGAAAATAGGAGCCATAGGACATCATGACGTCAGTCAAAAAATAATAAATAAGACTTATACATTTTTGTATAAATTGTATTAAAATTTATTCGATTGTATGCTCAATGCGTCATGAGGATTTGAGTGGTTTTGGGCGGCTGACGCGACTATACCAGCTTTTTACTTACATCAATCATAGCAGTAATTGAAATTAAGGGTAGGTGGCAAACTCTTAGTGTAAATTTGACTCTTAATCCTCGTACTAAAATAATCATTGCGTGCGATTTCAATATAAACAATAAATCTGACTTTCTTAGACATCTTGGGCGGACAACAAACGAAGGAAGGTCAAGTCATGGCCAGGGACCTGTAACACAAAACAATTAGTGTTGTGCAGCTAGGGCTTAAAAACTAATACTTAAAACTAATTAGGTGGATGGTGGAGGGTGGAGAAGGGCAGATTTGAGGGAAGGTGCAGCGATTAAAATCAAAGAGGAGGTGGTTAGAATTGACCTTCTACAACATACGGGATATCGGCTCGTTCAAGCCGTACGACGTGTGACGGTTGGGAAGGTAAGGTAGAAAATATGAGGGGATCTTAAATTGCCAGGGTTGGTTTTAAAGGTAATACAATTTAAAAGATAGGAACAATCAATGGAGCCAGTGAGAAGACGGTGTATAAACAGAATGTCAGCGAAGTCTTTTCTTTTTCCAAGGGTCTGAAGGTTTATTAACCCGCCAATGGTGACGCCGGTCTCACGCACCGGGGTTTTAAACTGAAGATTTTTCGCAACGTGTTACTAATAGTTAATGTTTTTTTTTAATGTATGCTCTTTGACAATAAAACAAAGATAATCAATTTAAGCTCTTTTATTTCAATAATTAAATTAACAACATTTTTTTTTGAGCATTTAAAATAACAAAGTTTTTCGTAATACATTTTTTTTTTTTTTTTTATAATTTGCGTGCGCTAAAGGGATTTCTTTTTTCTGTAATGACACAGTACCCTTATAATGGTAAAACCACAGCGCAGGCATTTAGTTTGTTGCGCAAGTAGCTCCCAGCAATTCATTGCCTATTTTTGGGTGCTACTTACTGGAAGAATAGAAAGTAGTTTGGTGCGATGGGATTTTTTTTTCTCAACAGGTGGCGCCTAAATTGCTTTAGGGAGATCAGTTTTTGTTGTGTGTATTCAATTTATAAAAATCATGGCCCTGGTCGGGATTCGAACGCACGACCTGCCAATCACTTTAGTGAATACACTACCATCGCAGCATTGCCACCTGCGAATACATTTTTTAAAATTAAGAAATAAATAAAAGATCACATGTCCATTAAGGAAAATAAGGTTTTTTAGTCTTTCGACATTCGGAACTTTTACAAAATAAACAAAAATTGGTATCCTTCCAAAAAAAAAATAACAAAAAAAACATCTCAAAAACTAAATTTCTACAGATAAACAGCTGCTGCAATATGGCACTACATGTTCAAGACACAAATATTTTGACATTTTTGACATTGTGTACTTGGTTTTTCTGTTTTTTTTCCATCAAAACTAATAGCACCGACCAATTCTTGAAGAACCCGATGTCCCAGGTACATCATCTACGAGTATATGTTGTAGCCGCTTTACTTTACTGTTTTACTGTAGAGGCTGCGGATTAAATAATAAGACGTCCGGTTTCTTTGAAGGCGATCATAAAACTGAAGCTCTCTTTATTCTTATTCTTAATCTTACACGTGTATGACTAGATGTGTATATAATGTAGGTACATGAACATAAATATGGTTTGACAGTGTGAGTTGCAATAATTACTACAATTCGGCCATCCTGATCATTAAGATCACCTGATCTTGCAAATTTACAATCAACCATTCGCTTTACTCTTGTTCAACCATGGTTTCATATTGCCCAGCGTTAAATTCATTTTAGTTTTAACTACCGATTCCGTAGGGCGATCGGCAAACAAATAATTTGACTTATACAATGTTTTAAGTTTTTCTTTATGAACATAACATACGTCTTCACCAACTTCTAAATCTATCATTATCTTTACAGTCGATTACCATGATTTGTGTTTCAAAATGTTCACTATCATTGTCTATTTCATTCGTGTAAGTTATATTATCTCTTAACTGTGAGACTAGTTTGAATTTTCCCTTTTTTAGGAAATCCCTCCCCAAGAATGCCTCATAACCCGTCGATCCATCGTCTTACCATAAAATTTACTTTTATTCCAACTTTTTTATATATTCCATATATTTTAAGCAAACTTTTATTTAAACCAAAATATTTTTATTTTTTTTCTCATACATTTAGATATGGATATTTTAGTCGGTATACACGATCTTCTAACCATACTTATCACACTTCCAGAGTCTATGAGGCAGTCTAATATACTATCATTATTAATTATAAACTTAAAATACAAACGTCTTACGTAATCATTGGTCTTGTCATCTTCTGACAACTGATGTACTGCTGACTTCCTCTTTGGCTTAGAACACATATTTGCTATGTGTCCCACCGAGTTGCAATTATAGCACCTGACTGCAACTCTTCGTCCGTCCGCTTGTCTATCTTTTGCCGTTCTATCTGCTGTCGATCCTGTTTGCCTGTTACTAAATGTACTAGCAGTCGATCCTGTTTGCACCTTCCACTGGGTGACTTTGCCAAATGCTCCAAGTAGTCCTGCCTTATACCCCTGGGCACGGGCATATAACCTTATGTTGTCATCAGAAAATCCCTCAATCGCATATTCAATCCATTCTTCTTCTTCCATTTTCAATTCAGTCGCCAGTCTCACTTTGTCGTAGAAGTATTCAGTGAAAGTTTCGCCCACTTTCCACTTTCTGTTTTCGAATATTTTCCTTATTTCCATCCTGTTTTGCTTTATGCCGAAAACGTCTTTTAACCTTTCGGTCAGGTCATCTATGTCGTCCTTTAAAAAATTTGCTTGTGCGTGCAGCCATTCTTGTGCCTTGCCTTTCAATTTACTTACGAAGAGTGTGTGTAAATTTTTTTTTTCACACTGTACAGTACACCTCTTTGACGCTTTTTAGCTGTGCCAGCCACACATCAACCCTTGTCATTCCACTAAATTTCGGCAACATCTCCTTCCACAATCCAATTTGTTGCGCCACGTTAAACTCTCCTGTCGTACCGTCCGATCGTTTTTTACCACCTTCTGCACTAATTTCTGCTCTATCATTTTATTTTGCGATCCGTTGTAACAGTTCATTTTCTCTCATTATGATTTTTTTTTCAGTTGCAGTGTCTAGCGGCTGTTTTTCGATTCCTTCTTGTAGTTGTTCGTCTTGTCGTCGTCCCTCTTCTTCGTCGTTACTTGGACGTTCGCCTCGCACATCTGCTGGTATGTTATTCAGGCGAATGACCAAGGTGGCTTTGTTTTCGTTGCTTGCCATGCCCAACTGCTGTAACCAACTTCTGAGTTCTGCTACTGTGAACTCGTCTGGATTTACTAATGTGTCGTCCATTACGAAGAAGATAGAAAAAAAAAATTCGCGGTGACTGAAGCGGTGAAGCGGCGACACAACCAACTTTGTGGTAAACACACGATCTGTAGTAAAAACTTTATTTTTTTTTAGTAATCCCACTTCTGAGTATTTGTAGTCGCGCTACTTTACTGTTTTACTATAGAGGCTGCGGATTAAATAATAACACGTCCGGTTTCTGTGAATGCGATCATAAAACTGACGCTCTCTTTATTCTTATTCTTAATCTTACAGGTGTATGACTAGATGTATATATAATGTAGGTATATGAATATAAATATGGTTTGACAGTGTGAGTTGCATGCTTAAATCTTACAATAATTACTACAATGTAAAATACGCGAATTATAAAAAAATATTTTACTTACATACACGGTGACACACGGTCTCACGCACCGGATAGTAAAAAAAAATACACAACATGTGCTCACTAAGCAGGTTCGACGTGAACTGATGGTAAGGGGCCGGGCAATGCGGCAGCTACTCGAAATTGCAACAAAAAAAATTAACGGAGAATAAAGTTACTCGATTTTTTTAACACACCCGGTCTCACTGACCAATATGTCACCATTGGCGAGTTAAATTAAGGCGTTCGGGATATGGTGGTAGGATAAGGTGATTATTCCACGGGAGCCCGCGAAGAGCAAAACGGAGAAATCGACGTTGAATGCTTTCGATTCTTGAAATGTGGACCCGGTAATATGGTGCCCACACTTGTCTAGCGTACTCTAAAAGAGTTCGGACGTAGGTTATGTAAAGGGATTTTTTCACGTAGGGATTGGTAAATTCTTTAGACCACCGTTAGACGAAACCAAGGGCCGAGTTAGTTTTATTATTTAATTCGTCAATATGTGACCGAAAGTTAAGTTCTCTGTCACACAGAACACCAAGATCGCGGATGGTCAGAACGGTAACAATGGGTTGGTTGTTCAAAAAGTAACGTCTGGGGGGAGACTGAATCCGCTTACGTGAAAAAGTAAGAAATTCACATTTAGCAATATTCAGCTCCATACATTTTTTTTGACACCAGACCGAAAAACTATTGAGGTCTTGTTGAAGAAGATCAGAGTCAGCGGTATAGAGGGAGATGGAGGAGAACTTAATGACGTTGTCAGTGGCATTTATTGCCAGAATAAAAATCAAAGGTCCAAGGTGTCTACCTTGGGGAATACCAGAGGTGGCTTTAAAAAGCAAAGAGAGAACAGAGCGAAAACATTATAAGATCAGTTCTCAAGGTAAGAAGAAAACCAATTCAGTAGTAGCGTATCGAAACCAAGGAAGGAGAGTTTGAAAAGAATCAAACGATATTTTGTCAAAGGCCTTACTGAAGTCAGTAGCGATTAAATCCACTTCATTTCCACCAACCTCAAAGTGAACCAGGTTGGTGGTTGTGGATCTACCTTTGCGGAAAGCATGCTGAAGGGGGGAGATAAGAGACTTGCACTGAAAGGATAATGAATCGTACATCATACTTTCAAAAACCTTCGGTAAATACGACAGCTTGGCGGTAGGTCGATAGTTAGATACGTCATTCTTTGGTCCTTTTTTATGAACTGGTGAAATGAAGGACGTTTTCCAGATTTTAGGAAATTTACCAAGAGATAAGGAATGTTTTAAGAGATTAGCAATGAAAGGTGAAAGAATCGCAGAACACTTTTTGAGAAAAATGGCTGGAAGGCCGTCTGGGCCGGGTACAAATTCATCATTGAGATGAAGAAGTCTGTCGCACACCATGGAATTGTCAAAGGTGGGTAAAATAAATGGGCCAACGGTATAGTTTTTCAGATAACTGAAGTAAGAGTGATCCGGTTTTGGGCAGTCGTCAGTGAACACTGCTTGAACACGGTTGCAAAAGAGTTTGCGTTTACAAATGAGTCCGTTAAGGACTCGCCTTCAAACAAGAGTGAGGAGGGATATCCATCAGATTTCTTTTTATAATTAACAAAATGTAAAAATGACCGTTAGCTTGAGCATCAGAAAGAAAGCGTTGATAGAGACAGTGAAAAAGGTTAGAGAACTGTAAGTACGAACCGAGATTCGAATAATCTGTTGCAGTTCTGGATAGAAGATAGATTGCCCATTTGTTACGTATTACGAAGTGAACGCAGTTTCCTATTATACCATGGAGGGGAAGATGGTGAGATTTTATGGCGCGAATAAGGAACGAATAAGGAAATGCATTTAAAGATTTCGTCACCAGCTTCATCAACGGATAAGTTCGAAAAATTGAGTTCGATTCTGCTCAGAAAGTTAGCTTTTTGGAAGTCGTAGGAGTAAAGGTTAGTTGGAGGCAGCGATTGGGAAGAGGAGTGATAAAAGAAAGAAAGGAGCAGGGGATTCTGGTATGCGTCAATAGTAGAAAGGTCTAAAGAACTTTCAATGTCGTCCCATATAATTTTTAACACCACTAACTTGACAAAGACCAGAATCAGTTACGCGGTCGACAAAAAGGAATTCCTTACTAGATATCGTATTTAGGGGGACGAAGAAACATTGATCTTCCGATAGCACTGTGCGCAGTCTTGTTGAAACCACAAATTGGGATGCTGCTCCGCCACTGACCGCGTCAAAAAGTTGTCGATCATTCATTCTTCTGTTAGAAGCCCCGAAAATCATTTCTGGTGTTTCATACTCATTCTCGAAGAAATGTGGGCCGATAACTTTTATGGCCATAACACCGCACTAAACAGTGCATCTGGATGGGTGTAACTGATGCTGGTGTGTTGCAGTTGGATTTTCCAACCCCACAAACTAGAGTTTTGCTGCATATAAACAAAAAAGTAATTCGTGTTTAACATTGGTTGGCCTTATTGGGCCCACCCTGTAGCTAAAGAGCATGAGCATGAGTATTAGGCAAATTAGAAACTAGGCAGGACGAGAAACCGATGCACGTTGGTTTTGAATGTTTGTAGAGCATAATGGGTAAGAAATACAGAGCGTGATAGAGCATTCCACAATCGTAATGTACAGTTTAGGAACGATTCTTAGTATTTTACTGTACGTCTAAAAGTAGGCTTAAGATGGGTGAACTGATGCGCATTCCTGACATGGCGGAAATGCTCTAGACGTGAAATGCAGCTGGATATTTTGTTTGAGCTCTTGTGGTGGAAATATAGATAACAACATTAGGTAGACATTACGACCATGGCTGAGAGAATCAAGGGATATCTCAATCTGCAATTAGTTTTATCGCGCTATTTTGAACTTGTCAAATAGCTCCAAATATGCTATTGGGCCACCAGCCCAGATGTAAATATTGTACTTAAGTTAAGGGCGAATAAACGCTCCGGGTAAAATATTTCTTGCATCGCTTAAGGCCCCCGTTATAGCCATTCGTAAGATGAAAACGTTTACATGTTGATTTGCTTTCTTTTGGTTCGGTAAAAATGAAAAGATCATTGTCGTTGTCGTTGTTGTTTCTTTAATTCTACTCCACACATTTCATCAGAGAACCTGAGCCAAAGAGCGAGCAAGACTATTTTAGAAAACCAGCAGTAGCAAGCTAATTGAACTAAAATAAAACTATGAGCCTTATTGCGAAGATCAATCGACAGTTGATAATTGACTATTTTCAATGTGTGCTATTGTGAACGAACGATTCTAAAGGATTTTGTCAATCAAAGTCAATTAAAAAAATGCGATTGACAAAAATACCAAATGAATCGTTCGTTCACAATAGCACACATTGAAAATAGTCAATTATCAATTGTCGATTGATCTTCGCAATACAGCTGTATATATTTTGTTTTTAATTAACGTTGATGTAAGAAATTCCCCTTCAAAAGAAGTTTAGTATCTCAATTAATTTTAAAACTTTGAATTGTATAATTGCTTAAAAAAATATTAAATTTTGGATGATAAAGCAGTTCAAACAGATGAAGTCCTTCCATTCAGTTGTAACTTTGGAGGGGTGTAGGTATTTGCACGCAAGGCAAATGCAAGCGAAGATCGGCTGTTATGATCTTCAGCACAAAGCAGCTCTTGGCACGCTTGCGGTTGTTCTGTACTCCATTGTTATCAAAGTTATAGTGCCAGAAGAAGAAAAATATCGCAATAGGGAATAAATTGGAGAATATATATAAATAGCCGAAAGAGGGGAACAAAATGTCCTTGCACATCGAAAGATTAGTTAGGCTGACATCCAAATGAAACGCGTAAGGGAATAAATACGAGATACGTATATAGATCAAGAAACGAAAGTGAAAAAAATTGAAATGAAATCTTCTCAGCAATGGTGAGGGGTTCGCTGTTAGTTTACCCCGGGGAGCCCTCCCCTTGCAAATGACCGCTGCCAATGCTCCATGACGAATCCCTCCTCAACACCTGTTGGGATCGTCCCTTTTTTTAGGAGTGCGAGACTTTCTACACTGGAGCACTCAGACTCAATACTGGTCCATTGTACTGCCAGTGATCGTCCCTTGCTCATTCCGCGCACACTTCAATAAAGACTCATCTCAACAACTTTGGGTTATTTAGTACATGATTCTTTTATTTAATCAATCAATTTTGCTTCAATTGTAACTGAGAAATTCGTATACACATATGTACATCATTCAAATGATTAGGTAGGTATTTCTCAACATTTTAATTTTAATTTTAAGAATTTATTCATTTTATGTTTTTGAGTATAAGGTTGTTTACGCGGGTGTAGGATAATTCATTAGTATACGAGTAAATACAGTGTAAATTTAGAATTTTAGAAATTTTAGAAAAATGATTGTTTTGTTTGAACTCACTTTAATAACCCAGCGTTATAATTTGTGCACAAAGATGATTTTTTTTGTTTTCCAATAATTGTTTAGTTCATAGAATCACTTCTACGGCTTTTTATATATTATTTATGTAGGTATTACGGTTGGCCAAAAATTATAATTTGGTGTTGAACGGCAAGAATTTTATTATTTACTTAATAGCGAAATGAATTTGAGTTTAGAATTTAGGTAGAATGGGTTAAACTTTAGCAAAATGGCTTTAGATTTATTTTTATTTTTTTGAATAGGAACTTTGCTTGTTTTTTTTATACAGGTGTTAAAAGGTTTAGGCGACAGATACGGCTACCTCGAAATAAACGATTGGAAGCACAAATCACTTATATCACGTTTGCTGCTTGATCTTGGAAGAGATGGATTTAGATTATAGGTGATCTGGATGCTTGCAGGTTATATCGTTTACGAAATCGCTGATGATACTGATGGTAATAAAAGGATGTCTGGTGATTTGGGGTATGATGGGTTGAAGATTGAACGAATGGAGGTTATGGTTTTTTAAGCTGGTTTATTCCACTTGGGATTCAAAGACAAGCTGATTTCCAAAGCATTCCAAAAATATCCGTACGGATATCGTGATAACGGCCAACGTGTCTGCCGATCAGGGTAGAATAATCTAGTGTATTCCACTGACGTAGATTTGGTGAAGCAGCAGTGGGACATTATCAACAGCTCATCCGTCGGTTTCCTGTGAAAAACAATCTTATTATGAGAGGGAAATTAGTAAGGAATTGCTATTGTGCATACCTTTATAGCGAATATAATTCTCTTGGAAAATCCGGTTTAGGTTTCTTTAAATCAAATTTCACCTACAGGAACATATTCAGGCTTAAGGTATTAATCAATTTAAGGTTTCTAAAAAGCCAACAATCGTCTCCAGCCAGCACGATCTTTGGCCAGCTGTCTCCAGTTTCGCACGCTAAGTTGGTTAAGGTCCCCTTCCACTTGCGTCCGCCACCTGAGTCGCGGTCTTCCTCTACTGCGCCGTCCCCCGGGTGTGGATTCGAATATCTTCCGGGCCGGAGCATTCACATTCATTCGCTCTTCATGACCCAGCCACCTCAGTCGTTGGTCCTTCACTCTTCTGGCTAAGACGATGTCGCTGTACAGCCCGTACAGTTCGTCGTTGTATCTACTCCTCCATTCACCGTCTATGCAGAGGAGACCAAAAATTTGGCGAAGAATTTTCCTTTCAAAACAACCAAGAGTTACCTCATCTGCCTTTGCTAGAGTCCATGCCTCTGCACCATAGAGACGGACTGGGATTATTAAGGTCTTATAAAGGGTCACCTTAGTTGTCCGAGAAAAGGCCTTGCTACTCAATTGCTTTCTTAGCCTAAAGAAACAGCGATTGCCAAGATTTATTCTTCGTTTAATCTCAGCGCTGGTGTCCTTGCCTGAGTATCCCGCTGGGTATCCCTCCGTCTCCCATCCTACTCCATCACTGTTGCATTTGCTTGCCCATTGTAGGTGTCGTACGATTTTCGTCTGTACATTTGTAATGGCTGAGTAAAGGCAGCATCAGACGGATAGCGGCCCGTGAGTTGTTGATTTTGTTGGTGGACCAAAAAAAAATTACCGTACGTTCATAACACCTGCGGTAATTTGTTTTGGAAATCTAACGCGGATCTTCAATTCACGGTTCTTGCTTAGGTAGCGTCAGAGTTAGTGTTTTCGTTTATGTTTGTATTTTATAATGTGTAGGAATTTTGTGGTGGATGATAATAACATTCGTGGCTTGAGGAAAAAAATGTTTTCGTTATACGCTCAAGCTTTCCACATCAAACCAGCTGTTTTGGCACTTAACGAAACTCAGGTTAGCGTTGGCTCTGATTTAACAGAGTTTAGTCTGCCGTCTATATACGTAGTGACGTAGCCTACCAACTTCAGCCTCAATGTGGCCAATGTTCCAATCCGGAATTTAATTTCATTTGGCTCAAATTTCATCTCCGTAGGCAATTAATCCACTATTGTTTTATTTACAGAAGCCCCAATTTGGACAGACATTCAACTTACATATAATGAGTTGGATGCGTTGTCTGACTCCATCACAAGAATTGTAATCGTTCATCCTCGTACTGAAATCGTCATTGATATCTGAGGAAGAGATTTATAATGAACTCTCTAGTTTAGATAGTAGTCTAAACATTGGACCTGATAACATTCCTGCAAGGTTTTTAAAAGAATGCGCATGTAATCTGTCGAAACCTCTGTGTTACATTTTCAACCTATCTCTTCGAAGTGGTGAGTTTTTAGATGCCTGGAAATGTTCCTATATTACTCCCATTTATTGCAGCTCACTTTGCAGCTAGCTCAACGCGCCCAGATTGTGCTTTATCTCCCCCTGTACTCGAGCGCGTAGAATACTCCATGGGACCAATCCACTTTCGCCCTCGTACAGTGGCTAGAGTACTTAGAGATCTTGACGTACACAAATCCGCTGGTCCAGATTGTATTTCCCCCATAAGAGGTGTTCTTCTACGCTGGCGAAACCACTGCGTAAGCTTTTCTATCTGTCCTATTCTTCAGAGCTCTTCCCGGAAAGATGGAAAACAGCATTTGTGCAGCCTGTACCAAAAAAAGGCGAGTCTTGTTCTCCCTCCTTCTACCGACCAACTGCACTTACGTCCCTTCTTTCTAAGGTCATGGAAACGCTGATCAACCGACAGCTAATAAAATATCTCGAATCTCGAAAACTTCTCAATGACCGGCAGTACGGTTTTCGGGGCAATAGGTCTACCGGTGATTTGATGACATATCTAACCGAAAAGTGGAACCAATCTCTTCACCAAGGTGGTGAAAGTAAGATCGTTGCGCTTGATATTTCAAAGGCATTTGACAGAGTTTGGCATCAAGCTCTCTTGCCGAAAATGCGTGCAATTGGAATCGATGACAATCTTCTTCAGTGGATTAGAAATTACCTTTCGGACCGTTCAATTCAAGTTGTTTTGGACGGTTTCAAGTCTGAAACTCACCAAATAAATGCTAGTGTTCCCCAAGGCTCCGTCCTGTCCCCGACTCCCTTTCTCATTTTTATAAATGATCTCCTGTCTACCTGTCTGTTACTTCTAATCCAATCCATTCCTTTGCTGATGACAGTACCCTCAGCTTCTCATATTAATTTCTTGGGTCACGTCCCTCATCTTCGGGTGTGGAACTGGAACGGCAACGTATGTTAAGCTCATTAAATTCCGATCTTAACAGCATAACTCGGTGGGGTAAAACCAATAGAGTGCAATTTAATGCTTCCAAAACACAATGCTATCTCCTGTCATTAAAGTAAAACCCACACACACTGCCATTATCCATGAATGGCACTTGCATCGCTGAAACCGAAAGACTCCATTCTCGGTATGTGTGTTAATGACAGCCTTCGTTGGAATGACCACATATTCGATGTCGCCAAGAACGCCGCGAAATGTCTAGGCTTCCTTAAGCGTTGTAAGAAATATTTCACCTCTTCTGATCTGGCTACAATTTATAAGGCGTTTATTCGCCCGAAACTCGAGTACAACGCTCATATCTGGTCCGGTGCACCAATAACTTATTTGGATCTACTTGACAGGATCCAAAAACGCGTGATAAAACTCATTGGCGACCGAGACATCGCGAGATCGATTGACTCTCTTAGTCATCGTCGCAATGTCTCCTGTCTTTCGTTATTTTATCGGTATTTCCACCGTAAGTGCTCTAACGAAATAGCCAGTTGCATTCCACTCCTTGAACATTTCAACCGCAATAGCCGCCATGCAATGAATGCCCATCAGTTCACCCTCAAGCCAGTTTTCGGACGTACAGTGAAGTACAAAGAGTGTTTCCTCAGCCGTACAACACGAATGTGGAATACTCTTCCACGCTCAATTTTTCCTTTACATTATAATTTATAACCTACAAACATTCAAAACAAACGTGCATCGGCAACTCTCCTTTTCTTCTAATCCTAATTTCCCTAACGCCCACGCTGTGTAGCCAATACATGATACTGGTACCAAAAACATCCCTTTAGTGCGCGTAAATTTTAAATTATAAAAAAAAGGTAGACAAATATTTATATCACTTACGAGTATTTCTGATGCCTAGTTCTTAGCTTGTTGCAGGGTGAAAATGAAAGAGGACGCTGGATAGGAGCACTAGCATAAATAGCTGTTGGCGTACATGACGTGTCGTTCAATCTCCTCATTTAAATATGGCGAACTTGTTCGTGAAGATAAGTTTTCCTTTCCAAAAAAAAAAATGTTTGTTTTGAAATTTGATCACCGATCTATCGGTAAGGTAGTCTGGGTCACCTCACTATAAAAGACAATTCTGTTTTTGAGTAGGTACGCCAAACAGTTCTATTCCAAAGTTATAGCTCCAATAAATTGTCGAATTGAAAATTCTTCTTTGTACCTACTTTTGCTCAGAATCGTTCAATACCTTTAAATTTGATACCATTCGTGTCTTGGCTACATCACCTGTTATTCGATCATTACTTTTCTTATCTCGGCACGTGTTAATTTTAATCCATCTGCTTTTGTTTTATAATGTTTATTTACTCTCTATTTTACATGCATATCAGATTTTATAATAATATTGGATCACGGAATGAGATTAATGTTAAAAGTGGGTACCAATATAATTTGACAGCGTTATAGAAGTCATTGTTCCAACGTTAGATCTCACTTCCCTGCGAACTTGCTATAACCCTTGTTTAAAAAGCATTAGTTTTGTGAATATGACGCTGATTATTATGGAATGTACTCAAGCGGTAACGTGTTTGATTCTGTAAACTTGTTTACACTCTGATTGTGTGATTTTCTTCCCTTAATAACTTGATTATATGTTTAAAAAATGAAACCCTAGCACGCTCAACGGCATGCGAAGCAAATGCAGTTGAGTATAAAATGGAAACCCTTTCGGTACTGAAATCAAATTTATTCATACAGCCGCGTAATGAAAGTGTTTCTAATACTCTTGTTATCTACTCGATACGAAGGTTTGAAAAGACTTTACAAGACTCAACAGCAAACTATCATAGAATTCCATCTAATTCACAGCTTTACCGCTGAATACGAGTATCACAAATGCGTTTGACATTTCAAATGATCTCTGGAATAACAGTGGTTGGTTTGTTCCCAATAATAAATTCAATTCTACCTGGGTGACCAAGGATAGTGTACTAGATGAATTTTTCTCGCTGCTGAACAAAAGCGGACTGGTAAAATATTTTCTATTCACCAAGCTAAATCCCAACACAAGTCAAGAACTAGAAATGAACAACACAAACTCGTTGGCGAGTTCCAATTTCAATGGAAGACATCCTACAAAGTAAGGCGGGCGGTAATTTAAATACAATACCCCAACATCAACAGTAAATATTCTTTTTCAGATTCTTAATCCATGGCTTCCAAGGCTCACATGATAGCCAAGTGTGCACATTAGTTCGAGATGCATTTCTTAAGCGGGGATCATTCAACATCATTTGCGTCGATTGGAATCCAATTGCTGTGAAAACATATCCAACAGCCCGATTTTCTGTTGGTTTTGTTGGCAACGCTGTGGCTAACTTTGCTAATTTTCTCATCGAAAATGGGGACATGTCCTTGCAATATTTGACTGTCGTAGGACATAGCCTCGGTGCTCATGTTGCTGGTTTTACTGCTAAAAATCTTAAAGTTAATCTTCACCTTCTCGTTGCTTTGGATCCAGCATTACCGTTATTTAGCTACAAAGACTGTTCATCAAGAGTGTGCAAGACTGATGCTCAGTTTGTCGAGTCGATTCAAACCTGTGGAGGGAGATTGGGATTTTCGGCACCAATTGGGAAGTTGGTTTATTATCCCAATGGAGGAGTACAACAGCCTGGATGTGGACTCGATGTATTAGGAAGCTGTGCGCATGCAAGATCGGTTATTTATTTCGCTGAAGCAATTTCCAAAGATGATTTTCCTACTATTAAGTGCAAGAGTTATATAGCAGCTACATTAGGTAATTGTGGGATGTCGTACAGTGATGTGAGAATGGGAACGACTTCCAGCTATGGAAAAAATGGAATTTACTATGTTCCTGTAAATAGTGAACCTCTTTATGGAAAGGGTACACCATTAATTAACTAAGTTATAGGAAGGCTTTAATTATAATTATGTTGTTTTTTTTTGTTGATCCAATTCGTGGTATGATACCAAAAAAAAAATCAAATTAAATGTTATCGATACATGGGCATGCAAATACAAATATGACCTAAAAGCTGACGAATTTTTGAATAACCTACATACATATACCTAACTTACTATTTAGATTAACAACTTATGTAAAAAAAACTACTTTAACAACTTTTTACTGTCAAAAATAAATATCCTCACATTTAGGTTCATTGACAACAAATAATGCAATTGACTCTGATGTTTTGAACAAAAAATTAAACGTGTGGATTTTGGTCTCGCTGGAGCCGATACAGATACTTAATCCTGAACACTTTTGGGCCGTAAAAGATGCCGACTTTGGCTGTCAACATGAAAAGATACCATCTCAGCACTCGGTTTGAGTAAGACGTATTAAGCCTAAGAGGAACCAACCAACGCAAGTTAAACGAATACTAAGTGTTTGTAATTTACTTCCGTTGACAATTTTACGTTGATCTCCGCCAACAAGCTCCGCAAAAATGGGAGGAGGACGCCACACTGAAAATGACAGGTTGCACAGTGGTAGGTAACGTTGAAGATGAATATGAAGCTGAAGATGGAGATGAAGATGAAGCTGAAGATGAAGATGAAGATGAAGATGAAGATGAGGATGAGGATGAAGATGAGGATGAAGATGAGGAAGAAGATGAGGATGAAGATGAGGATGAGGATGAAGATGAAGATGAAGATGAAGATGAAGATGAAGATGAAGATGAAGATGAAGATGAAGATGAGGATGAAGATGAGGATGAGGATGAAGATGAGGATGAAGATGAGGATGAAGATGAAGATGAAGATGAAGATGAAGATGAAGATGAAGATGAAGATGAAGATGAAGATGAAGATGAAGATGAAGATGAAGATGAAGATGAAGATGAAGATGAAGATGAAGATGAAGATGAAGATGAAGATGAAGATGAAGATGAAGATGAAGATGAAGATGAAGATGAAGATGAAGATGAAGATGAAGATGAAGATGAAGATGAAGATGAAGATGAAGATGAAGATGAAGATGAAGATGAAGATGAAGATGAAGATGAAGATGAAGATGAAGATGAAGATGAAGAGGAAGATGAAGATGAAGATGAAGATGAAGATGAAGATGAAGATGAAGATGAAGATGAAGATGAAGATGAAGATGAAGATGAAGATGAAGATGAGGATGAAGATGAGAATGAAGATGAGGATGAAGATGAGAATGAAGATGAGGATGAAGATGAAAATAAAGATAGAAGTGTTTGGGTGCTGTAGGGTTTTTCTCCACGGGTGGTGTCTAAATTGCTTTGAGAGATTACGATTTCATGTATTCGATATAAAGTAATGGACTTGGCCGGGATTCAAACGCACGACCTTCCATTCAGTAAGCCAATACACTACTACTGCACCTATGCCACTCTTCGGGTGTATACTTCTTCTACTTCTACTTCTTCTAAAGCTTAATAATTCTTATGGTATATTAATTTTGACTTATAGTAGGTAACATACCTTAATATTGCTTGTAGACCCCTTTAAGTTACTATAATTGGGATAAGTATCGATAGTAAATTAGATCTAGCCATGTCCACCCGTCCGTCTGCCCGTCAGAAAAAATTGGGCCCTCAACCTCGAGATAGAAATCTGAAATTTTGAACCATACTTTCTAGGGACACGAAATAATCAAGTGTTAGAGTTTAAGAATTATTTATCAAAGGAATCTAAATTCGAGGTAGAAAGCTGAAACTCCAAATTAATTGTCTTTAGGGGCCCGATATGCTCATGTGATTTTTAAAATCCGCCCACAACTTAAAAAAAAAACTACTACTCGTATTTTATCAAAAAGTCAAAGTTTTTGCTGCGAAGCAGACATTTACAGCTAGGTTCCAGAAAACGAGTGAAATGAAATCGAAAGTAAAATTGTAAATCGACTGAACTTGTTTTCTGTGTTCCACTTCAAGGGAAATTAAAAACAACTGATATCTGTCAGATACTACACAATTATGTTGATTTTAGTAATTTGTTTTATTTTCACATTTTTGTGTTGAATTGTGAGTAGTGCGAGGTTTAAAGCTTGCCTTGTAAAAATTGGAATTTCATTTCCTTTAATTTAAGTTTCTTTTGTTTCAAAACTATTTCTTCCTTTCGGCATTTTTCTATTTCTAGATTATGCCTTTGTATTTCCTCATTTTTATTAAGCAAAATATTTAAAAAAAAAATTCCGTTTATTTTGGAGTTTCCTTATCCCATGCTCGACATCTTTTAACACGCGATTTTTGTTTTAAGTTTCCAAAAACCCTCTATTTCTTTTCCCACTTTTGCAATAGATTCATTTTGTTGATTCAAAAAATCATTTAAATTATCATCAAATGAACCCTGCATCTTTCTTTTCCTGCTGGGAGCATTCAACGGTTCACCTACCTACGTCTTCCAAAACATCGGGTGTGTTGTTTGAAGCATTCTCGTCACATATTACTTCTGTTGAAAAAAAATCGACCGTGTGTGGAATCCCTTCAACAACGGTGTATATTCCGCATATTTTGGCCACCGTGTCCTCCGTAGCCGATATTACAAATTTGTTGAACGGTCCACCACCTGTTGATACGTCCCCAGCCTTGTTGTGAGTTAATTTTGTCCTTATAGAAGCCTTCCAATCCGTCCAAACCTTTGGAAAAAATATAAAAATTAACGAAATTTCTCGAATATTATTAGTTGAACAAATTATTTTTTTAGTTTTGTATTACTATTTACTTTTTTCCACCCATTGGCATCCTTTTGCGTGGCTGTTTAGGCCATTTTTTTACTCCTCCCACAGGGCTTCAGCAGCTACGCGGTCCCCTTTTGTGAAACCTCTTGCAAGGTCCTTATATTTCTCCATAAAAGCAATAAATATTACTTCTTGAGCATTATTTTTATTTTTACTCTTGACGGGTTGGGGTCGAAATTCTGCCGAGGTCAAAATTCTTTTTTTCAGAATTCTTTTTTTCAAAATTCTGCTTTTCAAAATTCTGCTTTACAAAATTCTGCTTTACAAAATTCTTCAAATAATAAAAAGAGAGGTTTGGAAAATGTTTAAAAGCGCGCGCTTTTTAACATTTTCCAAACCTTGTTTGGAACATTGCACCACTCGTTATAGAAGAAGAGGTAAAATTAGTTTTTTTTTTGGTTTTAAGATTTCTCTCTTGGTTTAGACAAATATTCTGTTAGTATACCTTTGTGAGTGAACGTGTGCTTTGTCTAGTTTCTTGATGCTGTTGTTTTTTTTTTGGTAATTTCAATTATGAAATAATTTGTTATTGTTGGCTGTTTTTTTTTGTGTGTTCCTGGTACCCACCTGTGTACCTTCTTTATAAGAAATATATTGTAGTTTGTTGACAAAGTTGAAAAATATTTTTTTTCTTTAAATTCGTAAATTGGAAAAAAAACAGAATTAGCAGAATTTATTTGTTTAAAATATTGCCTGTCGGAATTTTAAAAAAACAGAATTTTGAAAAGCAGAATTATGTAAGACAGAACAGAAAAAAAGCAGAATTTTGAAAAGCAGAATTTTTGTGTTAAAAGTCAGAATTTTGCAAAGCAGAATTTTGAAAGCAGAATTTCGACCCGCTCCCAAATAAAATATTTAAAGTGGTTATTGTTATGGTTCAATAGAATATATTTGTTTAAATTGAGTTTTTTACTTACACTTTCAATCGCATCAGTTGCTTCCACTATTTCACATCAAAAAAAAAGATCGATTTGAAATCACCTTGAAATCGACAAAATCGAATTGTGAAACACAACAATTTCACTTGTTTGCATTTCGAAAAATTTGAAATCGAAATCGATAATGGTGAAATGTCGAACACCAAATATGATTTTCGATCGATTTCAATTTCATTTCGAGTGAAAGTGAAATGTGGAACCTAGCTAGCAGTCGCGAGGCGCCCATATGACTCCATTCACGCCGAGTTACCTTTTAAAATTCTACTTTTCAACAATGTTTCAATCCAACAAGCAAGATGCATCTTAATGTGTGTATATAAACATAAGATTTGTATGTTTCCTACACCTGCACTTGCAAGCAACAAATTCTACCAACCCACCACCTGCTATTCACCTGCTCTCATATCGTTCTACTGCTCTACGCACACAAATACTCACACCATTGCATGCCTATTCTTCAACAACACATACTCCTCTCCATACCCCATAAGAAACACATACGAAAAGCGATAGCAAAACAAAGCATAGTAACCCGGAAATTTTCGCGTTATGAAATATGTGGCTGGTTAGAACAAATTGGCTTTCTTTCCTTGTTTTCCCCTTATCGTTCACCGCGTTTGACTCCTCTCTGTTTGATACACGCTTCCTTATGCAAAAATATAACCCGCTTTTCAGCGACTTATTTGGCGAGTTTTGTATGTAGCTGAGGTGAGTTCTGTTTGAAAAATTCAGTTGTGAAGCAGACTGCGATGTGTAACTTAAAGTAATATTGAGTGGAATTATTGTTGTGCAATATATAATTATTATTTAAAGTGATCGAAAACGGTGAAAAGTGTGAGAGGTGTGAAAAGTTTAAATTGTTTTGTTTTCAGTTAGATTCAGCAAAGGAGAAAATGGCATTATTAACAGTAAATTGTTGTTTAGTAAATTTGCTTTTGGAAGAAGACAATTATTTTTGTAAGTTGAGTTTTCTTAAAAAAAAAAAGTTATAGAGATAGGACGCTCTACTCCTTCTATGAAAATAGATTATAAGCACAAGGATGGTTTTGTTTCGCATTTCAACGCATCCATATATCAAAAATATACTTGGTTGACTGGTTGTTGTAAGCTCAATAAAATGTTTTGTTTTCCTTGCCTCCTTTTTCTAATTCTCCTAGTGTTTGGAGTCGCACGGGCTACGCTGACAAAAACAATTTAATTAATTCGGCAAATAAACATGTCAAGACGGAAAAACACATTCGTAGCTGTTTATCTTTGCACGAATTCGGTACTGATCGTATTGAAACCTCGTTAGGTAATTCCTTTGTAGCTCACAACAAAAAAGTTGATAGAAACCGTAAACTAATGGAACGTTTTATAGATACGGTAGTTCTTTTGGGCATACAGGAACAAGCATTTCGGGGTCATAATGAAAAGCCAGATTCTAATAATCGTGGCAATTATGTCGAAACATTTTTATACTTATCTAAGTATGACCAGTTAATGGACTCTCATTTGGAACAGTGTTCAAGTGCACGTAATCCGGTTTTTTCGGGTCTATCAAATGACATCCAAAACGATTTAATACAAAGTATAGCCGCAGTGATCAAATGCGAAATTAAAGTAGAAATAAGTGAAACGCCATTTGTGTCCATCATGATTGATGAAACACCAGACATGAGCCATATGGAGCAACTTAGTGCCGTTTTGCTTTACTTATCGGAGGAAGAAGTAGAGGAAAGGTTTCTTGGGTTTTTTGACGTGAGTGAGAGTCGAAATGCCGATGAGCTCTCAAAACACATTTTCAATATACTTGATGTATACGGTTGCAAGGAGAAATTAGTTGGGCAATCTTACGATGGGGCCGCGGTTATGTCAGGGGAAGTAGGTGGTGTTAAAAAAAAAGTCCTGGATGCTTGTCCAATGGCTTATTTTATTCCTTGCTACGCACATGTTTTAAATTTGGTGTTATCTCAATCACTGGAAAATATACCTGAATTGAAAGTTTTTTTTGGCAATATAAACACAATAGTACGCTTCTTTAATAAATCAACTAAACGTTCAAATATTTTAAAACAAATAGCAAACAGACGCATGCCGGGAGTATCAGAAACTCGCTGGCATTACCATTCCCGAATAGTTAACGTTATTTTTAACTGTGGATTAGATATTATTGAAACTTTTAAGCAAATATTAGACCATCCAAAAGAATGGGACACTGACGCACTTTCAATGGCCGAAAGTTTATTGCTTAAGTTAGAAGGGAAAGATTTTTGCTTTTTACTGCACGCGGTTTCCGAAATATTTGCTAAAACCGATGCATTGTTTAATTTAATACAAAATAAACAAACAGATGTTGAAGTTGCTAAGCGAGAAATCGAGTGTTTTGAGTCTTGGCTTTCTACCGAGTTTCTAAACTAAGCTCAGTAGTTCTGTAGAGCGCGCGAGTGAAATAAGCAAGTCTTACTTCAAATCCTGTTTGAAGCAACTTGCAATTATTAACGAATCAACCCAAAAGAGGACACACGATTTGGTTACCACAACTCACCTCAACAATGAGCTGTCGAAATTGTCCGTTCCCCTCTCAACGCTTAACTCCCAAATAGTTCAACTTAACACGTACATGCGTGACCATTTAACAGTCCTTGGAGATCTACACGCTGCGGATAAATCGAATGCGATCCACACAGCTGGTATTAAATCTTTGGCTGCTGCAACGACCGTTCAGAATGAACACCTGGATGTAGTAGAAGCTAATTTAAGGTCTCTCAGAGAAGAATCGGCCCATATTAAGTTAGCTGTAATAGATATTGCGGAAGAGATAAGATGTGTTTCTAGCAATTTGGAGTTCAACCATTACCAGCAACCACACAATAACACTTCCATACTCGATGAGCTGCTGAACATCACGTCGCCCCAAACTGCAATTCCACTTGCTCGCCCAACTATTCACTTGGAACCAATAATTTCCAATAATCACCTGACCTGCACGACGACCACAACAACTCTAACGCTACCTGGGACTTTAAAAACAGCCATAACAGCCCTGGACAAGCCCACTCCTATCACAACTCCAGCCGCCATCAAGGGACCACCTACACCGATCTACCTTAACCGATTCGGCACGCTATGGACACTGGCTGATTGGAACAAAAGGCTGGACAAAATTCAAAAAGACGATTCATTCGTCATAAAAAGCGCCCCCCGGCACGCTGACGCCTCTTGGTTGAAGAACTATTTCCAGCAGAAATTCTCTATCACCATTGCCAACTGTCAGAAGATTTCCCCGGCTAAGTCCAATAGTAGCAGTTTCGAACTCGACATACCCTCGAAATACAACTGGCTTTTTTCGAGTCCCTCCAACGAAGTGAATTTAGGAGATATGTCCATCACGAAATGGTCTAACGCAGGAGTTGTTCGGCCTAGGATGGGATCCAATAGCGTTAAGTCTAACATTAAGCCTACTAAACGTAAGTCATATAATCCCATGTCCAACAGTAACCTCGATCCTAACTGGAGTTTCAAAGCTGGAACTTTTCCATTATTCTCCCCTCAACTCCGTCAACCCATTCCCATTTCTCAACCCGCCCCCAAAATATCTACTCCTTCTCGCTACCATAATTCCTCTAAGCTGTCATCTCCTCACAGTTCCTCCACTCGACCCATGACCAACTCGACGTCACTAGGGCTTCAACCAAAACGGGTATCTTTTAATTTGACCCCAAACTCCACTGACCCTTCGAAACATACTTCAACTTCTGCTACAACTTGCTCCAATTACCCGAATTTCGTTCACTCCCATATTCTCAATCCTGCCCAGACTTCCCATATTAACACGCCAACCCCAACCTCTGAAGCGTTTATCGATCCTTTACTTCCCCCAACCATCAAACTAACATCCAAATTTGTTACCCCTACGTCCTCGAACAATGACCTCGACGGCCGTTACGTTATGGCTCGGCTTCGAGATCACAGACTCTTTGAAAACGTTCGCCTATACCTTGCCTACTTGCACGACAAACCTGAATCAAGGAAAGACCAAGACGAATATTCAAATCTCAATTCAGAAAGAAGGCCTCCCAACTGATCCCACTGCACTCCGTGATATTTACACCCGCTTCCATGAAAGCTTTAACATTTCCTCTACTAATGTGGCTAAGGATCTATCTGCTTTTGCTTCTCATATTAACTCCAAACGTATCTCATATCTTCAACGTAACCGAGTTGATCACAATAATTTTTTTCGTCCCTAAATCACCTTTGGCCGCCTCAGATCTGAAATTGCCTCTATCCTTCTACTATCAAAACGTAAGAGGACTACGCACCAAAACTCACGCAGTTTTCCGTCGTACTCACACTCTTCCTTTTGATGTTTATGTTCTTACCGAAACTAATCTTTCCACGAATATCTTAAACCAAGAGTTGTTTCCAGCATCTTTCAACGTCTTTCGTGATGATAACGTCACTTGTCTTCTAGACATACTTCCCTGCCGTGGCGTTCTCATTGCAGTTCATAACAGCTTGAACTCTTCCATCATCTCAACATCAACCTCCCCTCTTCTAGATTTTGTTGTAGTACTAATCTCGCTCGTTAACCGTTCTCTCTACGTAATGTGCTTCTACATACGTCCGTCTCAACCCATCGAATCCTACCAACTCGTCGAGGATGCCATCGACCATTTACTTGATACTTGTAAGCCAAACGATGAAATCATAATTTTCGCCGATTTTAATCTGCCTAATCTACAGTGGAGCTTAACGGAAGATCAATCTTTCTTCGTCCCAATAAACCCGATATCTAGTAAGGAATGCCTTTTTGTCGACCGCGTAACCGATTCTGGTCTTTGTCAAGTCAGTGGTGTTCAAAATTATATGGGACGACAGTTGGATCTTGTTTTCACAACTGACCCTGTAAACTCCTCAACCATTGAAAGTTCTTTACACCTTTCTACTATTGACGCTTACCACCCTCCTCTGCTCCTTTCTTTCTTTTATCACCCCTCTTCCCAATCCCTGCCTCCAACTAACCTGTACTCCTACGACTTCCACAAAGCTAACTTCCGAAAGATCAATGACTTTCTGAGCAGAATCGAACTCAACTTCTCGAACTTATCCGTTGATGAAGCTGCCACCCGTTTTTATGACGAAATCTTTAAATGCATTTCCTTATTCGTTCCTTATTCGCGCCATAAAATCTCACCATCTTCCCCTCCATGGTATAATAGGAAACTGCGTTCACTTCGTAATAAACGTAACAAACTATGGGCGATCTATCTTCTAACCAGAACTACTACAGATTATTCGAATTATCTCGGTTCGTACTTACAGTTCTCTAACCTTTTTCACTGTCTCTATCAACGCTATCTTTCTGATGCTCAAGCTAACCTCATCAAGGACCCACGGTCATTTTTTCATTTTGTTAATTATAAAAGGAAATCTGATGGATATCCCTCCTCACTCTTGTTTGAAGGCGAGTCCTTAACGGACCCATTTGTAATCGCAAACTCTTTTGCTACCGCGTTCAAGCAGTCCTTCACTGACGACTGCCCTGAACCGGATCACTCCTACTTCAGTTATCTGAAAAACTATACCGTTGGCCCATTCATTTTACCCACCTTTGACCATTCCACGGTGTGTGACAGACTTCTTCATCTCAATGATGAATTTGTACCCGGCCCAGACGGCCTTCCAGCCATTCTTCTCAAAAATTGTTCTGCGATTCTTTCACCTTTCATTGCCAATCTCTTCAAACATTCCTTATCTCTTGGGAAATTTCCTAAAATCTGGAAAACGTCCTTCATTTCACCTGTTCACAAAAAAGGGCCAAAGAATGACGTATCTAACTGTCGACCTATTGCCAAGCTGTCGCATTTACCCAAGGTTTTCGAAAGTATGATGTACGATTCATTATCCTTTCAGTACAAGTCTCTTATCTCCCCCCTTCAGCACGGTTTCCTTAAAGGTAGATCCTCAACCACCAACCTTATTGACTTTGTCTCCGTTACACTTTCTGCTTTAGAAAGTGGCAATGAAGTGGATTTAATCGCTACTGACTTCAGTAAGGCGTTTGACAAAATATCTCATCGTTTGATTCTTTTCAAACTCTCCTTCCTTGGCTTCGATCCCCCACTATTGAATTGGTTTTCTTCTTACCTTGAGAACCGATCTTATAATGTTCGTTTTCGTTCTGTTCTCTCTTTGCCTTTTAAAGCCACCTCTGGTGTTCCACAAGGTAGCCACCTTGGACCTTTGATTTTTATTCTGGCTATAAATGATATTGACAACGTCATCAACTTCTCCTCCATCTCCCTCTATGCCGATGACGCTAAATTCTTCAAAATCATTTCTTCTCCACACGACTCTGATCTTCTTCAACAAGACCTCAATAGTTTTTCGGTCTGGTGTCAAAAGCTTAACTTTCGGTCACATATTGACGAGATAATCAATAAAGCTAACTCAGCCCTTGGTTTCGTCAAACGGTGGTCTAAAGAATTTACCAATCCCAACGTGACAAAATCCCTTTACATTACCTACGTCCGCCCACTCCTAGAGTACGCTAGCCAAGTGTGGGCACCATACTACCGGGTCCACATTACAAGAATCGAAAGCATTCAACGTCGATTTCTCCGTTTTGCTCTTCGTGCGCTCCCGTGGAATAATCACCTTATCCTTCCACCATATCACGAACGCCTTAATTTAATAAACCTTCAGACCCTTGAAAAAAGAAGAGATGTGGCTGACATTCTGTTTATACATCGTCTTCTCACTGGCGCTCGCAGAAGGTCAATTCTAACCACCTCCTCTTTGATTTTAATCACTGCACTTCCTCCCTCAAATCTACCCCCCTCCACCCCTCACCATCCACCTAATTAGTTTTAAGTAGTTTTTAAGCCCTAGCTGTAAGTCTTAGTGTAATTAGTTTTTTAAGACCTAAATACGAGTAGCTTGTATTAAGCTGAATAAATGGGGGTGTATGCCCCCACCAAAATTAAACAAATTTGATTTAATTTTTGAAAGTATAAATGATTGTGCTGAACCTCCACGGAAACGCAGATAACTTGATTTTGATTTAAAGACTCACTATAAGCACCTTTTTGTCGAAATAAAGGACAATATTATATCTCAAATTAAGACACGATATAAATCGTGTTTTTTTGGATTTACTCAATAAATCAAAATACATACAGTCGTTTTGCTCAGTCAAGCCCAGATGATAAAATATCTTCGGTGATTAAGTTTTTCCCTGGAATTTTCGATTTTGCAGGTTTAAAAAATGAGCTGAAAGTTCTTTATACTACGTCTTCACTTCAACCACTTGACGTTTTATCCCTCTATAAACATTTAAGAAGTTAAATATTGTGTGAAACATTTCCCCAAATGTTAAAATTAAGTGGACTATTTTTAACACTACCAATGACTGTCGCTTCCGTGGAGAGATCTTTTTCCACTCTGAAAAGAGTTCATACATATTTGAGAAATTCTCAAGGAGAAGACAGGCTTTTTGATTTAGCACTTTTATCCATAGAAAAGCGACTCCTTTTAAAAATAAAAAGTAGGCCTAACTTTTATGAAAGAGTTCTTGCAGAATACGTGAAAAAAGGTAGAAGAATAGACTTAGAGTACAAATAAAAAAAAATATTTAACAAAACTTTTCACATTTTTATCCAAATTCTACTGTTTTTGATTTTAAAAAATATTAATCATTAATATTTTCTCTTTTTAACTTTGTACAAAAACTATTTTTAAAATATTATTATATATTAAAATATTTTTATATATTATAGATATAAGATCTATACATTTTTGTAAATATTATGCGTGAAGCTTTTTAATTTAAATTTTTATTTATGTATTTATTTATTTAACAAACCGTGATTTATGAAGTTCCTTTTTTTTAATACTTACTATCAATTTTCTTTAAGGTACAGCATTTGCATCTGCCAAAAAGGTTTCTTTCGAAGCCACTTTTATTATACTTTAGGTTCATTGTAAATTTAAGCTTAAATGACTTGAAGTATAAAAAATTGGCTTGAATTGCTTTACTTCTATGCGATTTGTAGTAAACAATATAATTTCAGAAAGCGTTTGCAGGTGCATATTTTTTCCGACTTACCATTTAACATTTTCCACGCCACGCCACTGCGTAGCTATAATATATAATGTCAAGAGCCCTTAATGCTAATGTGTAAAGATGTTTAAAATCCGTTTACGAAAACGTATCGCGTGGACAAATAAGCAGTTAATAGGAAATCAAATAAAGACTCACCTCGAATTGGCGTTATTGCCTATAAGCAGGGTTCCTCTCCTTGCATATACTGTTGCTGCGAGCTGCTGTGGGTCTTCGCTGGGTCATAGGGTTTGAGGATGGTTTCCTGACAGGAGGCCAGTGTAATGTATTAAATGTGTATGTTGTATCAGCGGATGAACGGGGTACCACGTATGATAGTTGCGGCTTCTGCTAATGTATTGGCAAACTGTAGAAGTAACCCCGCTGCTACTGTGACAAGGTGCTTCATCTTGTTAAAAGAACATCTCCCTTCTCTGAACAAGAGAAACATCTTCAAGTGGCTCCGGCAATTGTTGTCCAAAAAGTTCCAGGTAGTAATGGGAATTAACTGTATAAAAAAGAACGTGCGGGCCTACTAAAATGTTTTCTATTAACCCATCCCAAACATTTACGCTAAGCTTCTTAAGCAAACCTAATAAGCAACACATTTTGAAGAAGTTCTTTGATGGGAAGTAATAATAACACAGTTATCAAATTCTTACCTTTGAAATGATGTTGTGCGTATTAAATGGGGGTCGGAGTCTGACCAATGGTGCAAATTATGATGGTTTGTAATCCCATCTCTTCTGAATCGCGCTTAGTCAGCCCACAGAAAGTTCTTAAGGAAAGTCATCTGCCTGGTTTTTGCAGTAGCCATTGGTGAAATTCCACTCTGCTTTTCGCATCTCCTGGTGGTAAATTGTATTCTGGTGTTAAATGAAAAGCGTGTAGTCGATTACTTTTTGGATTTCTCTTAATCCTGGTCCTGTGAAGTTCCAACAGCTCAGCTAGTCTGCGGACGCGCCTCAAGGCTGAACTTCCACAGCACGCAAGACGCCACCCTCAACTTCTGCCACCGCTGCGTCTGAATATTGTTCCTTTTTATTTGGTGCAACTGACCCTATCAGCAAGGCGCTGATACGTATCAGCGAATAGCCAGCTACATCGTGTTCTATGATTTGGGGATTTCAAGAGTAATTCAGTAGTTTACGAACAGTAAAGTTAATTAACATTATTTTTACAAAATTTTTCGACGATAAACATTTTATAAAACAGAAAAAACTATTGAGTAAAAATGTTAATAAAAAGTCAAAAAATATTCATATTTTGCATTTTAAGGGGCCATAACTTTTTTGTAGCTGCACAGATGTACCCGAAGTGTTTAGGTATGCGCTACTAAATTGTCTTTCCAAAATGTACAAAATACCTATTGTAGCCACAATAGTTTAGAAGTTATAGCCTTTAAGGTGGTTACACCGCCAAACTACCTAAAGGTCACCCACTTTGAACTTGAACTTGAAATGGGGTGAGAATAGACCCTCCCTGCCATACAATTTTTTTGTTGCGGAACTTCAGGAATCTTCCCTTAAGGGATTATACTGCTTAACTGGGAATAAGACACCCTGTATATTAATCCATTGAAGACAAATTAGTATGAATTATTTCGAGGTGGTCGATTTGTTTAATGTCCGAACCTTTTTAATGTTTTAGCTAACCCACTGACTACATAAGCGGATACATAATACATTTGTTTGACATTGAAATAGAGTTTCTGAATTAGATAGATACGAGTAGATAGTTTTGATTTATTATTTCATTCTTTCTTCTGTTACAATATATTTCTATACATAAATCTTTGTAACATGGCTTTTGCCGTCTGCCCGATTGACATTGAATGTTTTCAACAGTAATAAATAGTTTGATTTGTAGTTAATTTGCTTGATAAAAAATTATTAAAAAATTATAAGTAGGATTAATTTGTGTATTCAATTGTTTCTAAATTAAAATTCTTCATTTATAATTTGATTTCTATAAGTTATTGCTGTTTTATAGTAGTTAAACATAGGGACGGGCTACAGTCCGCTTGGGCGAACTGTTGGATACCCTATTCTTATTCCTATCACTCATAAGTTAAGAACGCTCTACATATTTTGTTATATAACATTTAAAAAAAATTATCTAAAAAAAACGAAGCTTTTGTAAGAAAAAACGCTCCCTAGCTCAAACTTGGGTTTTTCAATAAAATTGTTTTATTTCATTGTGGGCGTGTCAGTAGGCGGATTTAAAAAAAATACGCATGAGCATTAAGGGCCCCTAAAAAGTATATATTATAAATTTCAGCTCCCTAGTTTTTTTTAAAAAAAAAAAAAAAAATGTGGGCGTGTCAGTAGCCGGATTTTGAAAAATATTTACACATGACCATACAGGGCCCCTAGAGAATATGTACAAGGTGGCGCAAAAGTAATCCTCCTATCAGAAAATGCTATAAATTTTGCGATTGGCCCCTAATGTCAGTTCTGTTTTGACATTTGTGTAGTAAACACATGCGAAATACACGTTAATAAACAATGTTACGCTACACTGCTCCAGAACGCGGAATATTGGTGACTATTTATTTGAGCAATAATCGGTCGGTGACTTTGGCACAACGTGTCCAACGTCCAACGCCTACTGGTGAAACACTGCGACGTTTAGCCGCTCGCCTCGAAGAGACTGGCACAACACGAGATGCTGCCAGGCGTGGCAGACCCCGGAGTAGCCGTTCTGCAGAGAATATTGCTGCTGTAGCCGAAGATGTCATGGAAGCGCCGTCGACATCGACCAGACGACGTGCCACGCAGATGGGTATCAGTCGACGGTCTTTACAGCGAATTTTGGTACAAGATTTGAAGATGTTTCCGTACAAAGTCCAGACGGTGCATCAGCTGTTAGCTGCTGACCGCCAATCGCGTCTAACATACGCTCAAGCCATCCTTAATCACCACCAAGAGGAAGATGATTTTTCATCAAAAATAATCATGAGTGATGAGGCCCATTTCCATCTTAGCGGGTACGTAAATAAGCAAAATTTACGCTTCTGGGGCACTGAAAATCCGCGTGTAACCCACGAAGAGCCATTACACCCGCTCAAAGTCACTGTATGGTGTGCTGTTTTCGCTGGAGGAGTCATCGGACCTTTTTTCTTCGAAGACGTCGCGGGCCAAACGGTTACTGTGAATGGTGAGCGCTACAGAGCAATGATCAACGAGTTCTTTTTGCCGCAACTTAATGAATTGGGATTGGAAAACATGTGGTTCCAACAGGACGGTGCAACGGCACACACTGCACGTGCCACCGATATGCTGAAGGATGCATTTCCCGGGCGCCTAATCTCCCGTTTTGGCGATTTGCACTGGCCAGCAAGATCGCCTGATTTGACCGCTCCAGACTTCTTTTTGTGGGGCTTTTTGAAGTCGCGGGTTTATGTCAACAAGCCCCAGACTCTTGCAGCTCTTAAAGACAATATCCGTCAACAATGTGAGGACCTATCGCCGGAAGTTTTGGCCAAAGTGATGGAAAATGCCATAAAAAGGGCTCAAATGACAATCAACTGTGGCGGCGGCCATTTACATGACATCATATTCTCGACTTGATGTAAAAAAAATTAAAAGACCAAATAAAAATAATCCACAAGAAGAATCAAAGTTTTTCATTTTCAGCCAAAAAACATCGGAAGGTTATTTTTGCGTCACCTTGTATTATAAATTTCAGCTCCCTAGCTCAAACTTTGGATTTTCAAAAAAAATGTTTTATTTAATTGTGGGCGTGTCAGTTTGCGGATTTTGAAAATTTTATCTCCCGAGCAGTTTTAGGAGCCATAGATCATATATAAAAAATTTCAGCTTCCTAGCTCAAAATTCGATTTTTTCCAAAATTTTGTTTTTTCTGAGTTTGTGGGCGTGTCTGTGGGCGGATTTCAAAAATTCGTAAACTTGATTATTTCGGGACCCTAGAGAGTATATGGTTAAAATTTCAGCTCTCTAGGCCCAGTTTAAAGGCCTAATTTTTGCCGACGGACGGACGATGCTGATCATAAATATAGTAACTTTTAGGAGTCTACGGGCAATATTAATGTATGTTACAAACTATGCGTCAAAATTAATATACCCTTAGAATAGGGTATAAAAAGTAGATTTGCATCTCTTTCGCAGTTGAGGAGTGCTATGACTTAAACTCCGGATAGAACGTTGCTGCCAAAATAACTTCTTCGAATTTCCTTAAGAACAGGACAACTACCAATAAAGTGCATGACATCTTCTCTTTCCGACAGGTTGCGAAGACTGCAGTTAATCGGTAGATAGGAACGGTGTGGGACATAATTTAGCTCTCCTCTCATTTTAAATATTACTGATATCTGTTCTTAATTGTTAGCGTTGTTGAAGTAATTTTTTTCACATAAATTATGGTTCAAAAGATTATATATCGCACGATGTACGGAGGAAGCAGCAGTATTAATACAATATTCTCTGTATTGCGTATCCACTTTTGAAATGAGTTCCTAGAGCGTTTCCTTTGAATACCTTCCATTGATTTCCACAAGATTAAATTCTATTCCATAGTAGCTCGCAAGATCCTCCAATTTTCTATACCAAAGAATCTTTTATCTATTATTTTCATTCAATTCTTTTAGGGAGTCTTTTTTCGGTGAATTTCTGCTCATTGTCTATGACACACGCAAAATCCATTGTAATTGTTCTTCGTAAATAATGAATTTACAGTGTTACACGTGTTTAAACGCAATCCCCAACTCTGATTCCTTATCGTGCGGTATATGTGCTTTATACATACACAGTGAGTGTGCTGATTTGCAAACTAATTTGATTAATTTAATTAAAGCAAACACTAACATTTTTTTTCAAATGTGATAAGTGCTTGAAGAATCCTGTATTTATTTGCGCGCAAAAAATATTTGATCGTTATATTCGTGGTAACACACGCGACCAAAGAAAAGCAAAGGTCGTCGAACACGTCAAACTGTCCACCACAAATAGATGTGCACTCTCTTCGCCTGCTTTGGATCGTCTTACTGTGAAAAATAACAAGTGTTCTCCTGCTATTTCCCGTCTAAAAGCTGTTGCCGCCCGTTCTTCAGTTACTGCTACTGTCTCTTCAGCTGGTACAAGTGGTATTAAATCGAAAAAGAAAGCCGAAAAAGCTCTCCCATCGTCATCTCCAAACCTCCTCAGTAATACATACTTGGATAAGAGAAACGTTATCTCTAGAACAGGGAATAACCTGATCGAGGATGTTATTGTTTCTGCTGAGGCTGTTATAGTTTCTGCTGAGGATGTTAGAGTTTCAGATATACATCATGATGATGAATATGATATGAGAAACTCTTCACATGATCCGTTGTCTGCTGCTGCAATTTCTCATGACAAAAACGACTTATCATCTGTTGTTCGTGCTCATGGTGAACCCGTCGGCACTTATTTAATTCAAGATGATAACAATAATATGATCGCTGATGTTGATGTTGATGCTGCTGTTTGTGCTGTGCATGAACGAAATGTGGAACCATTGGATTCTACCATGGTTGAAAATAATGCTAATCAAAATCACAACTTGAATAAAATCGCAAATGTAAATATAGTAATTTTGGAATAAATTCATGTCTGATTTTGTGCCATAAATACGGTGACCATATGTCACGTATTTCAATAGCCTGTCCCGGCTTTTTTTTAAGAAATACGGGACATATAAATGTCCCGTATTTGTCTATCTATAACACCTGCTACGAATATTTGAGTCAGTGCGATGCATCTTTACAAGAAGTTGAAATTTAAAGCTAGGTTGTTCTTCGAAATGTACCTTCCTGGCCAGATGTAGAAGCAAGCAGCTCAGCTTTTGTTAAGGAAAAGCGAAGCGATACAAAAATTGATGACTCGCATTATTTAATGAGTTTAATTGCTTAAAATCTTTTATAAATTTAGATCCAATTAGAGAATGGTTAAACAACAGAAAAACAGTGGGTGCAAAATGGGCAGATATTTCTACACATTTCTCAGAAAAAAACATTGCTTTCGCTAACCTTTTACAAATTGTCAAATTCAGCTGGTGTCTACCAGGTTCAAATGCTCACACGAAAAAAGTTTTTTCGATAATGAACAATGTATGGACCAGCGAAAAAGCCCAGCTAAATGTAAAAAAACCCTAAAAGCTATATTAATTGTAAAGTGCAATTACAAGTTGTCTTGAATTCAAAAATTATTTAAAAGAAAACGACAATATTGTTAAACAGATTTGTTCATCCAATAAGTATTCAGAAAGAACTTATGTTCGGCAACTTCCATTTTTTTAACTCGTACATTAATATTGCATAATGAATGAAAGAATGATTTTCTTATATTTTTTTCTTATTAGTTTTACGAGTATTATTCATTAATTATTATTTAATGTGTTGTTTTTGTTGTTTACTGAAGGCTAATTTATTTTCGTTATTTAATAAGAAATTTAAGTTTATTCCCATTGAATATGTTACGTCTTGAAGACTTTATTAATATTTATTGTTCTTTTTTTCTTAAACAATTGTTTTTTTGGTTTTTATTGAAATAATCCAATACGACATTTTTTTGTTATTTTTGCCAATTGTGTGCATTGTGGTCACCGTAGCCATAAATAATCGCTGTAAATCATCCAATGAATCCAATGGTATTATTGTTGCTGTTCGGTCAGATTTATCCTGTAATGAAGTCGTCCTGCCGACTATCAACATCGAACACATCTGTATATCTGTCAGAGTAAATATAAATTCTAAATCAAATGTATTTTTTATTATAAGTTATATGCCTCCAAGTAGTTGCCTCGATTTATATGAAAAACATATAAGTAACATTGAATTTATCAATAACCTCTGTTCTTCATATGATAATATTTGTGTCTTAGGAGATTTCAACCTATCTGATATAAATTGGAAATGGTCAAAAAGCAACAAAATGTTAATACCTTTTTATTTGAAAAAAGATGTGGAACTTATATTTGTTGACTAGATAGATAGATAGATAGATAGATTCTTTATTTTTTCATCATAAAGTTTACAAATTGGTATACTTAAGAATAAAGACATGGCAATACTGCCGTCTGCCTGAGTTGACTATATGTTTTCGTTAAACCTCTTGCAAATTAATAATATCCCTAATACGCTAATGAAGATTTAATTTTTATATCAATATGTTGTGATGAATTCAAAGTTAACTTAACAAACGCTCCTTTTCCTCTTTTAAATGAATCAATAGGTACATCATAAAGAACTCTGTTTTGAAATTGAACTTTATACTTATCCATTAACCGCTGTCAATACAAATGTAAAATCGTATAATTTTTCCAAAGCTAATTTTCTTGAACTTAATAACTTTTTCTTAAATTTTGATTGGTCTAGTGAATTTATGTTCCTAAATCTTAAAAACATGTACCGATGCTTCATTGAAATTTTATCAATGGGTTTTGATAATTTTATCCCTCTTACTCTTATTCTAAAGAAAAAAAAACAGACCCTCTTTGGAGAAATAGACTTAAAAAATTGAAACGTAAAGCATACGCGAAGTATAAGAAAGCAAAAGTTCAAGCGGATTATGTGAAATTTACAAAAATTACATTTTGAATATTGAAAGTAATATCAAGAGCAATTGTAAATCTTTCTGGTCTTTTATAAACTCAAAACGTAAATCAGCTGGTATTCCAAACGTTATGTCATTTAGAGCAGTTGAATCTTCGGATTCAGGTTCAACTGTAGAATTATTTGCAAATTTCTTTGAATCTGTTTATTCAAAATCGCTATTTAATAACAACTCCTCAAAGAATGTTATAAGTAAGATCAATAGTGTATCCATCGAATTGAGCTGTGAAGATTTAACTTCAGCACTTAATTCACTCAAGCCTAATGTTAGTCCTGGACCTGACGGAATACCTGGAGCAGTACTTAAACATTGTTGCAACTCGATTTCTATTCCATTGCTTATTATTTTTAATAAGTCTCTTTAGGAAGGAGTATTCCTGGATGAATGGAAACTGTCATATCTAGTTCCAATTCATAAATCAGGACCTAAGAATATGTTACCGAAAGTGTAACTCATCCCTTGGGTACCAATACTACCTACTAAATGAGCAAGGAAATCCCTCTTGCTCAAAGGTATAGCACTTAGAGTAGGACGGCACAATGCTGCTCGTCAAGTGAGGCAGACGAATTAAGTTCAGTTCTTTTTACGTATCTGACCTGGAAGGGCGCTTGGCGAGTTCGCGCAGTGCATTAGTGTTTCTAGTTAATAATTGTGTTTCCAGTTAATATTTTCAGAAGTGGGATAAAGAATCCATTTTAGAAGTGTCATGAAGTGCTTTGATATTCAAAAAATAATTAAGTAAAAACTAAATAAAAGTGAAACGTATCTGAAGGTGTTCGAATAGAGAGCGTGATCAATTCGGTTAGAAAGTGGATTTTAAGACAATTAAAATAAAAGAACTAAGGAAAGGAGAGAAAAAAAAACAAAAAAGTAAAGGGTAAGTAACATAAAACTCATAAACATGACAGGACGTATAAGGAAAGTACCGAAACGAGTTAAAGATAACGAATTAGGTGAGGTCAATTTAATAAAACTCAAATTACAATTAGAGGAGATGAAACAAAGAAATCTTGTCCTTGAAAAAGAGGTTGCTTTATGCCGTCGCTCACCAAGCCACTCTTCTCAAAATACGGCAACGAATAATCTACCTGGAACCCAAATTTCATTGAGATTAGGCACAGACGAGATAACAAAAATTGTTCCTTTATTTAACCCAGCGAACTCTTCGTCACTAAGCGCATCCCAATGGGTAGAGACGATCGAAAACATTCGTCATCTCTATGAGTGGGACGACCGCAGCACATTGTTTTATGCGTCACTGAGATTAGGAGATGCAGCAACAAATTGGTTTGCTGGGTATAGGGGTGAAATCAGTACCTGGACTGAGTTTAAGATAAGAATTTTGCGGGACTTTTCCTTGGAAGAAAATTCTGCTGATGTGCACTTGAAATTATTATCCCGACAAATTCACGAAGCGGAAAGTTACGATAGTTACGTATATGAGATAGCAGCAATGGGGAAAAGAGGTGGACTGGACAATAGCTCCATAATAAAATACATTATTTCTGGTCTTAGAGACACTACGTTAATGGCCAACTTAATAACAGCCAATTGCAATAATATTCCGGAACTTTTAACAACGATAAAATCATTAAAAGATATACAAAAACAGGCAGAAACGAGACAGCGATTCGAAGATAGCAAAAGTTCCAAAAACATCTCTCAATCTGTTCCAAAACCTCACTATAGTAACTCATTTAATTCGACAGCTCCTTTTTTCAAAAATTCATCTCCCCAAATCTGTTACAATTGTCGTTCGCCTGGGCATCTTGCAAGCCAATGTAAGTCTTCGTATCGAAAGAAGGATCAAAAAACTTGCTATAATTGTGGGTCACCTGGGCACTTTGCTAGCGAGTGCGGAAATAGAAACCGGGTAGGGTATCACCAAATTTCTTATAACCCTAAGCCTCAAAACATACAAAGCCAGCGAAAAGAGCCAATTTGTTATAATTGTCAAACACCAGGTCATCTATCTCGTGACTGCAAGAAACGTCACCATCCGATCAGACGTGATCAAGTTTCCGAAGAACCACCAAGGAAAATACATCAAATACAGCGTGTCGAAGACGAATACGGATTGTTGAAAAATGTCGACATCGATGGATTTCCCATGAAGGCCTTCGTAGACTTAGGAAGCGACTGCACTACAATCAAGAAGTCAGAAATTCAAAAACTAGGTTGGGGAATGGAATATTGTAATACTAAACTACAGGGCTTCGGCATGAATTACAACAATGCCATAGGAAAAATAACAAAAAAGGTGACACTAGGAGAAGTAACACTTAAAATAGATATCATAGTCGTCGAAGATCAACTCCAGGACTACCCCATGATTTTAGGTAGAAACTTCTTAGATTCAAATAAAGTCTGCCTTACAAGGAGAAGTGGTGTACTAACGATAACGGGTAATGAAAATAACCCATGACTAACAAGTGATAATTCAAAATTAAAACGACCCGAATCACATATTGAATTGAACGATATTTCGGTTGGTGATTATAACTGTACGTCTAATGACTATACTCAACTCCTTGAATTGATAAACAAATATCGCGATTGCATTGCCACGACTTTAAGTGAACTCGGTTTAACAGACACAATTAAAATGAACCTTAAATTAAAAGAACAAAAAATAATTCGTTACAAACCATATCGTATACCTTATAATGAACTCCCTCATCTTGATAAAATAATTGACGAACTTTTGGAAAATAAAATTATCGAACATTCGAATTCTGAATTCGCAAGTCCTGCTTTACTTGTTAAAAAGAAGAATGGGTCTTGGCGCCTTTGCATTGATTACCGCCGACTCAATGAAATAACGATTCGCGAAAATTTCCCTGTGCCTAACATGGAAGAGCAAATTAATCTAATGACGGGAGGCCGAATATTTATTGTTCTTGATTTAATGCACGGGTACTACCAAATTCCGATTGAAGAAAATTCAAAATATTTAACATCCTTTGTGACACCTAATGGACAGTTTCAATTTACTCGTGTTCCATTCGGGCTATCGAATTCTCCCTCGGTTTTTATGCGACTCATGAACCTTGTTATACGACAACTAGCATCCAAGAACATTTTAATATACATGGACGATATTGTTTTGTTCGCTGAAGATGTGCCCACCATACTTAAATTGCTGGAAAAACTTTTCATCGTTCTCAGAGATGCGAAAGTAACCCTAAATATAAAAAAATGTGTTTTCCTAGCTAATAAGATAACATATTTGGGGCATGAGATAAGTGAAGGGGGCATAGAGCCAGGGAAAATTAAAATTAAATCAATTGAAAACTTTCCAGTACCTATCAGTACACGGCAAGTAAAACAATTTTTGGGACTGACAAGCTATTTTCGCCGCTTTGTGTTTAATTATGCCAAAATAGCTTCACCGCTGAACGCTCTCCTGAAAAAAGATGCTTCGTTTAAATGGACAAATGAAATGGAAGACTCATTTCAAGCCTTAAAAACGAAATTGTGTGAATCGCCAATACTAGCCATTTACGATCCCAAAAAAGAGCATGAACTCCATACTGATGCTTGTGGCATGGGCCTCGCGGGTGTCTTGATTCAATTGAGTGAATGTGGTGAAAAAAAAGCAGTCTCGTACTTCAGCCGAGCGACAACCAATGATGAACAGAAATTTCATAGCTACGAGCTGGAGGCTCTCGCTGTCGTCAAGAGTTTAGAAAGATTTCGATACTATTTACTAGGTAAGCATTTCACTGTCTTTACGAACTGAGTGTATTTGACGAACTGAGTGTAATAAGAGAGCTGAGTGTATTTGACGAACTGAGTGTAATAAGAGAACTGAGTGTATTTGACGAACTGAGTGTAATAAGAGAGCTGAGTGTATTTGACGAACTGAGTGTATTTGACGAACTGAGTGTAATAAGAGAGCTGAGTGTATTTGACGAACTGAGTGTAATAAGAGAACTGAGTGTATTTGACGAACTGAGTGTAATAAGAGAGCTGAGTGTATTTGACGAACTGAGTGTATTTGACGAACTGAGTGTAATAAGAGAACTGAGTGTATTTGACGAACTGAGTGTAATAAGAGAACTGAGTGTATTTGACGAACTGAGTGTAATAAGGGAACTGAATATATTTAATGAACTAAAAGATGTGTAGGAAAGGAACTGAGTGTATTAAACGAACTGAGTGCAATAAGCGAACTGAGTGAATTAGACGAGCTGAGTGTAATGAGCTAACAGAAAGAAGTAGGTGTAATGACACACTAATCTTTTCTGAGCGTTGACTCGTGGAACTCAGTGAATAAAAGGTATTTTGAGTCTCTGAGTGAGCGGAAAGGTGTTAAAAGGTTGTTAATTGAATAAAATCAAGATAATACTGAAAGTGAAAATTAATTAGATTAGAAAATTGCACTGAGGACAGTGCATTACAGGATGGCCGAGTTGTTACCGAAAGTGTAACTCATCCCTTGGGTACCAATACTACCTACTAAATGAGCAAGGAAATCCCTCTTGCTCAAAGGTATAGCACTTAGAGTAGGACGGCACAATGCTGCTCGTCAAGTGAGGCAGACGAATTAAGTTCAGTTCTTTTTACGTATCTGACCTGGAAGGGCGCTTGGCGAGTTCGCGCAGTGCATTAGTGTTTCTAGTTAATAATTGTGTTTCCAGTTAATAAATATTATAGAGAATTATAGAGCTATTTGTAAACTATCTGCAATTCCCAAGTTGTTTGAAAGCTTGGTGAAAAGCAGAATGCATTTTATTACGAAGGAATTCCTATCTGAAGCTCAGCATGGCTTTGTCAACGGGATGTCTACTGTTATTAATCTGACTTATTTTTCATCGTATGTGACTAACGCCATTGAAGATAAATTCCAGGTCGATGCAATTTACACAGACTTTAGTAAAGCCTTTGACTCTGTGAACCACCAAACATTACTTGAAAAGCTTCAAATAAAAGGTTTCCATTCCCAACTGCTTGATTGGTTATCATCATATATTATTGGTAGAACGCAAATAGTTCAAATTGATAATAAGTGTTCCAAGCCAATAAATTGTAAATCAGTTGTTCCTCGAGGTAGCCACCTGGGTCCGCTCCTGTTCCTACTTTTCATTGACTTCTAACAGTGTTTAAATATTGCGAATGTCTGTTATATGTACAAGGTGGCGCAAAAGTTGTCATCTGTTTACTTCACAAATGTCAAAGTAAAATTGACATTTGCCGCTATTTGCAAAAATTATAGCATCTTCCGATAGGGTTTTCAGCCCTTGGGTGGCCTTAGGCAATTCTGTGTGCCAATGTTCTAAATGATCCACGACGTTTGACATCTATCCTATGTAGTTTTCAGTCGGATTGGTGAACGCCACTGAGTGATGACTTTTGCGCCACCTTGTAGATGATCCCAAGCTATTTTTAAAAATTAAAAGTTTATAAGATTGTCATCTGATTCAATCTAATTTAAACTCTCTGGCAACCTGGTGTAACACAAATGGACTCAAACTAAATTACAGTAAGTGTAACGCGATTTCTTTTTTAAAAAAATCGGTCAATTTGTTGTTTGCCTATAATATTGAATCTAATTCTATTTGCCGGGTCTCAACTGTAAAGGACTTAGGTATATTACTTGACTCCTCTTTTTCGTTTAAATGGCATTTTGATTATCTAGTCACCAGAGCTAAATCGTTGGTAGGTTTCTTTAAGCGCAATTGTAAGGATTTTATAGACCCGCACGTCCTATTATCTTTATATTTTCCTCTCGTTAGATCGCTTCTGGATTACGCAGATGTGATATGGTGCTCTCAGACCTGGTTGAAAAGATTCAACGAGGTTTTACGAAATACATATTTCAACAAATGCGCTGGGATTTTTGCCACAACTACAATGCCAGATGCCAATTGCTTGGGATAAAATCGGTGGAATCTAGAAGGACTATTCATAGTGTAATGCTTGTGAGAGATTTACTCATATAAAGTGTTCATCGCTTCTTTCATTGGTTCCAATATAAAGGGTTTTTCAACAGGGACACTACAAAAGTAGAGCGACAGGGACAGCAAACGACGGCGAATTTCTTGCCGCTCTTTTGACATTTCTCTTCAGTAAGGTTTGCCATTTCATGATGGAAAGATAAACGAGCCAACAACGAGTCAAAATTATTAAAATTACTACCGAAATTCGGAGTCAGTGGCCTCAACGTTAAGAGCACTACGTCCAATTTATGGTCGTCATAATGGTCCTAGCAGATCAACAATTGAGCGTCTAGTGGAAAAATTTGAATCCACAAGCACAGTACAAAATGTTATCGTGCCAGTGAGACAAAAAAGTGCCCAAAGTGTGGAGAATATTGCTGCCGCTGAGGCTTTAGTTGAAGAAAGCCCAAATGTGTCTCACACGTCGTTCTCAAGCGTTGGGCATCTCTGTGACGTCGTTGTGGCGAATATTGCGAAAAGATCTTGGCCTACATCCTTACAAGAATAAATTGGCGCAAGAACTGAAGCCGCTTGACCACCAGAAGCGTCGTATGTTCGTGCCACAATCATTTTATTAGAAACCAAGTTTGGAAACCGTGTTATCTCACGAACTGGTCCAGTCGCTTGGCCGCCTCGGTCGTGCGATTTTACGCCGTTAGACTATTTCCTGTGGGGCTACGTCAACTCTATGGTCTATGCCAACAAGCCAGCGACGATTGATGAACTTCGTACGAATATCGAACGTGAAATTGCAGCAGTATCGGCCGATTTATGCTTGAAAACCGTCGAAAATTGGGTTCAGCGTCTGGACTTGTGCAAGCGTGCCCGTGGTGGCCATGCAAAAGAAATCGAGTTCTATACATAATGGCATCGAACGTACTTTCACAGGAATAAAGAATTTCATTGATATCCAAAACCGTTTTTGTTTTATTTAAAAAAAACTTTTGTAGCGCTCTTATTGAAAAACCCTTTACGTTCCTGCTAGATCAATGAGAGCTAGATATTTCTTATTTCAAAGAGCTCACAAAACTAGATATGGTGGTAATGAGCCCTTATCAAGATCGATGAGTTATTTCAATGAAGTGTCGGTAAATATTGATTCTTTATGTCTTACTCGTGAACAATTTAAATCTGAAATTTTGTACATATTTGCATTCTAATTCATAATTGGAGCGCCGTAGATCTGTTGGCTGTAAAATTGCTTGTAGATACATTAATTAAATAAATAAATAAAAAACTGTAGAACTTTCAATATGTAATCTACATGAAGCTTTAGTGTTTTCACATATAATGGTGACAATCCTGTCTCAATTATTATCATGTAATCTGGCATTGTACTTGGTAACCGGTAACATCTTTTAATGTAGTACCTTAAGAGTTTTTCTACCGTTTCATGTTGATTATACCCCCAGCATTGAGCTGCATACATCATAATGGATTCTGCGGCTCCGGTAAACACTTTATATTTTACGTTATGATCACTTAGTTAATTAGAAAAACATCTCTTCCACGTAGCACATATTGCACTTTTTGCTTTTAATAGCCTATCTTTCAAGTGGGGTTCCATATTTAGATTACTGGTAAATGTCACACCAAGATATCTATAAGCTTTGACGACTTCGATGGGTACTCTATTAATATGCCATTTCTCATTTCTGCATATTCTTCCAGATCCTTTTTTAAATACAAGCACTTTCGATTTTTCTAAATTTACAGTTTCCATGATTGGCAGTACACATAAAGACTGGCATGTTGAAGTGCTTCTGGTGAATTTGCGAAGAGGACAACGTCATCTGCGAATAAAAGACCCTTTATCAACATCCCGGCCATATCTATGCATCCTGGAAGAAAGTCTATAAGGTCGTTGATATAAATAGAGAAAAGATTTGGACTTAAAGCACATCCTTGTCTCACTCCCATTTTAATTTCGAACCATTCCAAAGCGAAGTGTTAAAAGCTGCCTTCAAAACGAAAAAAAACGAACAATTTCTTTTTTTGCTCAATATATGTGCCAGCGATGTTTTCCAATATAAAGATATTGTCTATGGTGGAATAAAAAATGCGAAAATCAGCTTTATTTTCTTGAATAAGTTTTTTGTTTTCCATCCATTACGTCAATCGATTATTTAAGAGTTCAGTGAACACCTTATAGCACGCGTTTAGAAGGGATATTTCTCTGTAGTTCATCGGATCATCTATACTACCTTTTTTATGAACAGGTAAGATCAATGCATCCTTGAACAGTTGTGGTACGAGTATATTGCCTGTGTCAAATATTTCTTTAAATGATATTATTAATTTATCCTTGAGGTTGGTTGGTTGGTTGGTTGAAACCGGCCCTCGATGAGGATGCACTTAGACCAGAAGTAGGTCCATTGTGCTGCCGATGTGTAAGGTGGGTGGGTCACCCTCTTACTCAGGGAACGATTTGCTCCTCTGAATGAAGGAGCTAATCCTTGCTGTGCAGGCGTTGTTAAGATCGTTTAGATCATTGAAAAGGTATTCACCCAATGTAGCCTTCCTAATGTTGGCGAGTGCAGGACACTTGCAAAGGAAGTTACTGATGGTCTCCTCTTCTCCCTCGTCCCTACAGCTTCTGCAGAAGTCATTGTAGGGAATGCCCAACCTTTGGGCATGTCTTCCTATAGCACAGTGCCCGGTGATAGCGTTTACTAATTTGGAGAGGGTTCCTCTCTTATGTCTCAGAAGTCCGATGGACCTGGATTTATTTAATGTCGGCCAGAGTAGCCTTGCGGTGTTACACTGGTCGAGTTGGTGTCAACGACGGTTGGCTTCGTGCACCGCATTGGTGTCTATGAGGTTTTTAACATAAGACGTTGGCGCCTCGATGTCGGTGACGCTTATGCTGTTTAAGCCAGAAGAGCCTCGTCGGGCCAGTTCGTCAGCTTCACAATTCCCTGGTATGTCACAGTGACCCGGCACCCAGCAAAGGGTGAGGCTATACTGACCGGCTATCTCGTTAAGAGATCCACGGCAGTCTTTCACTGCCTTGGATCTTGTAGTGCTGGATGCAAGGGATTTCATGGCCGCCTGACTGTCGATGTATATTACAATATCTGATTTCGATATCGTATTAACCGACAGCCAGGCAACGGCTTGGCGGACGGCGGTGACTTCGGCCTGAAAAACGCTGCAGTGTTCTGGATGGTTAAAAGAGAGGTGAATGTCCAGGTCTTCAGAGAAGACTCCGGCACCGACTCCGTCCCCCGTTTTGGACCCATCCGTAAAAATTGACAGCGATTCGTGGTGTAGGATATGACGTTGTGTCCACTCGGTTCTGTCTGGGATTAGATGTTTGTAGCCCAGGTCGAAATTGTATTCAGTGGGCAGGTGGTCGGTGACCTTAGGGAGAGGTCGGTACATCGATAGTATATTGCCATGTCCAGTGTGTTGCTCTTTCCATTGTTTGGAGCTTCTCAGTCTGATTGCTGAGCTGGCAGCCAACTGTTTGCAGACGATGTCGGTCGGGAGAAGGTGGAGCATGGCTTGGAGAGCCGCAGTGGGAGAGGTTCTCAGCGCACCGGTGATGCTGAGGCATGCAACTCGTTGAGTTTTGTCCAGCAAGGTTAGGTTAGACTTCTTCTCCAAGTCGGCCCACCAGACCAGTACTCCATAGAGGAGAATCGGATTAACTACCGACATGTATAACCAGTGCATAATTTTTGGTTGTAGGCCCCACGTGGAGCCTACCGCCTTTTTGCGAATGTAAAGAGCAGCTAGGGATTTCCTGGCACGTTCGACTACATTTTCCCTCCAAAGTAGCTTGCGATCGAGCTTCAGGCCTAAATAGCTAGCGCTATTTGAGAGTGCCAGAGGAGTGCCTCTAATCTTCGGGGGAGTGAACTCAGGGAGTTTATGTCTTCGTGTGAACAGGACCAGCTCAGTCTTTGTTGGATTGACGGACAGGCCGCATCTTTCGGTCCAACCTGTCAATATGTTGATAGCAGATTGTATGACATCGGCCAGTTCTGCGGGTATTTGCCTGTTACAAGTATCGCGACATCGTCTGCATAGGCGATAACTTTGCATCCAGTGTATTCAATGTTCCGAAGGGCTTCGTTGAGCACTAGATTCCACAGTAACGGAGATAATACTCCCCCTTGGGGGGTGCCTCTGTGTACACGTCATTTGACAGTGCTACTTCCGAAGGATGCGGTTATTACCCTGCTTTTGAGCATGTATTCCACAAGGCAGCAGATTGAGTCGTCGATGTTGAGCCTGCGTAGGGCGTTGGTAATCGAATTGGTTTCAACGTTGTTGAAAGCTTCCTCTATGTCAAGAAATGTCACTAAAGCAAGTTCTTTGATAGATAGGTATTTTTCGACGTGGTAGACGATAGAGTGCAGGGCCGTTTCAACAGATTTACCTTTTTGGTAAGCGTGTTGTGACGTGGATAGCAAGTTGCTATCAATGGTGGCCTTAATGTGAAGATCTAGAATTCTTTCTAGAATCTTGAGGAGGAAGGATGTTAGGCTTATGGGTCTAAGGTCCTTCGGGGAAGTGTGCGATATTTTTCCTGCCTTGGCTATGAATACCACTCTTACTTTAGTCCAGGCGGTCCGCATTGTTCCTAGCATCAAGCAGCCCCTCATAATACGGGAAAGGTGCTTCCCTATTATGCTGCGGGCCGCCTGAATTTGTGCCGGAAAAATGCCGTCTGGCCCCGGGGACTTGAATGGCTCAAAGCTGATCACTGCCCATTTCAGTTTTTCCTCGTCTATGAGGTCCGGAGGTGACGGTGGGCGTATCCTTGAGGTTAGCTGATGCGTATTTGAATAGTTCTATAGGGATTCCATCTGGATCTGGTGATTTTCTGTCTTTGAGACTTTCTAGTACTATCAAAACTTCATCATAAGTGAATGGCGAATCCAAAATATTATTCGACGTAGAAATTGCATATTGAATTGGAAAAGCGTTCCTTATTGGATTTAGTATAGCTTTAAAATGGTCCATTTATAAACTCATACTTAATTGTACACTTATTTGTGGTTCTTTGCCGTTAAACTTGTTTATCACAATACAGAATTCTTTTGTGTTCTTGCAGCATGTAAGCTTAAGGGCCTCATTTTCAAGAAATTCTCGCTTTTTGCTGTACAGATTCTCTTGAAATCCGCATTTGTTAGGATATAAAGACTTTTGAAATAGCTATTTTCAGTCTTGCGAAAAAACCTTAAGCCATCCGAAGGATTTTCGCCTAGCTTTTTCGCATTTATCGTCGAACCATTTCTCTTTGTATATCAATATCAATTATAAACAAATGCATTGATTCTCAAAGAAAAATTCTTAAGTCAATTGTTAACTAAAACAATGAAAACTGGTTTAAGTGTCTGCAAAATATGTTAAGAAATCCGAGACGATACCTCATTAGTTCATTACCTATCGCACATAATGCTATAACGTTGACGAGATTTGTTGACGTTTCGTGAGTTATGTGGAGCAGAAAATGAGTCGTCGAATCGAAGACGTTGCGACGACAGCTGCTTCAAAAGTTACACGAAACAAAACCATCGTCAACACGATATGGTCCGACGTTCATCGCCTTACGTGATGAGACCGTTTTTTTCTATCAGCAGCCGAAGAAGAAATTTCTTCTTACTATCAATACAGTCCCTCAACAAGCTTTGCTTTATTTTTGTTGATGCTGATGATATATATTGAATATTGAAATTCGACTACTTTTGTAATTTGACAAAATTTAAATCTGATCAACTTATTCATTTATCCCGTTGTCCAACTGAACAACCCCAAACTGTCCCCCAATGAATTCATATGACATCGAGACATATCAATTACCCGCCACGAGAATTAAACTGATGTCTCACAGTTTTTAAGCACCTTTCACCTAATGACGATCATGCGCTGAGCTGTTTTCGCTGAGTTTGTTAATCTCATTTTCTTCCAGTGAGAAAGAAAACCATTCTCTGAAAGGGTGTAAAAGCTTTTCATCGTATTTTTTTTCTTAACCAGTCGATTGTTGCGTGGCTTTTCCAAAGTTAAGCATTTGAATGTTTTCCTTGTTCTATATCCCACAACTTCCCACGTTGCTCCTTTTCAATGTCATGTTCCTAGATTACCTTCATTTAAAGTTACAAAAATTAAAATTGTATTTTCATGAAAAGGATCACGATGCTTATTGTGCTGTGGCCACCATTCGCCACACTCCCGTTGTCCAGATAAATAAAAGGTGGAGAATTATATGACATTGCTTTTATTTTTAATGGATGCCTTGCCTGTCTCCGCACTTGGGGTATGGTGGTTGGTTTGGTTGTAGAAGCTTAGATGCTGCCGAGCTTTATAACATGCGACAACATATCAACAAGTCTTCCCATTCAGTTTTGTTGCTACTCTTTGAGCTCTTTTCCGTTTTACTAATTCTTTTGTAGCTTTCCCTTAAAAAATAAAACACGATGTCAATAGGTTTGCTTATGCTGCTGCTTGCTGTGAACCTAGAACCACGCTACCTTAGTTAGGCGATAGCGGCAGGACTATAAGCTGACTCGGTGACTGACTCTTCGCAGAGGAGAGGGTACGAATGAATACAAATGCAAATGTATCCGTGTTTAATCTCTGCCACAAATCATAGGAGCTACCCACTAGGTAGCTCTCACAAATAAGGGAGAGCGCATTGTCGGCCTCTTAATATAGATAGACACAAAAATGTCGTCCTTTTTTAGGCGGCCGACTGGCTGGGTAGTATTCATATATGTGAGGGCATGTGTATGAGTGTATATTCGGCGGTTCTAAATTGTGTCCACGTGCTCGTGTGTGAGTGCAAAATAACAGGTAACATTTTGCTTCGGGACGCTAAAAAGGATGCCTACCTGGTTGCTTGGTGTTCCTCGGGGATATATTTGTGACGGGTACAGTTTTATTTTGGATTCTCTTCCTAGTGTGTTTTGAACTGATAGAAAGGGTGGGGGGGGGATTGATTTTTCTCTGTGGGCTTTGCCTTTTTTTAAATTTGGGTGAGCTTAGTAGGGTGGAAGAAAGGATGGTTCGGGACTTCAAGATTTGATTTTTCAGATTTTAAAGAATCAACATGTTATTCAATAATGTGGAGCTTTTGTCGAAACTCGTTGCCGATTAAATGAGGGGGGACATTCACCGGTAAAGAATGATCACACCAAAAACATATATGAGAAAAAGAGCCAAGTTAAGTTGCTTATGCCTAACAAGCCATGAAAAGTAGTGAAATCTAGTTTAATATTTAAGGCACTGCGAAATTACGCCCAAGGAAATGACGCCCGAAAGGGCAAAATGAAATAAGGCCCAACAATTTACACGCAGTGCAACGACAACGAAGATGTGACGTATTTTGGGTGTAATTTTATTTTTGGGGGTTAATTTTATTTTTGGTATCGGGGAGTTATTTCATTATGAAAAAAGGCTCAAATTTGTGAGAGTAAAATTAGTCCCAGAGAATATTTTGTGGACCTTATTTAACTAATTGCATTAACTACCCAAACCTCGCACCTACTCCACTGTTTATCGGATCTGGGTAAATCTAGGTAGATCCCGTAAACAGTGCAATTCGGATTGCAACCCCCTGTTTGGGCTTATTGTTGGATTTGTACTAGGTGCGAGGTTGGGGTAGGTGCTACGCGCAAAAATAATGTGTTAGTTAAAAGCAACAGACTCTCGGTTAATAACAACCAAGTGATACGGTTTATATAGCTCTTACAGGGTTAGTTGATAAAAAGAATGCGAGTCAATTTGGTTAAGGCATTTTTAACATTTTTAGCCGCTTTATCAATTTCCCCTCCGAAGTGTCATAGGTTAAAAGAAACAAAAAAACATGTGTTAAAAAATTCAACTAATTTGATTAAAGCTAACCGAGTCACTCTGTTGAAATTAACCAACTTATTTGGTAGGCCTTAACCAACCTACTCGGTTGAAACTAAACAGCTCGCTTGGTTAAATTAAGGAAATCACTCCGTTGAAATTAACCAACCCGCTGGGTTCAAACAAACCAATCGCTCTGTTGAAATAAATCAACTCACTTGATTGAAATGAACTAACCTACTCGGTTGAAACTAACCATATTCACCATCTCACTCGGTTGCAATTAATCTACTCAAAAGGTTTGAATTAACAAACCTACTTGGTTAAAGCTAACTACACTACTTGGTAAAAACTAACCTACATGCTTACTTGAATTTAACCATTTCAGTTGGTTGAACTTAGACAACTCACACGGTTGAAATAGCGCTCCTAATTGGTTAAATTTAAGTTATCCAAAAATCGAGTGAATCTGTCATATTTCATCAGTTGATACTCATTCCTGTTTTTTTTTTATAATAAATACGCACCAAAGGGATTTGTTGGGATTGGGACCCTTATAATGTAATAGCTCCACAGCGCGGACGTTAAGGAAATTAGGGTGAGAAGAAAAGGAGAGATGCCGATGCATGTTGGTTTTGAATGTTTGTAGGTTATAATGTGAAGGAAAAACAATGCATGGAAGAGTATTCCACATTCGTGATGCACCTTGTACGGCTGAGGAAAGATTCCATGAACTCAACTGTACGTCCGAACACAGGCCTGAGGGTCAACTGATGAGCATTCCTTGCATTGCGATCAAGGGGAGGAATGCAACTGGCTATTTTGTTTGAGCACTTATGGTGGAAATAACGATAAAATAACGAAAGGCAGGAGACATTACGACGATGACTAAGAGAGTCAATCGATCTCGCGATGTCTCGGTCGCCAATGAGTTTTATCGCGCGTTTTTGGATCCTGTCAAGTACTCGTAGATCCAAAAAAGTTATTGGTGCACCGGACTAGATATGAGCGGTGTACCTACTCGATTTTCGGCCGAATAAACGACTTATAAATTGTAGCCAGATCAGAAGGAGTGAAATATTTCTTACAACGCTTAAGGAAGCCTAGACATTTCGCGGCTTTCTTGGCGACATCGAATATGTGGCCATTCCAACGAAGGTTGTTATTAACACACATACCGAGAATGGAAAATCTTTCGGTTTCAGCGATGTTAGTGCCATTCATAGATAATGGCAGTGTGTGTGGGTTTTGCTTTAATGACAGGAGATAGCATTGTGTTTTGGAAGCATTAAATTCCACTCTATTGGTTTTACCCCACTGAGTTATGCTGTTAAGATCAGAATTTAATAAGCTTAACATACGTTGCCGTCCCAGTTCCACGCCCGAGGATGAGGGGCGTGACCCAAGAAACGAATATGAGAAGCTGAGGGTACTGTCATCAGCAAAGGAATGGATTGGATTAGAAGTAACAGACAGGAGATCATTTATAAAAATGAGAAAGAGAGTCGGGGACAGAACAGAGCCTTTGGGGACACCAGCATTTATTTGGTGAGTTTCAGACTTGAAACCGTTCAAAACAACTTGAATTGAACGGTCCGAAAGATAATTTTTAATCCATTGAAGAAGAGATCTTGATGCCAAACTATGTCAAATGCCTTTGAAATATCAAGCGCAACAATCTTACTTTCACCACCTTGATGAAGAGATTGGTTCCACTTTTCGGTTAGATATGACATCAAATCACCAGTTGACCTTCTGCTGCGAAAACCATACTGCCGGTCATTAAGATGTTTTCGCGATTCAAGATATTTCATTTGCTGACGGTTTATCAGCGTTTCCATGACCTTAGAAAGAAGGGACGTTAGTGCAATTGGTCGGTAGGAGGAGGACAAATGCAGTTTTCCATCTTCCCGGAAAGTGTCCTGAAGAATAGGACAGATAGAAAAGCTTACGCAATGGTTTTGTCAGCAAGGAAGAACACCTCTTTAGAACGATAGGGGAAATACCGTCTGGACCAGCGGATTTGTGAATGTCAAGATCTAGTCACTGTACGAGTGCGGAAGTAAATTGGTCCAATGGAGTATTCTACGTGCTCGAGTACAGGGGAAGACAAAGCAGAATCTGGGAGCGTTGAGCTGACTGCAAAGTGAGCAGCAAGCAGATTGGTCTTATCTATAGAGGTGACAGCTGGAATGTCATTGTAAATGAGTGTCGGGATAGATGATGAGGCCGAATTCTTGATGTTTTTAACAAATGACCAAAAAATGTTACTACCAGTGGGACTTTGTAGTATTTTTTGCCTCAACTTTTGGTCATAGGAGAATTTGGCACTATTAATGTGGGCATTGCAGTCATTTCTGGCTCGTTTAAACTTTTAATATGGGTAATTTTGCCAAAAAACTCGAGATTTTACAGTTTTTAAAATGTTGCGTTAACGCACCAATGGCCACTCAACATTATCATAAAAACATTTTTTTTTTGCAATAAAGAGTCCTGGAAACTGCAATTTGCTGTCTTCCTCTTTTCCTTTGCGACGAGATAACGATCAAAATTAAAGGGATCGTATAGCCCTCTCGCTTAATGATATCCCCAATGGATCGCCTGTGGGGTTCGGCGTCAGTAAACGTCGGTAGCTTACCCTATTCCTGATCAGTTTTTTTACTAACACCAATCTAACAAATTTCGTGATTGCGTAATTGTATAATTAGTGGCGTAGTGGCTCAGTGGATATTGTGTCGTACTACTAATCAATAGGTCCCCGGTTCGAATCCCGCCGGGACCAATATTAACATCAACATTTTTTTCCACTGCCCCATATCTTGCGAACTTCTGACAAACATCCAAAAGTATCGATTGTCATGAGAAGTTTCTCAAATTTGACGTTCGGATTCGGAATAGAAATAAGATTGGTATTAGTTCTCTTGAGGTAAAAAATACCCACATTTGTTCATCCAATTCTAGAGGATTTGACGCATCCCTACGTGGCTTCCTTCTTCTTGCCATTTCAGAAAACGTATTCTCTACCTCTTCGTCGTCAAATCACAATTCCACTGAACTCATTTTAAAATAAAATTTGATATTAATTTGCAAACCAAATATTAAAAGCAAACCCAATTTTCAAAAGAATGCGTATTTTATTCACAAAAGTCAATTTCATTCACAATGATCAAAACGTCTATCAACTGAGTTACACAATACAAAAGTATCAAATGATTGATGCATTTTATCAACTATCAATTGGTCGTTGATTGACAACCGCAATAGGGGTGTTAGACTTTTATTCCTACACAAGCTGACCCATACTCTGCCACAGTCTGCCACTTCTCAAATTTAAAACAAAATACTTGCTGATAAGAACTGATAAAGAAAACGTCGAGAGTGTCCCTTCTCATTATATGGATATACTCTCAGTGTGACTCCCTCTGAATCTCAATTACATTTAATACCCTATCTTTCTCAATCCCATGCGCCAGAAAAAAAAACACAAACTACAAAAGGTGCATAAAAAAAGAAAGAAAAAGCACACAGCACAAAAGGTACAGAGAGAGAAACAGATTTGTGTCGCAAATACACACACAAATCTTCCTCCACTCAACTCTGGGAAAATACAACGCTCTAGCTTCAATCCAACATTTAACTTTTTGTATAAAATTTATAGTTTAAAGCTTATTGCCTATTGTTCAACTTTAGGATAACCTACAAAGATAATTTATACCTTAAAATCTTTGTACATAATTGAACTTTGTATTAAAAAAAATCCTATTTCCTTTGGATGAGTCATTCCAAAGCTAGGAGCGAGAAAGCATTCGAGAGTTACAACTTTTCTTAGATATCAGCTTAGATCTCCGCTTCCGGATAGCGGATAATGGTAAAACATATCCTATCTTGTAATCTCGACAATTTTCAATGCAACTGTGAAAACCGGAATGAATTTTGTGCTGTACTTTTTTAATCAAATCCGGTCAAACACCTTACGTCCAAAAAAAAAAAGTTACAGTTTTATTATAGTAAGGATATCTTAATGAATACTAATATATCGGTCACAACCCTACCCGTTGTCCTAATTTCCGTTTTCCCGTAGGAATGAAGCATTTTCCAGCGGTAAGAAGTAGCCTATGTTCATCAGGGATAATGTCGGCTTCTAATGGTAAAACAATTTTTAAAATCGGTCCAGTAGTTTCGGCGCCTATTCAAAACAAACAAACAATCAAATCTTTCCTCTTTATAATATTAGTATATTTCATGTTTTCTTATTAATTTATTCATAATTAACAACATTTATGATAGACTTCCAAAATCTTTCAAGTTATAAATGTGAATTTTGTAAAAAAGCCTTTGGATTATGATACTTCATATTAACTGAAAATACATGTATTTGATACATGTTTGACTATCTCCCCTTCGGGATAGGGGTCAGAATTTACCCGAGGTAGGCATGCCGGTCGTAAGAGGCGACTGAAATCCAAACCCCCCTTCGGGATAGGGGTTAGAATTTACCCGAGGTAGGTTTGCTGGTCGTAAGAGGCGACTAAAATCCATACTGGGGGGTGGTTCCCGACCTGGCGCGACCCTAGGTGGTTCATAGGGGAGCCTCGGTACGATACGCTCGCTATCCGAGGTTGTAGGGCTATAGCAGAGATGTAAGCGATGTCTGTATGGGAATAGACTACGGTCTGCGCCCATGCAGGCTGCGCCTTACTCGCTGTGAATGCCCTACCGCGAACCAAACCAAAAGGAAAAGTATGAAGGAACAACCTAAGGTTATGTCTACTCCAGGTGGCACTCGCAACAGCGAAAATCCACCCGTGGTCTTAACGACCGCGGTCGGGGCAAGGATTCTGGAGGCCCCAACCAACATACTACCAACTCCCCCGCCTGTACAGACATTGAATTAGGAGCTGTAAGAACGCTTGCTTCCGAAGACTCCTGGAAAAATGGAGAAAGTAGCGGAGAGGTTAAACCTGACACGCTTAATCTTCATTCCAATAGACAGGTAGCTGATTGTTGCGTTGTTGCTGATGACGCCCAGGACGCACCAGCGGATTGAGACCGACGCTGCCTCCTCTTCCAATAGCTCGAACAGGAATAAACGGAGGATGAAGGCTTCGAGCACTCCTACCGGTGGAACTGCGTACGCACCTTCTGCGTTCCCTTCCACTGTAATACCTCTAACTCATGGAGGTCCCCGCGCACAAAATCTGGATGAAACATATTCTGCAACCAGCAATGCTTGCAGCACCAGTGGGCAGAAATTGGCTGGCGCGAAGAAAAACACGGTAATTATATTTACCCAGATTAACCTTCAACATTCGAAGGCTGCTACTGCTCTAATCAGCAAGAAGCTTTCCGGGTTGAGTACAAAACCCCACGTAACATCCATACAGGAGCCATGGGTGTGGAAAAATCGCATCTGTGGCCTTGGAGGTGTTCGTGGCACCACGATACTCTGTGACGAGTGGTCCGAAAGGCCCAGGGCTTGTCTTGCTGTGTCGAACCTTCTCTCAGCGACTAAGCTTGGACAATTTTGTGGCCAAGACTTGGTTGCTGCAGTCATAAGCTACGAAACGAATGGAGATTGGAAGGCCTTCGTCGTGGCGTCAGCTTATCTCCCCTATGATTCGGTAGTGCCTCCACCACCAAGGGCAATTGCTGAACTCATAGACTATTGCGACACCAGGAAGATGGGCCTCGTTATATGTTGCGATGCCAATGCTCAGAACATTGTTTGGGCAGCAGCAAATGCAACATGCGAGGAAACCATCACCTGGATTTCATTCTATCATCTGATCTTACTATCAACAATGTTGGCTCGCAGCCAACTTTTGTGACGTCAAGAAGACAGGAGGTGATCGACCAACTGGAGGGTCTCTTCGGAGGCATCCCCCTCAGATCATAGATATATTGAATTCCAAATCGAATGTGAAGCCATAACTTTGCAGAAGGAGGAATCCAAGAAAAACCAACTGGATACGCTTCAGGGAGGAAATGGGAAAAACTCTCAAAACTCCAACCAAACTCAGGACGAGACAAAAGATAGAGGAAGCTGTTTAAGACCTGAATAGTGCCATTACTAGCTGTTTTGAACTGACGTGCCCAGTAAGCAAACCCCCTGGCAGAACACTGGTTCCCTGGTGGAGCTCGGAACTGCAAAGAATTCGTAGAGAAGCTAGAAAGCTTCTAAATAGGTCACTCAAGACTGATTTGGAGACAGACTGGAATCTCTACCGATCGAAGCAGAAGGAATATAAGAGGCTAATTCGGGTATCGAAAAGTGCTTCTTATAGGAATTTCTGCGAAAAGATTGAAACACTGGGTGAAACTAGTAGGTTGGTTAAAGTTCTGAAAAAGGGCAAACCAGCCAAACTGGACTCACTTAGAAAACTTGATGGCACCTTCACTGAGACGAAAGCGGAAACTCTTAGTTATCTGCTGGAGTCTCACTTTCTGGGTAACCAGATTACAATTGGCTCACAACCAGCCCCGATTACCGAGACTATGAGTGAGCCAAGACAAACAACTCGGCGTAGCTGGTATATTCCGAGGGCCGTGGTGACAAGTCGCCTGGTACGGACGGAATATACCCAGCCATGCTGCAACAATGTACAAACCAGTTGCTACTGACTATGAAGAAAATCTTCACCGCTGTCCTAGCACTGGCATACATTGCATCACCCTGGCGTACAGTTAGAGTGGCATTTATACCAAAAATTGGCTGAAGTGACTACTCGCTCGCCAAGAGCTTCAGACCAATCAGTCTGACTTCCTTCTTGCTGAAAAGCATGGAAAGGCTGGTCGAGCTTCACGTGTGCAAAACTGCTTTGCGATTGCCCCACTATCTCAGATGCAACATGCCTATCAACGCGGAAAATCCTGCGATACTGCGCTCCAAAATCTAGTTGGTAGAATTGAGGGCGCGCTTGACAGAAAAAAATACGCGATTGGCATTTTCATCGATATTGAGGGTGCTTTTGACAATGCGACTTTTGATAGCATGTGCAGCTCCGCCAGACAATACAGCGTAGACGAACCATTGGTGTTGTAGATTAAAGCAATGCTAATGACTAGAACGTTGGTTGCGGATGCGGATTGTGGCCGCTATGTTATGGCGGGGGTAAACAGAGGCTGCCCGCAAGGCGGCGTTCTGTCTCCACTGCTGTGGTGTATGCTGGTCGACTCTCTGTTGAACGCACTCAACAGTTCTAATGTATACGCTCAGGCGTACGCGGATGATGTTGCCGTGCTTTATGTTGGATCATGCCTAGCGACTGTATGCGCCAAGGCGCAGGCGTCTGATGCAATGACACCGGAACTTCGGCTGAAGCGCAACTATGAAGTCGACTTTCCTCGTGTTCAGGACTGGCTCTGGCCAGACTCTGAGCCTGGAAAGGAATGCAGTCCAATCTTCACGGATGGTTCCAAAACCGATCAAGGATCTGGTGCTGGTGTTTTCATGGAGAGCGACAACATTAGACTTTTCTTCTCCTTAGGCAAACATGCGTCAGTCTTCCAAACAGAGACTTATGCTATCCTAATGGCCATGGACTATGTTGCGAGGAACAGGTGGAGGGAGATCTCTCTGAATTCGGTCGGAAGGCTGAATTCACTTAGACTTGTCTGGGTCCCGGGTCATAACGGGATCACGGGAATTGAGATCTCCGATGAACTTGCTAGACATGGCTCAGGTGGGGACTTCTCAGGACCTGAACCAGCGGTTTGTCTATCTGCGTCCTCGGTCAGGGTTTCCATTGACGGTTGGGTTTCCAATGAACACAATCGCCGTTGGCATGACTCTCCAGGGTGCAGACAGACTAAGCTAGTTCTCCCCGACGTCTGTGGGAAATACGCGGCATTCTTGTTGTCTCTCAACAGAAAAGACTGCAGACAGACCACTGGCGTTCTTACGGGACACTACGTTTCTGCCAAGCACCTTAAGGTGCTAGGCCTAAACGATACCACCAACTGCGAAGCCTCTGGAGAAAGCGACGACACTGCGGAACATTTCCTCTGTGATTGTCCTGCTTTTGCTCGTATCAGGTGGCAGGTATTTGGTGCGGATATGGTGAGTGCTGTAAACCTAAGCTCCTTATCATTGAAGCGCCTTCTCGTTTTTCTACACAGTAAAATGTGGTGTGTCTGGCTGGTAGTACAATGGACCAGTATTGAGAGTGCTCCAGTGCAGAAAGTCTCACACACCCCGACAAAAAAAAAAAAAAAAAGTAAACTAAATATAAACAATGTATACAAATTCAAAGAAAGAAAAAAAAAAACAATTTAAAAGAAGTAAAAAGAAAACGAAAGAAAGAAAACGATTTCTATAAACTTAGGTAGTACTTTCTGTATTTATGTGCCTGTGCATGCAATGTGCCGAAAGAGAGTGCCACTAAAATTGTTTGCATCCTTGAGGGGAAGTGCATTCCAGAGGCGAATGGCGTGAACAAAAAATTGGCGTTCCGTGAGCGTACCCGGGGTGTAATCAAATTGGAGGAGCGTTGCTAGTGTGCGAATTGAAGCTTATCATATAAATAGGGAGGCTGTTTGGTGGTTATGATATTATGTATAGTATATGCTTGATAGTGCAGTATTCAAGATACTTGTTTTAATGTACAACCAATAATCTCAAAAGCGGAAACATGGTCGTATCTTTTCAATCCAAAAACATATCGAGTAATATTGTTAAATGCAACTTTAAATTTGCGCGTTATGAAGGCGTTGTTACAACAGAAGATTTCACAGCAGTAGGTAATAAGTGGCACCAGCAGGGTTCTAGCCAGCATCAACCTTGTAGTTGTCGGTGTGAAATTTTGCGAATATGTCAGGTTTCTGAGACAGCCGTACATTTTCCCAATATCGGTCAGAATATGGTTGTCCTAACACAATGATGTGCTGAACCAAATACCTAGATTTTTTTACTTTCTAGACAAATTGAATTGGAAAATTTCCAAGATAGCTGCAAGGAACGCAAGATATATCTGGACAATTTCTGCTAATTACTATGCATTTGGATTTGACAGGATTTAGCTTTAAACAATTGCGCTCGGACCAAGTTAGGATATTCTTGAGATCCTGATTGAGCTTATGGGCAGAGTTAGTGATGAGACCGCGCTCACTGCTTATGTATAGTTGTACATCGTCTGCATACATATGTACTGACGAGTAATTGACAACAATTGGAAGGTCATTAATAAAGATTGAGAAGAGCAGTGGGCCTTGGATGGATCCTTGAGGGACACCATTTATTTTCCTTACTTATGGTGGCGCTACAGTCCGGGGTGGACCTGGGCCTCAACCAACAAGCGTCTCCAGCCAGCACGATCTTTGGCCAGCTGCCTCCAGTTTCGCACGCTAAGTTGGTCAAGGTCCCCTTCCACTTGCGTGCGCCACCTGAGTCGCGGTCTTCCTCTACTGCGCCGTCCCTCGGGTGTGGATTCGAAGATCTTCCGGGCCGGAGCATTCACGTCCATTCGCTCTACATGACCCAGCCACCTCAGTCGTTGGACCTTCACTCTTCTGGCTAAGTCGATGTCGCTGTACAGCCCGTACAGTTCGTCGTTGAATCTCCTCCTCCATTCACCGCCTATGCAGACGGGACCAACAATTAAAAAAGGGACACCATTTGAAGTTGCTAAAAACTCGCATGGGACATCATTGATAAAGACGGCTTGCGTACGACCTGTAAGATATGATTGAATAAATTTCGCAGAAGACAAGAGCCCGAATTATGTCATAAGTTTTTCAAATAGAAGCCCGTGGTGAACTGTGTCAAATGCCTTGGAAAAATCAAGTAGAGTCAGAAAAGTTGTGTAGTTTTTATCCATAGCTACCCGTATATCATCTGTCGCTTTAAGCAGTGCTGAAGTACAACTGTGATGTGGCCAAAAGCCCGATTGATATACGTAGAGTAGATTGTTTTGTCGAAGATAGGCGGACAACTGATAGTGAACACATGTTTCTAGGACTTTGGATAAATATGGTAGTATTGCGATGGGTCGATATTCTGCCGGGGCTCTACTTGTTGCTTTCTGTTTAAGGATTGGAATAATCTTAGCAGCTTCCCATGAAATTGGAAAAGTTGATGTCGTTAAAATAGTGTTGAATATATGGGTCACTATTGGAAGAATATATGGCAAAATCATTTTTATGAAATAAGGATGGATTCCATCAACACCAACAGCTTTAGAATTAATTTTAAGGACAGTTCTGACAACATCTGCTTTCTCAAGTCTCGAAAATTCAAAGGAGCCATTTGATTCGATTAATTGAGATGCGTTAGTGCTTGTCGATTGTATTTTGACGAAATCACGATTTAGCTGGTTTGGATCAACCTTATCCATCTCTGTATCTATTTTACCAAAAATACCTTGCTGCCGTAAGTTCCTCCATAGAAGCTTGCCAGTAAGTTTATGATTAAAATGCTCACGAAAATAATTTCGCTTTGCTTCCTTTATTTTTGAGCAGGCAAGGTTTCTAAGAGATTTATAAGTCAACCAAAATTCAGGAAGCCTGAAATACTTCCATTAACTGAACGCAGCATCTCTTTCATTTTTCAGTTTGAGAATTTCAGGGGTAAACCAGACATTGTTGCTGTATTTAACAATCTTATAGTTCTATTAGTGTTGTGTTCCGTCCAATGAAGAGAATTAAATCTTACTCTAACAACTCTAACAACTCAACCCGATTATCTTCCTTGATCAACAACCCTTTTTACACCTCCTGTCACATTTCTCTTAAGATGGCGATTCCCTAGCTTCCTCGCTCTTACTTGTTCCTGGCAACTAGATGGAGCCAAGATAGATTCGATCAGGTCTGCGTTGCCAACATCCCCCCTTGTAAAGTTATTCGAATTCTTGAGTATAGTCGGCATGCCAATCAGGCGGACGTCGAGCTCGGGTAGACCTTCGATGCGCTGATATTGCTGACGATTCTTGCGGACTTTCATCTGAACTGACTGGTAGATAAGAGTTACGGTTATCTTCCATTTCTGTTGCAGTTGAAATCGATTGGGATGGAGAACTTGGCGTACTTTGCACTTTAATTTCCGGCTGCGATGCTGGTGACGTAGTATTTGCATGACTCTGATTTATGTCCGATAATACAGGTGTAAATCTATCAAAGAAATCGAAATGATTAAGAAGTGGATTCATATTACCCTTTCCATTTTCAGCATAACGAAAACGGAGCTGATTAATGTGTTTGCGTCTTAAACATTTCCGCCCATCTAACGCGACGTTAACTTCGTAGTTGGCATTCCCTTGTTTATTGACAACTTCACCAGGAACCCAAATTTGTTTATTTTTCTTGAAGACCTTTGCATAGATTGGATCGCCTGGATTAAAGCTGCGGTGTTTTGCTTTGTTTCTCCGGTTAAATTCCTCTTCCATTTGTCGGTTACGAATAATTGACGACTTCTCGGGTTTCTTCAAGAGGTCAATATTCGTTCTGATCCTCCTTCCGACGAAGCTTTCAGCTGGTGATTTGGAGTCTGGGGCATTTCGATTGGGTGTAGATCGGTATGCCAATAAAAATTCTTGGAGATGTTCCATATCCGTCCCTCCTTCTTTAAATTTGGCCAATGCCCTTTTAAGTGTGTCCACAAAGCGTTCTGCCTGCCCATTTGATTGTGGGTGGTATGGTGCGATACGAGTGTGCTTTATGCCTCTGGATCTGCAGAAGTCCTGAAACGAAGCGCTAACAAACTGAGTGCCGTTGTCCGAGACTATTTCTAAAGGCTGACCAAAATGAGAGAAAAATTCGGAAAGATTTTGTATTATTGTTGCTGAAGTGATGGTGTCCGTCTGGAAAATTTCCGGATATTTTGAATACGCATCAACAATTACAAAATAATATTTTGAGTTGACGGGCCCTGCGATGTCGATGTGAAGACGTTGCATGGGTGAGGTTGCTACTGGCCATGAACTTAGTAGTGATTTTACTGGAGTCCTCGCTTCTAACGCACAACCTTGGCATTGTCTCACGTAGTTTGTTATATCGGCGTCGATTGTGGGCCAATAGACATGTGAGCGCGCAATTTCCTTCATCCTCACTATACCCTGGTGTCCTTTGTGGATTTGGGTGAGAACCCGCTTGCGATAGGTATCCGGAATGACGATGCGCTCCCGTATAGCAAACAATTATCCACTGTTGAAATAGCATCCTTCCGATTGAAAAATGCCGATAGGGTAGAATCATCCGGTTTATCAGGCCAACCATTGCAGACGCAGTATTATACTTTCTGTAAAGATTTATCTTTTTGTGTAGCTGCACTTACCATTTGGAATGTGAGAGGCAATGACTGGATGTTGTCCTGAAGTATTGACTGGACGTCTGATTCTAGTCTAGCACTGGCTACTACGAAATCCTCCTCTGGTTTCCTCTGATTATTGATGAGCCGGGAAAGCATGTCGACATAACCAAAATCGTGAGTCGAAATATATTTTATTTCGAAGTCGTAAGACATTAATGTTAATGCCCATCTTTGCAGTCTGTTTGCCGTATGTGTTGGTATCCCCTTTTTAGATCCAAAAATTGACAGCAGTGGTTTGTGATCCGTTTGAATGGTAAATTTCCTCCCGTATATCATTCGGTGGAACTTAGTGACCGCAAAGATTAACGCCAACGCTTCCTTCTCTATTTGGCTATAATTTTTCTCTGCTGCCGTGAGCGAACGGGAAACGTGGTATATCACTTTTTCGGTTCCATCCTTCATGCTGTGTGAAATACGAGCTCCAATCCCGACGATTGATGCATCTGCTGCAACGACTATTGGAAGTTCTGGATTGTAGTGTGTGACTACCAAATCAGAAGAAAGAATTGTTTTGAACTTTTCGAAACTTTGTTGGCATTCTGTTGACCATGCCCACGTTGAGTTGCCTTTGAGAAGTTCATCTAAAGGTGCGCGTAAAGAACGCATTTCTTTGATGAATTTTCCGTAATAATTTACGGCTCCCAAAAATGATCGAAGCTCCGTAATGTTTGTTGGCGGTGGCAATGTTTTGATCGCTGTAAGCTTATTTGGATCTGGTCGAAGTCCTTCGTGACTGATGATATGTCCCAAGTACTTGCACTCCTTTGCGAAAAAAAGGCATTTGTCCCAATTGACTGTAAGACCATGCTCTGCAAATCTGCTAAGAACTTTTTGAACTGCGGTGACATTTTCTTTTTCCGTTTTAGTTGCCACGATGACGTCGTCGATGTAGGCTGATGCTTGTTGTATTCCTGCCAGAATTGTGTCAATTGCTTCCTGAAAAGCTCCAGGTGCTGCTTTGACTCCTGGTGCGAGCCGGTTTACAGTGTATAGGCCACGATGAGTGTGAATGGTTAGTATTTTCTTGGTGTCATCATCAACTTCCATTTGGAGGTAGGCATCTGACAAATCTATGCGGGTAAAACATTTGCAGTTTGACATTTTTGCAGATTTCCTCTGGAAGCGGTAGTGGATGACTGTGTGGCTCCACGCAGGCGTTCAACCCCGTTGAGTAATCTGCGCAGATGCGAATACTCCCATTATCCCGTCTGACTACAACGATTGGAGCTGCCCAGGCAGAGTAGCTGATGGGTGTAATGATACCAGCATCCTGTAGTCGATTTAGTTCCTTGTCCACTAATGGTAACACGGAATAAGCTACTGGTCTTTTCGGTACAAAAACCGGTTTTGCATTTTGTTTCATTTGCAGATTAATTTTAAACTTTGTGCAGTGCCCCGGGCCGTCGCGGAAAACTTCTGGAAATTGTTTCTTGATTGCTGTGATGACTGTGGCTGTGTTGATTGTTTTGCAAAAAACACTAATTGGCTTGTCCCACAGGCTGAATTTTTCCATTAAATCTACTCCGAAGATATTGAGATTGCTGATTTCGGAAACTTAGATTGTATTTTCCTGATGACTGCCTTCGAATGTTATGTGGGCGTCGAATTCGCCAATGATTGGAATTTGATTTGAAGAGGCATCTTTGGCTGTGTGATGACTTTTTATTATTGCTGGGGATCCGATTGATAACCAAACTGACTTTGAAATAATCGTGATATCCGAGCCCGTGTCGATTTGGAGTCGCACTTTGTTGCCATTGACGTTGACGTCGACATGCTTGCGCTTCTGTGCCCACCGTTGTTGATTGACGGCAAAAACTCGATTGCTCTTGGCTGGGTGCGATCGCACGTGTTGAGACTTTTTCTTGGAAATGGGTGAAGTACTGTTCGCTTGCTTTAATGGTTTCCTAAAACAAGGACAATATCCTTCCTTGTGTCCCACTTTGTTACACTCTCTGCACTTATGACTTGTGAAAGCGCAGTCCCTCGAAAAATGCATACCGCCGCAATTCCAGCAAGGTGTTCTGGGTTTGGTGTTATTTTCCCTGTGGTTGTTTTTTCCTTCCCTCTGCATAGATGATCGACGGATTGGTTGACTTTGTTTGGCCGCTATGTGCTGAACTTTGGATGGTCCTGCTTCTATCATGAACGCGTCTTTTTTGAGATTTTCGCATCTAAGAATTTCTGCGAATGTGATATAGTCTTCCATATCCCCTTTTGTCATTTGGAGACAATTGAACCTCGAAGCGAAGACTGACTCGGACCGTCCAAACAAATTGGATAACTTCTCTACCGTTTCGGCAAAACTAAAATCTCGTGGTAGATGCGGTAAAATGTAATCCACGTACTTGTCGTGAGCTATAGGATGCATTTTACGCAGTAAAAGTCTTACCTTGCTTGAGTCGTCGAAATCCTTGGCATCTTCGGCAAAAAGATCCTCATAACGCCTGTACCATATTGGAAATGTTTGGCCATTCTCTGGGTCGTGATGGAATTCATTTATATTTTTCGCTAATGCATCCATTTTCAACTCCGTGGCTGTTCCATTCCCTGTACCCAAGGACATTTGGACAATTTGTTCAAGTAAAGCGCTGTTTTGAGAAATTATCTGCACCAGAATAGGGTCCATGGCACGTTGTTGCGCTGATGACTCCGCGGATGAACCGGCTAAAGGTCGTTGATTGTCGTTGGGCATAGTGTGTTGTTAGGACAATTTTGAAAAGTAATCTTGATTTATTTGTTCGATTCTTCTGTTTAAAAAAACAGAATCCTCGTCGCCACTTTGTTGTGTTCCGTCCAATGAAAACGCAACACCTCTTTTTCCTATTTAACAAATCTTTGTTTACTTAAAAGAGAATTAAATCTTACTCTAACAACTCTAGCAACTCAACCCGATTATCTTCCTTGATCAACAACCCTTTTTACACCTCCTGTCACATTTCTCTTAAGATGGCGATTCCCTAGCTTCCTCGCTCTTACTTGTTCCTGGCAACTAGATGGAGCCAAGATAGATTCGATCAGGTCTGCGTTGCCAACAATTAGGAACATGGCAATCAAACAACTGTGTAACTGTGGCTTGAAAGTAATCAACTTGGGCGTCGGTCGAAGATTCAGAGTATATTGGCAACCAGTTAACACACTGAAGGTCCCGTTCAAGAAAATCAACATTTCAGTGGTTCTGCAGGTGGAGGCAAAGTCAAAACATGCAAATATTAGATCATATGTATTTGGAAAACACCGGGGCAGAAACTTGACTGTAGAAAGCATTATGAATATCGCTTGATATAAATAAGTGCAGAAGAGTACTACATACTTGAATGAGTGAAATGCGTCGGAGAGGATGAGTTGAGCAAATGAAGGTTAAGAGCTTTTATATTCTCAGTTTGGGAAAACGAGGTTGCACGATCCAGAATATTATTATTAGGCATTTCCTTCTCTCGCACATCAACTCAATAAAACAATACTCAATGGGGCTATTAAGAGGAGAAGTTGAGAGTAGCTTAACAGGTAACGCCTTACGTACGTAAATGGCCACTCCACCGCCGATTCTATCTATTCTATAGATGAAAAAAAAAATGTCATACACTTGTATATCCCATTGGTGCGTTTACGCAAAACCTTTACTCAACTTGTAATGTTTATAGAATTTTTCACTCATTTGAACACGCTATTATTTTATCTCAATTATAAACATATGTAGGTATTTTGGATTACCCAGGTGTTGAATACAGAATTTCATTAATTTGTTGGACTTCCCATGTCATTTTCAAAACAAACTTTAATTCATCAATCACCAAGATACCAAATTTTTCACACATCAAAAACTGTGAAGTAAGGCACAACGCAAAGAATACTTTTTTTGAATTTCTAAAATTTAATTTCGTGATAAATTCAAAAATCAAAAAGCTTTCTACGTTTTTTGATGTGTAAATTCACCAATGGGCATAAAGTGGTTAACGAACGATGGGACTCCTTATGATTCCTTCATTAACTCGTCGTTAAAGAAGAGGAATTTAGATTAATGAAATCTACAAGATGCTGAGATTGTTGGCATGTGCAGTAAACATTATGTTGGATTTTCAGAAAACCCCAATGATTACCTGCGTTGAAAGTCAACTTGAAATTTCGATGACCCCAATGTAAAATCAATTTCCACGACGATCAGTCGGTTTGCATAGAACTGACGGAATCCACGCAGTGATTCAAAACAGGGCCCCCAAGAAAATATTTAAATTTAAATTTCAATGTTCCTAAAAAGGGACTATGAATAAAATTGTATAATAAACTAACCGCCGATTGACCAAATGTTTCACCTCGACCAAAGGTTTCAAGAACTATGCTGCCTGTATCCAATTGGTGGTGCACTCACAAGCAGTGATGGGCGAATTGAGGTAAAAAACTGTTTTTTACACTTTTTGTGTAAAAAACGGTAAGTAATGGGAAATAACTAGTAAAACATAGGGACGGGCTACAGTCCGCTTGGGCGAACTGTTGCATACCCTATTCTTATTCCTATCCCTCATAAGTGGGCGTGACAAAAGTCTAAGTATGGTTGAATTGTTAAGAACGCTCTACATATTTTGTTATATAACATTTAAAGGATTTTATCACAAAAAACGCTCCCTAGCTCAAACTTGGGTGTTTCAATAAAATTGTTTTATTTAATTGTGGGCGTGTCAGTAGGCGGATTTAAAAAAAATTAACACATGAGCATAAAGCGCCCCTAGAGAGTATATATTATAAATTTCAGCTCCCTAGCTCACTTTGAATTTTCAAAAAAAAAAAAAAAAAAAATAATTGTGGGCGTGCCAGTGGGCGGATTTTGAAAATATTTACACATGAGCATAAAGGGCCCATAGAGAGTATATATTATAAATTTCAGCTCCCTAGCTCAAACTTTGGATTTTCAAAAAAATTGTTTTATTTATTTGTGGGCGTGTCAGTGGGCGGATTTTGAAAATATTTATACATGAGCTTAAAGGGCCCCTAGAGAGTATATATTAAACATTTCAGCTCCCTAGCTCAAATTTTGGTTTTTCAATAAAATTGTTTTATTTTTTTGTGGGCGTGGCAGTGGGAGGATTTTGAAAATTTTATATCCCGAGCAGTTTTAGGAGTCATAGATTATATATAAAAAATTTCAGCTTCCTAGCTCAAAATTAGATTTTTTCCAAAATTTTGTTTTTTTGAGTTTGTGGGCGTGTCTGCGGGCGGATTTCAAAAATTCGTAAACTTGATTATTTCGGGACCCTAGAGAGTATATGGTTAAAATTTCAGCTCTCTAGGTCCAGTTTAAAGGCCTAATTTTTGCCGACGGACGGACGGACATGGCTAGATCGACATTACTATCGATGCTGATCATAAATATAGTAACTTTTAGGGGTCTACGGGCAATATTAAGGTATGTTACAAACTATGCGTCAAAATTAATATACCCCTAGAATAGGGTATAAAAATGGAAAAAAAAATTTAAAAAAAACGTAAAATTGGTGACATTGGTGCCTTTTGACAGATTGCCATTTGAAGTCACGTTTTCGTTCAGGGAACATCTGCAGTGTGTGGCTAAAAAATCATAAAAATAACTATTACCAAATCTACTAAAATGCCGCGTCCGAAAACAACAAACTTTGGTAGCTTAAATTTTGTGTTGCTTAAATCTGGTAAGAAATATATGGCACTTTGCAATATTTGCAAACAAACCTTACAAAACACCGCAGTCAACAGGTTGATCAAGCATCGGTAATTGTTTTTTCATAGCTTATGAGTAAAAATACTTTAGTAAGCAATTATTTCTATATGTACTTCTTTCTTTAAAGACAACACTGCCAGCCTTCGCATTCAGATAAGGAAACAGTTACTCTCATTAAGTTGGAAGAATTTGAAACTCCAAACATCACGGATATGGATATGTCTGTCAATGAAGGATTAGAAAATGTGTCGTTGGGTGAAATTGAAGTGGTGGGTATTAATCTCTAGGTGTCAAAATCATGTTAAAAATGTATTTCCTAAAAATCACAGATGAATAATATTGTCTGAATCTGAAGCATGCAAAAATTGTTCTGAAACTTTAGATAATACAAACGAACAATCACCAGCTTCTTCAGCAACAACGTCGCAATCTAATTCAAATTCGGTTGCCGCCACATCTTCGTTTTCAATGTGCCCCTCAACTTCACGATCATATATTTCTTCTTCATCTCCGTCTCTAACTACATCTCCATCGTTCATTGTCCCATCTCGCGGTAAGTTGCACCAAACCTCCAAAGCAAAAAAAAAAAACACAATTTCAAATGTTGTCGACAAAATAAGCAAAAAGGAGAAGGATGATTTGGATAATGTAATCTCGAAATTCTTTTATGGGTGCAATATTTCTTTGAGCACTGTTGAATCCTCTCATTTCCAAACAATGATTAGATCACTTAAGCCATCCTATGGAAAACTAATTCCCAGCAGAAAAATTTTGTCGACAAAACTTCTCGATGAAACTTATCAAGCCTGCTTAAGTGAGTCACGTTAATTTAAGTCTTGATTCTGTGCTGCTCATTGATGGATGGAAAAATTCATCCAGCAATTCTAAAGTTGTTGTAAGTATGATTCATAATGCTAATGGCCATCGGGCATTTGTTAACGCTTGGGATCTAAGCGGTGAATCTGAAACAGCAGATGTACTTAGCAATATTGCTTACGAGTCAATCGATCTAGCAAAGGAGCTTTATGCGACAAAAGTATATGCCATTGTGTCAGACAATGCAAGTGTCATGACAAAAATGGGACAGAACGTAAAACATGTATTATGGCATAGCACCTGCAGCTGTCACACGGGAAACCTACTCTCTAAGGACATTATCATTCACAAATTATCTGAAAATGTGAACATCGTCCAAAAAGAATTTAAAAATACAGATTTTGAGAATGTTATTATTAGAAGAGGCGGCAAAAAAATTAAACAACTGTCTTGCTCAACACGATGGCGCTCTCATAGAGATTCGTATGAAATTTGTTTGCATAATTCGCAGCATATGAAACAAATAATAACAGATGGACAGGCAAAAAAGTAAAAGGAAATGTATCTAAATTAATATTTGATGATGATTTTATAGAGAGCATCAAAGAAGAAAAAGAAATGTTGGATCCTGTATGTGAATTGATAAATTTCTGCCAGAGTCCTACTGCATCCTTAGCAGACGCTGCTCAAAAATGGTTGACATTGGAAATACCTGAAAAATTTAAAATACAAATGCAGAAGAAAGTCGAATATCGTCAGAATATGGCACTGAATGAATATGCTCTAGCTGCATATTACTTACATCCTTTTTTCGACAACGAAATATTAACAAATTGTCAAATAGGAACCATCAATAACTTTCTTTTGAAAAATTTGAATGGTGAGGGAATCAAAGATTGGCATGAGCAAAAGAATGAACTTTTTGAAGTACTTTATGAAAAAAAAAAAAGCCTGATGTATTTTGGAGTACTGCAGCAAATAATTACGGCAATCTATCCAGATTGGCCTTGAAGCTTTTAAATATGCCTGCTTCATCGGCTCAAATCGAAAGGGTGTTTTCAAATTGGGCGCAAATCCATACTCCTCTTCGAAATCGCCTAACCTTTGAAAGGTCGAAGAAATTAATATTTGTATTTGTATTTGTATTTGTATTTTATTTGAACTTATTAATACACGATACTACAAGATTTATAATCTTAAAATTAAGTATCTAGTAATAATACAAAACATTTTAGGGAAAAGGAAACTTATATGAAAGTTATTAAAAGTACATTTACAAATTAATTGATATTATTATTATTATTATTTTTTTTTTTTTTTTTTAATTATTTTTTTTTTTATATACATATATAAAGATTGTATTCTAAAATATTTCCTTGATAAAATTAGGCTGATAGGTGTTGAAATATCCTTCTCTCGAACATGGGTAGTGAAGTAATTGTCTGCAATTCGACAGGAAGAGAATTCCAGAGTCGAATCGCTGAAACAATGAAGGAGCGTTCTGCTATTGTGTGAGAAAAGCGTGGAAATATCAAGCAAACTCCTCTACGGGACTGAGAAAAATGTATCATTTCACTTAAGTATACCGGACATTTGTTGTGAATAATACTATGCATCTTTAAAAGATTTCTGAAGGAGTAGAATTTATCCAGGTTGATACCCAGAAGAGTAGAATTAAAACGTGAAACACTGGTATACCTACGGACATCATATATGTAACGTATACAATCATTAAACGCAACATTTAGTTTACGATGACATTCATAATCCATGGAAGGATAGACATTACAATTGAACGTAAAGAACGGAAAAATCAGGCTTTTTACTAGACGCAGTTTCATGCTGGGAACCAGCAGGTGAGATGAACATCTTAGGGAACGAAGACCGGCGTAAACTTTCCTGATTGTGTCAGAGACTGCATCACAGCAACTAAGGGATGAGTTAATGCAGAAGCCCAGATATTTAACCTTACTGACATACGGAATAGTTTTGCCACCTAGTTCAATCGCTGGAAAATCAAGTGAATTAACTTGAGATCTCGAGAGGATCATAGCCTCAGTTTTCACTGGATTAAGCTGAAGTTTATTTAATGTAGACCAACTTTGAATTCTCCCTAGATCTTCGTTAACTCGAGCAACACAATCTTCCATTAAGCCTATAGGTCGAGCTAGGTATATTAAAACATCATCAGCATACATCAGCACTTTGCAGTTTACAACCGATTCAGGAAGGTCATTAATAAATATTGAAAACAGCAGCGGGCCCAAAACTGAACCCTGTGGCACCCCGGAATTTACAACCGATGGTAAGGATGTTCCACTCACAGTTTCGACAATCTGCACCCTATTTTTAAGGTATTCACTCAATAATTTAATGGCAGCAGAGGAAAATTTATACTTATTTCTAAGTTTGGCTAATAAGATTGAGTGATCAATGCTGTCAAATGCTTTAGTGAAGTCCAGGAGGACCATAAGTCCAAAATTGCCAATATCAAGTGCAAAACGTAGATCAGAAGTTACCTTTAACACGGCTGATTCGCAGATGTGATTTTTTCGAAAACCTGACTGCCATTCCGATAACATTTCATGCAAAGCTAGATAGTTCTGTATTTGTTTAGCAATCATTTTTTCCCAAACTTTGGATAAAAAACACAAAAGACTAATGGGCCGGAAATCTGCGGGGCTCGACGGATTCACTTTTTTGGGGATTGGTACAATAGTGGCTTTTTTCCATTGCTCAGGAAACTGACAGGAGTAAATACATGCATTGTAAATGTGCAACATAAATCTTAGTATTAATGGCAAAATCAGCTTTATAAATTTTGGAGAAATGCCATCATGGCCGAGAGCATTTGATTTGACTGAACTAATGGCATCCAGAACGTCGGCTACCCCTACACACTCAAAAGAAAAAGACTGGTCAGAGCTCTCATATCGTGACACAACATAGGGTTCGTTTACAACACTGGGAGATGGAGCAAAAAATTGGCTCATATCTTCTGGATTCAAGGAACATTTTAATTTGCTTCTATCGGCAGTTACACCCTCAGCTTTGAGGTTTCTCCAGAGATCTTTTGAGCATAATGAAGGATCAAGTCTTTTCAATAAATACGTTCTTTTAAGTGAGCGAATAGCAGCATTGACGTTATTACGAGCAACTGTGTACTGTCTTCTGTTAAACACTGAAGGGTTTCTTTTATATGTTTTATAAAAACGCTCTCTCTCTCTGATACGCAACTTGATATCATTGTTGTACCAAGGGCAGTGTTTAGGTTTGACCATTTTTGTGACTATAGGAACGTAGTCATTATATAATCTGCCTACAATAGAATTAAATAGCTCAACTTTGTCGCTAACGTCGGGTAAGTTATAAATTTCGTGCCAATTGAAGTTGCTACTGTCGCGTTCAAGGTTTGCTAAATCGAAATTTCGATATGATCTGTAACTATAAAATCCACTGTTACGTAACTCGTTGACATGAAAATCAAGAGAGCAAAAAATAAAATCATGAATGAATTCAGAAGTAGGTCTTACTTGCTCATTACCGAGAATTCTGTGTTTTGAGCTGGTCAAGAACAGATCAATCAAAGATGGATTCGTGCTCGACTGAAAGCATGTCGGATACCGATTGTTAATGACCGACAATCCCAGTTTATCACAGAAATAGTGAAACAAACGTGTAGTGCTGTTGTTATCCAAAAGATTAACATTAAAATCACCACCTACTAACAAATGATTATACTTTGGACTTAGCTTCAGAAGGATATCTTCCATTTCCGTTAGATACTCCTCTCTAAAACAGTTTGGGGGACAGTAAACAACAACAAGTAGGCATTTTTCAAGGGAGTTGTTAAGCTCAATACAAAGAAACTCTACTACTGAAAGGCTTGACGAATAGGTATTATTGGACGAAATATTTTCTCTAACGTACATACACACACCACCTCCGATTCTGTCTGGACGATCATTCCTAAACAATTTAAAACCAGGAAACATAACGAGTTGGGAAAAAATACTAGGATTAAGCCATGATTCCGACACCATAACTACATCTAATTTGGAAGTACTAAGCATTTGATAAAGAGCAGTATACTTGGACCGTATACTTCCCGCATTTAGGTGACATATACTCAGACCGTTGAATGCATCACACAATACGTTGAGAACGCTCCTTACATTGTCAGGATCTAAGCCGAAGACCATTAAAATCGGTCAGCAATGAAAATAATACCCATTCAGAAAAGGACATTTCAACAAAATTCAGACCTAGGAATCCAAAAAAGAAAGATTTAAAGAAGATTAGATTGATTTTAGCCATTAAAAGAAAGAATAATTCATTTAAAATCAACTCCGCAAAAAATTCATAAACATCAAATGAAACAAAAAAAAAATATTACAAATAAATTTGAAAACGTACAAGTGGCATTACTGGCCGCAAGCAAAAGATGAATAAAACATACCTGCATACATATGTCATAACAAAAAAAAAAAAAAAAAAAGTAATAATACAGACGTCATGAGTGACAAACAAATTTAAGTATATGTATAATGCAAGAAAATAAAAATAAAAATGAAACAAAACATGAAAAGCAGCAACAGCCAGATGAAATGCAGGTTAATTATTTCCACCAGATGATGAAAACCCTCCCGCCTCTCGTAAAGACAGACATTTATTTTACATTAAACAGCAAACGGAATGAAGCATTTCTTCTAGACTTTGACAACGAAGATGACGAGAATATTTAATTTAAAATTATACCTTGTTACAAACTCGTGCAAAATTAATTAATAAATCGAAAATAATTTGAGTTTTTTTAGACATTTTTTTGGAGTTTTTTACATCAGCTAATTTTTTACATGTATAATTTAAAAGTTTTTTACACTTTGTTTTTTACATGTAAAAAACCTAGTAAAAAACTCTGTGTAAAGAATCGGCACAACGCAAAGAATACTTTTTTTGAATTTCTAAAATTTAATTTCGTGATAAATTCAAAAATTCTACGTTTTTTGATGTGTAAATTCACCAATTGGCATAAAGTGGTTAACGAACGATGGGACTCCTTATGATTCCTTCATTAACTCGTCGTTAAAGAAGAGGAATTTAGATTAATGAAATCTACAAGATGCTGAGATTGTTGGCATGTGCAGTAAACATTATGTTGGATTTTCAGAAAACCCCAATGATTACCTGCAATGAAAGGCAATTTAAAATTTCGATCACCCCAATGTATAATCAATTTCCACAACGATCAGTCGGTTTGCATAGAACTGACGTAATCCACGCAGTGATTCAAAACAGGGCCCCAAGAAAATGTTTAAATTTAAATTTCAATGTTCCTAAAAAGGGACTATGAATAAAATTGTATAATAAACTAACCGCCGATTGACCAAATGTTTCACCTCGACCAAAGGTTTCAAGAACTATGCTGCCTGTATCCAATTGGTGGTGCCACTCACAAGTCACAACCACTAGTTTCTGTGGTGGGCAAACAATATGGTGATGGATTTTTGTTGAGTAAATTTACGTCTTTACTACCTACCTACCGATTTTGTCGTTTATCCCTGCGTATGCTATATGTTTGATTTTAAATGATTTCATGTTTTCATTTTAAAGAATCAGAAACCTTTATTTGCTTTCGAGATACCATCAACTAAGTATCGACTTTCCCCTGACCCTGTTGAATGATTCATACCGCGACAGAATCCATTGTCATCATCTGAATCAAATTCCACAATTCTTAACAGTAATGTAGCCTTACTTCGACAAGACAGCCAGATCGTGTTGTCCCATAAAATTACTCTCTGGAAGCTGATGGTTTCGCTCTCCCCTTGCCATCTCTGCCGGCAAAAATACCAAATGTCTATCCCAACTACCCACACTTATCCGACTGCTCGAGTCCTTACAATCTAAGCAAAGCACATGTATCCAAAACTCGCAGGGTAATTCTCATGTTGGCGTTGCTGCTAACGAAGAGCCTGAAACTTATGAGACAAGCGTAATGTGAAACATCAAATTGGTTCCTATGAACTACATCCCCAACACGTGATAAGATGCGAATTGAATTTCAAAATCGTCGTAACAATGAATGATGTGTTTTTCAAGTCAAAAAAGGAATAGGACAGGAACTCGTTATCTGCTTCTACAACTCTTGTGTGGATGGAGGGTTCCTTACCTGGTGTCGGTATGATGACGATGTAAATCTACAGGCGAGCAAAGGTACTTACGATAGCTGTTTTCGTTTAGCAAGTGATTAATGAATTTTCTACTGCTAACACTTTTTGTAATTTAATTCTTGAACATTAGGACCAAACAACTGCACCATGAAAGAAATAAAAACGCACACACACACCTGTACTTAAAGTGTGCGCCTCTGTAAAGAGGGTTCTCATTCAGTATTTCCTTTATTACTTAGAAAGGATGAGACTTTAATTAAGGAATATTGATTGGTTGGAATCCTTGGAAGTTTCATTCGATTCGCTGATATAAATAATCCAATGGATTTTAGGTTAATTAGGTTTCGAGTGAGACATTCCTTCTCTGGCAAAAACAGAGAACAAAAAAAAGGATAAAAGGAATCAAAAGTTGAACAACGCAATGCCGTTAAGATTGTATGGATTTGTGGAGAAACTTTTAAACTTTCTTTATGTGTCTTTGAGAAGAAAGCCATCTGGCTGGTTTTGTATCAGATGAGGAGATAGAAATCTCAAGTAATTGGGTGAATGGTTTCTATGTATGTTTCTTTATTGCTAATCATTTGCTCGATAAACCAAAGCCGCGATAGATTGTTGGAATGGTGCAATCGCCTTTTCACTTTGGAACTCATCTTTAATGAAACAACTGTCTGGTCACGTTCCGCACGCGTGTTCTGAATGACAAAATAGCATGTCGAGACTGAAAACTAATTCGCTGAGTCATGCTGATTTTCTGTAACATTAAATGCCCTTAGTTAGTCTCGTTTCGTCTGTTAAAAATTTACCACAACAGCGATCATCAGAATAGTTTTATGAAGAGATACTATAGGAATGCCAGTGGCGTCTCGTCAGGGTGTGCAAGGTGTGCATTGCACACCCTGATCGCATTGCACACCCTGATCTAACGAGAAAAAATCCCTCATCCAATACTGTGTAATAATTATAACACACAAATATGCACATCACAATTACACTACCTATAAAACCTCCATCACACAGCCTACACCATATTCATATTCATCCTTCCTAATTTTTCTTTCAAAAAAATAAACTCGCACGAAATTTCGCTGTGCACATGTTCTGTTGATTTCATCAAATAAATTCATCCATCCACCTCCAAACTATATACCTACAAGATTTCCCAGTATTCATCCCCATGGTCATTCGTCACCGGCTTGAGATAGATAAAATCGCTTTACTTTGATGAACTTGAGTGCGTGCAACGGTTTTCTGTGCACGAGCTGTACTCTTATTATCTTTTCTTTTGTATCGGTTCTGTTCTGTTTCCGTAAAGTATCATAGGTCAAATATACGATGCATTACATCGAAGCTCGTGCAAAAAAAAGCAGTGCACGACAGTCTGCGCTGCGATGTTATTTTGTTATCTGTTGTTGTGTAGGTACAATACACCACCAAGGTACATAAAAAAAATGTAAATTATGAATGAATGAACTTAGCTTTTCGTTAGATATTATTTTTCAATTGGTTACAGTTTTTTTTAGTTTTAATTGAGAAAACAATAAATGGGAGGTGTTTTCAGGCAATGTATTGCCCCAATTAATTAAATAATTGATATTTTTTAAAACTATATAATTTTCGAGAATTGCACACCCATCTTAATAGTTCACGCGACGCCGCTGAGGAATGCGTATATGTATTTACATCGCAGAGGTGCTGAAAGCTATTTAAATGCTTGCAAACTGCGTAGATACGTACAAACATACGAGAGCAGTCAAATTGAGGTAAAACGAAGGTTTCAAGCTAAGTTTTTAATCTTTCAAATGTATTAAAGCACAGTGTAGAATACAGCAACTACCCATAGAGAGCCTAGAACTTATGCTAATACAGTGGGCGAGAGGAACCTCAATTTTTCATGCCGAAATGTGATCTGAGATATTTTTAACTCGCTTAACAATGCGCTGAATAATGTACGTTCTCCGGCGCGCGCTAGGAAAGGCAGATGTGTTGTATGGTATGGTGGACAAACGCTTGCGTGCCTATGCCTAGGTATTTCCGAAGCCATGCGAACCTGCCCCACAGCTGCCATAGAGGCACTACCAGCATTTACACCTCACCACATACACATTCAAAAATTGGCAATCCGCAGTGCAACAAGTTTAATACAGTTAAATGAAATAAGGCTTTACGACCATCCGGAACTTATGACCCTTCTCGATGAACTCCCGGAACTTGATATGAACTGCGCGGTCACAGATCGCCTTTACAAAACACTATGATTCAACAAACGGTTCTCCATAAAGATTCCCAAGAGAGAACTATGGATTAGTTAAAACAGCCATTACGGCATCAGTTGCTGACTACCTCCCGTCGCGTGTGCACGTACTCCATTTTTTGTCGCAATCGGTTTCACAAAACCGACGAACAGCTATCGTTACTGCTGTCTAAAGTGTAGAGAAAAAAATAATAATATTAATCCACTCAGTGCCAGTTCCGGTGTAGTGCGGAAAGAAAAAAATAAATCAAAAAAAAGGCACAGCGTTGGGTATTCAATCATACGCCATCCCACTGCATCGCTGCTGCTTTTTCTTGATTATTCCAGGTGCCGCATGATTTTCGTGTGTGAACATGTAATGGTTGGGTAGAGGCAGCATTTGGCAGCGGGTCTTGAACTGTTGATTTTGTTGGTGGACCAAAACAAGTTACCGTACGGGAATAACATCAGCGGTAAATTGTTTTGAAAATCTAACGCAGATCTTCAATTCACGGCTTTTGCTTAGGTAGCGTCGGAGTTTGTGTTTTCTTTATGTTTGTATTTTATAATGTGTAGGAATTTTGTAGTGGATGTCAGTAACGTTCGTGGGTTGAGGAAACATTTTTTTCAATATACGCCCATGTTTTGCACCACAAACCAGCTGTTTTGGCACTTAATGAAACCCAGGTTAGCTTTAGCTCTGATTTAACAGAGTTTAGTCTACCTGACCACAACTTAGTGCCATTGTTCTTTCCCCATCGCGGTCTCGCCGCTTATATATGTACGTAGAAACGTAGCCTACCAACGTCATCCTAAATATGGTCAATGTTCCAATCCGGAATTTAATTTCATTTGGCTCAAATTTCATGTCCGTAGGCAATTAATCCACTACTGACAGACATTTAACTTATAATGAGTTAGATGCCCTGTCTGATTCCACCACAAGAATTTTGACCCGGGCGATTTTAATACACACTATTCAAGTTGGCTTCAACATTCTGGTCAGACAACACCCGAAGGAAGGCAAGTCTAGATCATAGCTGAGGGAAATAACCTGACTCAGCTTGTAAATGAGCCACGAATACCGGACATTAGCAGTCAAACTGCCAACACAATGGACCATTGTATCATATCAGTAAATTTCTCCTACTCCAACCACATGTACAGAACAAAGAACAAACTCCTTAAATAACTCTATGGCAATACAAGAAAGCCAATCGGGAAAAAACTAAACGGTTTCTTTAAGAGTTTCAACTGGTCGCTGTGCTTCTTCGACAATGACGTAGATGCTACTGCTGATATGATCACAAACATAATTCACCTGGGCATGAAATATTTCACAGTATAATAAGTATCAAACCCAAGGTAAACGCGTGGTGTAACTCAGGCTGCAAAGAGGCTATCAGGTTAAAAGAGGTAAGCTTTCGGTAAAAATTTAAACGGCCCAATGTGGCAATGCCCAAAATTGAGGCAAAAAATACTACAAAGTCCCACGGGTAGTAAAAACTTTTGGTAATATGTTAAAAATATCAAGAATTCGGCCTCATCATAAACCCCGACACTCATTCACAATGACATTCAAGCTGCCAGCTCTATAGATAAGGCCAATCTGCTTTGCTGTTCACTTTGCAGTCAGCTCAACGCTCCCAGTACTCGAGCGATTATAATACGAGTAGAATACTCCATGATACCAATCCACTTCGGCGCTCGTACAGTGGCCAGAGTTTTTCCACATGCACAAATACGCTGGTATAGATGGTATTTCCCCTATTGTTCTTAAGTGGTGTTCTTCTACGCTGGCGAAACAACTGCGTAAGCTTTTCTATCTGTCCTATTCTTCAGGGCTCTTTCCGATGAGATGGAAAATAGCATTTGCCCAGCCTGTACCAAAAAAGGCGACTCTTCTTCTCCCTCGGCTACTGACCAATTGCACTTACGTCCCTTCTTTCCAATATCATAACAACGCTGATCAAGCGTCATCTAATGAATTATCTTGAATCGCGAAAACATCTTAATGACCGTATGGTTTTCGCAGCAACAGGTCCACTGGTTATTTGATGACATATCTAACCGAAAATTGGAAACAATCTTAATGAAAGTAAAAAACCCAGTAGGCTGTCCCTCTACTATCATTATGTAAGGGGACTCCGCACAAAAACCGCTGAAGTATATTTAAACTCCCAAGCCATCTCTCATGATATCTTCTCCTTGACGGAAACATGGCTTAATGACGGAATCTTAGACACGGAACTCTTCAATCATGATTTCTCCGTATTCAGAAACGATCGTCATCAAAATGACCTGAAAGCGCTTGGAGGAGGTGTCCTGATTGCTGTTCGTTCCAACCTTGAGTCACGAAAGATTGACTTTCCATTTCCACTAACCGTCGATATTATCTGTGTAAAAATTACACTTAAGAACAAGCATTTATATGTTGTTAATGCTAAATGTTGTATTCTGAACTTTCTATGGCACTAGACCATATTTTTGACATATCTTGTTGTGACAGCACTGTCATACTTATAGGCGACTTCAATCTGCCACATATTGGATGGGTACCTTCTGAGGATGATTCTCATCTCATCCCATCCTTTGGCTCTGCCCAACAAGAGCTCGCTTTACTGGACAACACCTTGTCTTTTGACTTACAGCAAACTAGCTGTATAAAAAATTTCAAAAATCGAACTCTCGATCTTGTTTTTTCTTCTGACTCTGTTAGTACTGTGGTTCTGGAATCCCACTTCAGTATAACTAACATAGATAATAATCATCCACCATTGGATGTATTTATTGAATTAGGCGCACATTTGTACGAAAATAGTAATTCGTATGATCGTTCGCAATCTTTTGACTTTCGGAAAGCAAATTTTCAGAGGGCTTTCTGATGAAATTTACAGCTTTAATTTTAATCTTACTGCGTTTTTTAATATTGAAGATGCAGTAGTTTCCTTTTATTCTTTGATGGATAACTGCATGAAAAAGTGATTCCTGTCAAATCCTCTAGGAATCTGAAAACGTCCCATCCTTGGTACACTAAAGAGCTCAAATCAATACGAAACAGACGTAATAGGGCTTGGAAGAACTATTTAAAAAGTCTCCGCCATTCAGATCTTGAGCTCTATCTTACACTATTCAACAAATTCAAATCTTTATCCTGCAACTTACATATATATTGACTATATAAGTAAAATGGAATGCGCTCTAAAATTGGACCCCAAACTTTTTTGGGGATTTGTTAATTCTAAGAAAAAAACCGATGGTTATCCATCGAAACTTACTTACAATAGCTCTACAACTGCTGATTCGCTAGATGCAAGCAATATGTTTGCAGATTATTTCAGTAAGTCGTTTAGGGTGACCCCTCTTCACATTGATGAGCAATATTTTAGTTATCTAACTAGCTGTTCCCAAATAAGTTTTAGTAGCTTCTCATTTGACTTGGAAACAATTTTAAAATTTATGTCTTCTCTGAAGAATGATTATTCATCAGGTCCTGATGGCATTGCACCGATCGTTCTTAAAAAATGTAGTCATGCAATTGCTCCATATCTTAAATATCTGTTTGAATTGTCCATTAGTACTGGTAAATTCCCTTATGTATGGAAAAGTGCTTTTATCACACCTGCATTTAAAAAAGGCGAACGTGGTGATATTACTAATTATAGGCCTATTTCAAAGCTTTCGTGTATCCCTAAGCTTTTTGAACAAATTGTTTGCGAAAAGTTAATACTTCTTTGTCGCAATTTAATTTGCAATGAACAGCATGGATTTATAAGAAACAGATCCACTATCACTAATCTGTTAAGTTTCTTGCATGATTGTTCTAATGCCTTAGAGAATAAGGACGAAATGGATTGCATATACACTGACTTCTCTAAAGCTTTCGACCAGCTGTCCCATGAAATAATCGAGTTTAAGCTCAGGGCTTTTGGTTTCCCACGAAGTTTCATAAAATGGGTTAATTCATACCTTAGATCAAGGGTTTATCAAGTCAAATTTAGAGGATCGCTATCTGTATCTTTTACAGCTGAGTCTGGAGTTCCCCAAGGTAGTCACCTCGGACCAATTCTATTTATACTAGCCATTAATGATGTTAAAGCATGTATAAATCACAGTAATATCCTGATCTACGCTGATGATATGAAAATATTTAAATCTATCACTAGTCAGCAAGATAGAATTTTTCTTCAATCTGATATTAATAGCTTCGCCAATTGGTGTGATAAAAACGGTTTATCCCTAAACCCTACCAAATGTCAACATATGACATTCTCTAGAAAGAATATACCTTCCACCTTTCAATATTCTTTGTCTCAACATATTCTTTGTAATGTTGATAATTTTAAGGATCTTGGGGTTTATTTCGATCCTAAACTGGTTTTTGCCAAGCATATCAATTTTATTGTTAATAAATCTAATTCTATGCTGGGTTTCGTAAAAAGGTGGGCGAATGAATTTAATGACCCATACGTTACCATGTCATTGTACAATTGTTTTATCCGTCCGATTCTAGATTATGCTTCACAAGTTTGGACGCCGTTCTACAACATCCATTCAAATCGAATAGAGGCCATTCAACGTAGAGGACTTCCATGGGATGATCCTTTTAACCTTCCTCCTTACAGTCAGCGTATTAAGCGTCTTCAAATGTTACCCCTTTCTCAACGAAGGCTTAATAGCGATATCATTTTTTTACAGCAGCTTATATCCGGTCAAATAGATGCACCTGACTTGCTGTCGTCTATTGGCTTTAATTTTCGGTGTGGTGCCCATAATTTACGTAGTGTTGATTTATTGTTTAGCCCCCATCATAGAACGAATTATGGGAGGCATGAGCCTATTAGTCGCATGAGTAGAATCTATAATATAAATGATCATGTGATTGATTTGCATGTTAGTAAAATTAAGCTGAAAAATATTTTGCGCAATAATACCTTAATGTCTTAATTTATTTGCATGATTTGTGTTTGTGTTAGTATTTTATAGGTACATAATTATTGTATTTTTAATTGTTTCGTCCTTACTAACACCTGCACTAAATGATGAGCCTGTGGGAGCACTTTTAGTGCCGGCAAATTTCTGCTCGTGATAGTTGCTTGCTTTAAGCACTCCACGACACAGAACTGATAGTGTATTTAAAAAAAAAAAAATTTCTGCTCGTGATAGTTGCTTGCTTTAAGCACTCCACGACACAGAACTGATAGTGTATTTAAAAAAAAAAAAAAAAAAAAAAAAATTGATATTTCAAAGACATTTTGACAGAGTTTGGCATCAAGCTCTCTTGCGTGCATTTAAAATCGATGGTACTCTTCTCCAATGGACTAGAAATTACCTTTCAATTCAAGTTGTTTTGGACGGTTTCAAGTCTGCAACTCACCAAATAAATGCAGGTGTTCCCTAAGGCTCTGCTCTGTCCCCGACTCTCTTTCTCATTTTTATAAATGATCTCCTGTCTGTTACTTCTAATCCAATCTATTCCTTCGCTGATGACAGTAACCTCAGCTTCTCATATTCTTAACAGTATAACTCGATGGGTACAACCAACATTGTGGAATTTAATGCTTCTAAAATACAATGCTGTCTCCTGTCATTGAAGCAAAACCCACACACACCTCTATTATCCATGAATGGCACTTGCATCGCTGTGACTGAAAGGCTTTCCATTCTCGGCATATGTGTTAATGACAACCTTCGCTGGAATGACCACATATTCGATGTCGCCAAGAACGCAGCGAAATGTCTAGGCTTCGTTAAGCGGATGTTAGAAATATTTTACCCCTTCTGATCTGGCTACAATTTATAAGGCGTATGCGCCCGAAACTCGAGTACCTACCACGCTCATATCCCTTCTGGTGCACCAATAACTTTTCTGGAGCAAGTTGACAGTATCAAAAAACGCGCAATACAACTCATTGCGAGATCGATTGACTCTCTTAGTTATCGTCGTAATGTCTCCTGCTTTTTGTTATTTTATCGTTATTTCCACCATAAGTGCCCAAACGGAATAGCGAGTTGCATTCCTTCCCTTGAACATTTCAACCGCAATACCCGCCATGCAAGAAATGCTCATCAGTTCAGCATCTGGTTCACATTATAACCTACAAACATTCAAAACCCATGTGCATCGGCATCTCTCCTTTTCTTCTCACCCGAATTTCCTTAACGCCCACGCTGTGTAGCTAATACATGATAAGGGTCCTAATAGTAGTAGTACATGCATAACGATACCTATGGAAAAAAATCCCAGCGTATGCCAAACAGAGCTCCACGCCATTCAAGAATGTGCCAGCCACATCATTACATCTGGTATTGATGGTGCCACCATACATACATTCACGGATAATCGAGCAGCTATAAATTCCCTTAGCCCGCATGCAATTGAATCCAAATCATTCATTCACTGTTTTTAGACTCTTCAAACATTCGGCTTGAGGAGCAAGAAAGGGCTCAGAAACTGCTTTCAAAGGTCCCGAACCCTTCTGCTACACTCCTAGACCAGTAATAATCACATCTATGAGCCTTATTGCGAAGATCAATCGACAATTGATAATTGACTATTTTCAATGTGTGCTATTGTGAACGAACGATTCATTTGGTATTTTTGTCAATCGCATTTTTTTAATTGACAATTCAATTCAATGAAAATACAATACATTGAAAATAATCAATTATCAACTGTCGACTGATCTTCGCAATAAGGCTCTTTAAAATGCTGAAAACATACGAAATGTACCACCTGTTGGGAGAACATCACAGGACTGAGACAGGCAAACGAGCCTTCCAGCTCTTCAATAGAAATGCCAAAAAATGTCTAAATTTGAGGCGGCATGATATCAAAAACCTAGTAGGTTATCTTACGGGTCACCACGGGTTACGATACCACCTACAAAAAAATTAAATAGTCGAATCTTCAGAGTGCCGTCTATTTCTTGAAAAAAACAGCATACCTAACACATTTTTGGTGAATGTCCACTGTCCAGCCCTCATTGAAACTAGAAGGAACATTTTCTTCAGAGAACGATTGATTTCCGTTTATATAAAGTAGAAGTACGGAAAGTAGAAATACAACTAGCCTTAACAATTTCTGGCCCAGACGGTACAATGGACCTTGGCGAACTAGAAGCTATTTAAAAAAAATAATCAATAAATAAAACAGCAAATACATATTTCCAAGTAAGATGAAAATTCTTCTGAAATTTCCACTCGCCTCAAATTACTCACACCGCCTTGTAAATCTTTAAAAACAGCTAAGCTAATGTAGGTACCTCCATATATCCGCTCTAAATCTGTTTTTTTTTTTTGTAATTCCATTAATTTGATAAATTGTTTGAAAGCTTAAACGTTGGCAAGCCTTAGCAAAACTTTGACAAAAGCCAGAACGGGAAAAAAACAATTTTCGGTTAACCCTGACTGGACTTTGACAAATGTTTTCTTTGTGGCAAAAACAAATCGAAGACCAAGAAAAGCTATGAAAATAGTTTTCAAGTCTGCCTTAATTTTGTGCATCAAAAACATACATACGCACACACATCCCTGCTCACCACTGACCTAAACGCCAAAAAGTGTAGCTACGAAACAATTTCGGTGGCGTGGCAAGTTTACTCCCCAAACACCAGGAGTGTACCTAGTCAATCTTTTCGTGTTGCTTCCACTTAAATGGAAAACCGCCACCAGCACCTGAGCCGGTAACAGAAACCTCACACTATTGGAATTCGTTGTTCCAAAACACTGTTATTTTGACGAAGGTAACAGTTACTTTGAGAAATTTAATTTGAGTTGAGACGGGGACGAGGCGCCATTGGCGTTCAACCACCTCGCGCTGTTGCCGACGGAAGAAAGGTAAAAAAAAAACTTCGTATACCAGCACGAGTACGTACCTACATCCTTTTTGACAGGAACAAATCTCAGCCATGAGGATTGCCAGGAATTCTTCGTCATTCGGAGTTTTTGAAAGTTTTCCGTTTCCCAAAATGTGCCTCTTCCAACTTCGATTGATTTATGGAGCGGACATGGGGAATCTAACGTAATCATTCGACGCTAGTTGGATGTGGAAATTTGTTGGGATCGCAGGTGGTGGTGAATATTTAGTTTAAAGAACTCGCAATGCACAAAAATTCCATTCACACTCTCTGCTCAGACAGACAGTCAGTGCAGGGAAGGAAATAACTTTTTCAAGTTAAATATTTTGTTTTGCTTTGAATGGAGAATTACGATTTCAATGCTGTCTGCATGTCCTTCTCATCTTGCTTCCCTTCCAAAGTCTCATATAGTAAGCATTTCGAAAAGAATCCAAGCAGCAATTGTGTAAGGACTCACTATATATTGGATGTTGGATGTTGGGCAAAAGAGAATCACTTTGTACCTTTGCCAAGGAATTGCGCTGCCAAAAATATCCAATGTTTAGTCCTTGTTGTTGCTCCACCTACCTTCTGTGTGAATCCCTGCTGTTTTGTTCCTTGAGAGAAAAAAAAAAAAACAGGAAAAGGATTTTAAGTGTGTGCATGTGTATACATGTAAATGAATTTAGCTATAATTTTTTGTTTCCTTTATTTGGTGTAACTTTTGTCAAATAGTTGGTCCTGTTGAAGGGTTACGAATGAGATAAGATGGGAGAAAAGAGAAAACGAAACAAGAAATAAAAAAAAGATGAAAAGACTTTATTGCACAACAAAATTGAAGAATTTTAAAGAAGTAATCGTCTTCGACTTTTTCGCCTGTCAGCGAAGAGTCTTTCTGTTGGTATTTTGCCTATTTTGTCGTTCTTTTTGTGTTGTTTTTATACCCTATTCTAAGGGTATATTAATTTTGACGCATAGTTTGTAACATACCTTAATATTGCCCGTAGACCCCTAAAAGTTACTATATTTAAGATCAGCATCGATAGTAATGTCGATCTAGCCATGTCCGTCCGTCCGTCCGTCCGTGTGTAGCCAAAAATTAGGCCTTTAAACTGGACCTAGAGAGCTGAAATTTTAACCATATACTCTCTAGGGTCCCGAAATAATCAAGTTTACGAATTTTTTAAATCCGCCCACAAACTCAAAAAAACCAAATTTAGGAAAAAATCGAATTTTGAGTTAGAAAGCTGAAATTTTTTATATATGATCTATGACTCCTAAAACTGCTCGGGATAAAAAAATTTCAAAATCCGCCCACTGACACGCCCACAAATAAATAAAATAATTTTTGTTTACCCTATTCTAAGGGTATATTAATTTTTGAAAATCCAAAGTTTGAGCTAGGGAGCTGACATTTATAATATATATGTACTCTCTATGGGCCCTTTATGCTCATGTGTAAATATTTTCAAAATCCGCCCACTGACACGCCCACAATGATTTTTTTCTTTTTTTGAAAATTCAAAGTTTGAGCTAGGGAGCTGAAATTTATAATATATACTCTCTAGTAGCCCTTTATTCTCATGTGTTATTTTTTTCTTAAATCCGCCTACTGACACGCCCACAATTAAATAAAACAATTTTATTGAAACACCTAAGTTTGAGCTAGGGAGCGTTTTTTTTTGATAAAATCCTTTAAATGTTATATAACAAAATATGTAGAGCGTTCTTAACAATTCAACCATACTTAGACTTTTGTCACGCACACTTATGAGGGATAGGAATAAGAATAGGGTATCCAAAAGTTCGCCCAAGCGGACTGTAGCCCGTCCCTATGTTTTTTTATAATTTCCTTGCCGTTCGGATGCTAAACTTTTATATAGAAGGTCAGTTCGAACGACTACGAGCAGGTTGTGGGTGCTGGGTGGTGCTAAAATGCTATAATTTTGGAGTGTACTTGCATTTCGAGGAATCTTTTCAATCTAAAAATCGTCATAATGCGGACTTTGTGATTTCATTATGTTAAGCCTATACCTAAAAATCATACCTTTATATATGGTGCATGGTTTAAGGTGGTTCTACCATTAATAAATTTGAATACGGTAAAAACAACCCTGAGACACCATTATACTTTAAGCTTGAAACTATTTAAAGAAGCAGTACCTACATACATAAATATATTTAGTCAGCGGAAAGCACAATTGATCTAGGTCACAAAACCTTAATTTTACAGAAGATGGCTTTTGGTTTTTAAATTAAATAAGTGCGATACTTAATCGCTGGTTTATTGGTCATATAATATTTTTGTAAGTTCTCTGAGTTTACGAAACTTGAAAAAAAAAATGCTACATAAAAACGATCTACTATTTGCAGTGTTCACCTTAAACGCGAAACCAGATTTAATGTTCGTTAAGTTTTGAATTTAACTGCATGCTCCCTAAGTCATGGCCTCTCCAGACGCTGATTTTATGTCCCTATTCAGTAGGTACTATAACAATCTACTTCTATACCAATTTATTTTTCTAATTTACTCGGGATTTTTATTATATTTATAATGTAGATATGTTAATAGTTACAAAGTGCGGGCATTAAGGAAATATGGATACGGATGACAGTGCAGAAAACAACGCACGTTGGTTTTAAATGCTTGTAAATTATATTAGGTAGGAAAAACAGCGGAGAAAAGCATTCCACATTTCTTTGCATTTTACGATTCTTTGCATTTTACTGTAAGTCCGAAAATTGGCTTAACGGAATGATCTGATGTACATTCGTGCCATGGCGGGTATTGCGGTTGAAATGTTTTGAGTATGGAATACCTACAGCTGGGTACCTATTTCGGTGGAGCTGGAAATAAAGGGTGTTCAAAAGTGAGGTATCATTATAAATTTTGAAAGAATGTCGTCACCTCTTCTGCTAGCTCGGTAGATTGTCCACCTCTTACCAAAATGTTGAATCGCCTTTTCGCATAATGATGGTTCAATAAGTGATATTTGCTCGATTATGTTGTCTTTGAGGTGTTGAACAGTTCGAGGATTATCGGCATAAACTTTACTCTTCAAGAAACCCCATAGGAAAAAATCCAGTGGGGTTAACTGTGATAACCGCCAATTTTAAAATTAGCCTCATCGGTGAAGATAATTTGCTTGAAAACTGTCATTTTGTTGTTGTTTCTCTATGGCCCAATTAACGAATTGCCGACGCACTGCGTGATCAGTTGGCTTTAATTCTTGTGTTAACTGTATTTTGTTAGCCTTTACATGCAGATCTTTGTGCAAAATGTTAAACGAAGTTTTTTGTTTGGAGGTTCAATTGCTGTGAACTACGACGAATTGACTTCCTTGGCTCATCACACACTTCTGCTAGCAGCTGCAATATTTACACTACGATTGTTTGGAAATATTTTAAAAATTCTTTGTTTTATTTTTTTTCCTTTTGAACTTGTTGCCAAGTTCTAATTTCATAAATTCATTTGCATTGTTTATATTCACTGCTTAATATGATTTAATTGTTCAATTTTGCCAAACCTTATGTTCATACGCTATTCTTGTTAACAGTCATTATTATACTTAATTAATTACTGCTTTGCTCTTGCTCTCACTTAAGACCTAACATTTGATTACTGTACAGTGTACAAGTATATACGCATATAGCATTGCAGAGACTATTACCCCTATTGCGAGTGTCAATCAACAATTGATAATTGACTACCTATTTTCAATGTGTGCTAATGTGAACGAACGATTCTAAAGGATTTTGTCGATCGCAGTCAATCGCAAAAATACGATTGACAAGAATATCAATGAAAATGATTCGTTCACAATAGCACACATTGAAAATAGTCAATTATCAATTGTCAATTGACACTCGCAATAGGGGTGTATGTTTTGTTTAGAATTCCCGTATGAGTTAACATACAGTGTGCAAAATTGTTTCTCGCTCTCTTGGATTTTGATCGTCAACCCGAACACATCAGCTAAGTATCACACAGCAGCATTGTAACAAACCATTTGAAATTTCGTCTTGGCTTTGATTTCGATTTTTCGTCGCTTCGGTCCAAGTGCTGGTCCTTCAATTTTCTTCGCAAAGCAATTAAATCATTATTGCTTTGGTTATTCCCAAACAACGATGATAGGCTTTACTTTTCTGATCTTGAACCGAACCAGTTTCTTTAAATTTATGAACGATAAGTTTAATAGCACGGTTTGACGGAGCATTTTCTCTACCGTATTTTGAACGACATTTTCTTTCAACTTTTGCAATACTTTCACCATAATAAAAACACGTTGCTCAATAGTGTACCGATCCGTTTTAGCTAACGGGAATGTATTTACTTCATACCTGAAAAAACTTCGGTGTGATCTAATGGCTGTAAAAAAAAGTGGCGGCCAATTTAAAATGATACGTCAAATTTAAATACAATTTATATAGAAAAAAAAGCGGCCAAGTGCGAGTCGGACTCGCCCATGAAGGGTTCCGTAGCAGCAAGTAACATCATATAAAAGTTCTTGTAGTTTGTTGTTGTTGTTGTTGTTGTTGTTGATCGATGTTTTAATAATATATAAGTGGCGGTTTACGATTTATGACGTATTAAAAAAGAACTGCTTACTAGATCCCTTTCAAACCAATTTTCAGTGGAAGTTTGCATGGTTACATCATATATTTTTTTTAGTTTTATCATTCTCTTATTTTAGAAGTTACATGGGGGGGGGGCACATTTTACCACTTTGGAAATGAATGATACCTACTTGAAACCTCAATATTATTTTTGAAGACCTATCGATAGATACCCCACACGTATGGGTTTGATGAAAAAAAAATTTGAGTTTTAGTTCTAAGTATGGGTAACCCTCAAAATTTATTGTTTTTATACCCTATTCTAGGGGTATATTAATTTTGACGCATAGTTTGTAACATACCTTAATATTGCCCGTAGACCCCTAAAAGTTACTATATTTATGATCAGCATCGATAGTAATGTCGATCTAGCCATGTCCGTCCGTCCGTCCGTCCGTCGGCAAAAATTAGGCCTTTAAACTGGACCTAGAGAGCTGAAATTTTAACCATATACTCTCTAGGGTCCCGAAATAATCAAGTTTAAGAATTTTTGAAATCCGCCCACAGACACGCCCACAAACTCAAAAAAACAAAATTTTGGAAAAAATCGAATTTTGAGCTAGAGAGCTGAAATTTTTTATATATGATCTATGGCCCATAAAACTGATTGGGACATACAATTTTCAAAATCCGCCCACTGACACGCCCACTATTAAATAAAATATTTTTTTTGAAAAACCAAAATTTGAGCTAGGGAGCTGAAATTTTTAATATATACTCTCTAGGGGCCCTTTATGCTCATGTGTAAATATTTTCAAAATCCGCCTACTGACACGCCCACAATTATTTTATTTTTATTTTTGAAAGTCCAAAGTTTGAGCTAGGGAGCTGAAATTTATAGTATATACTCTCTAGGTGCCCTTTATGCTCATACTTAAATTTTTTTTAAATCCGCCTACTGACACGCCCACAATTAAATAAAACAATTTTATTGAAAAACCAACGTTTGAGCTAGGGAGCGTTTTTATTTACAAAAGCTTAGTTTTTTCGTTAAGATCCTTTAAATTTTTGTCACGCCCACTTATGAGATATAGGAATAAGAATAGGGTATCCAACAGTTCGCCCAAGCGGACTGTAGCCCGCCCCTATGTTTATACCCTATTCTAGGGGTATATTAATTTTGACGCATAGTTTGTAACATACCTTAATATTGCCCGTAGACCCCTAAAAGTTACTATATTTATGATCAGCATCGATAGTAATGTCGATCTAGCCATGTCCGTCCGTCCGTCCGTCGGCAAAAATTAGGCCTTTAAACTGGACCTAGAGAGCTGAAATTTTAACCATATACTCTCTAGGGTCCCGAAATAATCAAGTTTAAGAATTTTTGAAATCCGCCCACAGACACGCCCACAAACTCAAAAAAACAAAATTTTGGAAAAAATCGAATTTTGAGCTAGAGAGCTGAAATTTTTTATATATGATCTATGGCCCATAAAACTGATTGGGACATAAAATTTTCAAAATCCGCCCACTGACACGCCCACAATTAAATAAAACAAATTTTGGGAAAAATTGAATTTTGAGCTAGAAAGCTGAAATTTTTTATATATGATCTTTGGCCCATAAAACTGCTTGGGACATAAAATTTTCAAAATCCGCCCACTGACACGCCCACAATTAAATAAAATATTTTTTTTGAAAAACCAAAATTTGAGCTAGGGAGCTGAAATTTTTAATATATACTCTCTAGGGGCCCTTTATGCTCATGTGTAAATATTTTCAAAATCCGCCTACTGACACGCCCACAATTATTTATTTTTTATTTTTGAAAGTCCAAAGTTTGAGCTAGGGAGCTGAAATTTATAGTATATACTCTCTAGGTGCCCTTTATGCTCATACTTATTTATTATTATTTTTTTTAAATCCGCCTACTGACACGCCCACAATTAAATAAAACAATTTTATTGAAAAACCAAAGTTTGAGCTAGGGAGCGTTTTTATTTACAAAAGCTTAGTTTTTTCGATAAAATCCTTTAAATTTTTGTCACGCCCACTTATGAGATATAGGAATAAGAATAGGGTATCCAACAGTTCGCCCAAGCGGACTGTAGCCCGCCCCTATGTTTTTTTCTATTTTTGTGTGAAAATCTTAATGCGGTTCACAGAATAAATCTACTTACCAAGTTTCAACAGTATAGTTCTTATAGTTTCGGGAAAAAGTGGCCGTGACATACGGACGGACAGGATTCCGTTTTTTGCCATTTGGCTACGGAACCCTGAAAAGCGGTAGGCGGGAGACATTGCGACGATGACTAAGAGAGTGAAGTGATTTCGCAATATCTCGATCGCCTAAATTTTATCGCTCTTGTTTGTATTGTATCAAGGAGCTCCAAATATGTGATTGGGACCGGTCCCGATATGGAGCGTTGAACTCAAGTTTGGAGCGAATGAACGCCTTTTTAACTGTATCCAAATCAGCAGGGAATAAGTATGCATTGCATCGCTCAAGGAAGCCTAGATATTTTGCTGCATTCTTTCATTCTTAAGAAGCTTGTCATTAACGTGGCGAGTGAGATTGATCCGGCGATTGTTCCGGTCGCTAGCCTATGAAAATCCTTTGGATCTTTCGATTAAGGAAGATTTAGTCTTGGTTATTGTTTCCATTGATCGAATGCCGACGGGGATTAATGGAAGATGTGCGATCGATAATGCGACTTATTAAATTCAACGACAGTCGTAAGTTGAACAATACAACAACTACTGAGCGAATTACGACGAGTAAAAAGGCTGTGTTTTCCCCTTAGGGTTTTAATGCAAAAACTTTATGCTTGTTCGCTCTTCATGCGTAGGTATTTATACAGCGGATTTTGGTTTAAGCGAGAGAGACATAACATTATTTTTAAAGTTCAAATTTTATGGCGAATTCAATAGAGAAAATAAATTTGGTGACTTGTCTAAACTAAGCGCCAGATTAAATATTAAGTATTTCAATTTGGTAGGTTATTACAATTTTTTTTATATAATTTGCGTGCGCTAAAGGGATTTCTTTTTTCTGTAGTGACACAGTACCCTTATAATGGTAAAACCACAGCGCAGGCTTTTAGTTTGTTGCGCAAGTAGCTCCCAGCAATTCATTGCCTATTTTTGCGTGCTACTTACTGAAAGAATAGAAGGATAGGAAAGAAGTTTGGTGCGATGGGATTTTTTTTTCTCAACAGGTGGGCGCCTAAATTGCTTTAGGGAGATCAGTTTTTGTTGTGTGTATTCAATTTATAAAAATCATGGCCCTGGTCGGGATTCGAACGCACGACCTACCAATCACTTTAGTGAATACACTACCATCGCACCATTGCCACCTGCTATTTGTTTCATCTGCGATATTTATACCATGGTAATGTAAGATGATGATGACGATGGTGTTGATGAAGATGACGATGGTGATTCTGCCCATACACCGTGCATGGGAAGTCGTTTCGTTTCAGCGATGCAAGTGCCATTCATATGATAATGGCAGAGTGTTTTTTTTGTTTTGCTTTCATGACAGAAGACAGCATTGTGTTTTGGAAGCATTCGAATTCAGTCTATTGGTTGAATTCCGCTGAAGAATGCAGTTAAGGTAGGCATTTAATGAAGATGAAGGGTGTGACCCAAGAAACGAATATGAATACTTGAGGGTACTGTCATCAGCGAATTGGATTTATAAAAATGATCAGCCATAAAACGGAGCTATTGGGAATACAAGCATTTATTAGGTGAGTTGCAGACTTGTAACCGTCGAAAACAACTTGAATTGAACGGTTCGAAAGTTAGTTTCTGCATTGAAGAAGAGTATCATCGATTCCAAATGCACACAAAATTATGCTTACTCTGTCAAATGCCTTTAAAATTTCTTACTCTCATCACCTTGGGGAACTGACTAATTACACTTTTCGGTTAGATATATGTAATCAAATCACCAGTTGCTGAGAAACCCCTGCCGGTCATTAAGAAGTTTAAGTGATTCAAGATACTTCATAAGCTGACGGTTGATCAGCGTTTCCATGATCTTGGAAAATTCAATTTGTGGGTAGAAGGAGGGAGTAGAAGTTTTCACCTTTTTTGGGACAGGCTGAACAAATGCTGGATCCATCTTCTCGGAAAGTGCCCTGAAGAAAAAGACCTATAGAAAAGCTTACGCATTGGTTTTTCCAGCATTTAAGAACACCTCTTTAGAACTATAGGAAATACCACCTAAACCAGCGGATTTGTGTATGTCAAGATTTCGAAGTACTCTTTCCACTGTACGAGTGCGAAAGTGAATTGGTCCCATGGAGTATTCTACGCGGTCGACTACAGGGGGATATAAAGCACAATCTGGGATCGTAGAGCTGGCTGCAAAATGAGCAGCAAGTAGATTGACTTTATCTGAAGAGCTAACAGCTGGAATGTCATAATTAATGAGTGTTGGGATTGATGACGAGGCCGAATTCGTGATATTTTTAACAAACGACCAAAGGTTTTTTATTTTTTTATATTTGTTGCCTCAACTTTTGGTTGAAAGAGAATTAAAGTGACCACTGCAGTCCTTTCTGACTCGCTTGAATTTTGTTCGGTTTTTCTCAGATGGACTGGTCTTATGTGACCGAAAAATTGCATGTGGCGACGGCGCAGTAGTAATCGAATCTTAAAATACAAATTCTTCAAATTCGACAAACTTTCGATGGAAGTCGAATGTCAAAATATGCATGCATATCAGAAGCAGCATGCTCCTGAGATTTTGTCAGAGTTACAAATTAAATAAAAAGACTCTTGTAAGTAACTGAACAAAGAAAAAGAAACGTTTTATTATTATCGATTGTGAAAAATACTTCTGGTCAAGTCGAGAACAAAAATGGAATGAGAAAAAAGATGTCTAGACAGAAAATATGTTTCCATTGGCTGCGTTTGTATTTAAGTTGATGAGATGGTAGATGGCGCGAGGACTCACATTGAAGAGTACTAAGTGTTACCATCCAATAGCCCCTCTCAATTCGTGGTCTGAAGATGATGAAGTCCGAGTCCGGATAGGCATCTCTCATGTTTCGGCTTTGGTAAGGACTTCGTGAGAACGTCTGCAATCATTTTGTCTGTCGGTGAGTAATCCAAAGATATCGGCCAATTATTCAATACATCGCGGATGAAGTGATATCTGATGTCGAGGTGTTTAGACCGCGCATGAAAAACGGGGTTTCGGCGAGCTTCCCTGCTCCTTGGTTGTCGTTGAACATGTTGATCTTGTTTAGATTTTCAAAGCCCAATTCCTTAAGGAACTTAAGTAGAAAAACTGCTTCTCTGCTTGCGTCGCTGACTGTCATGTATTCTGCTTCTGTCAAGGACAATGCAACAGTGCGTTGTTTACGCGATTCCCAGGATACTGCTGCTCCGTTGAGGATAAAAGTTGATCATGTGTAGGACCTTCGGTCTACGGTGCAATTTCCCCAATCTGCGTCGACGAAACATATCAGCGTTCCTGCTTCATTTCCGAAAAATTCAAGTCCATTATTAGATGTCCCTTTTTTCCCTTTCAAATAAAGCAGCACTCGCTTGGCTGCGACCCAGTGTTCTTGACGATAACAGTTGTTAAACTGGCTAAGAGCACTTGTTGCATGAGCGATGTCGGGACGAGTTGCTACAGCGAGGTACATAAGAGCGCCTGTCAGCTCCCCATAAGGAACATCACAATTCGGATTGTTGGATTCATTGGAAGCAATTGAGAACTTACTATTCGATGCCATTGGAGTGGCCACTGGTTTGCAATCGACCATGTTGAATCTTTTAAGTATATCCTGAATATATCCACTTTGCGACAGTTGAATGTTGTCGTTGACTCGTTTTATCTGTACTCCCAAACAACAGTCAGCTTCTCCAAGATCTCGTACGTTGAACGAGTTGGCTATTTGCTTCTTGACGTTGTATAAATATGGTCTTGATCCTTCGGAAAAACTAAGATATCGTCTACATAAAGTAATACGAATACCTTCTTTTGTTGGTCGGCATAGATTCATGGATCCGAAGTCGTTGGAATCAATCCGATGTTCCTCAGCGTCTTGTCAATTTCGATGTTCCATTGACGCCCTGCTTGCCGTAATCCGTATAAGGCCTTTTTAAGCTTGAACACCTTTTCGACAGTTCCTTAAAGTTGTTTTAACATTTGGTTAGCTTTTCTCCGCAGGTTATTGTCACTCTCGCTAGCCGACATCCTCTTCAGCATCTCCTCCAGCAGAACGGGTGTTTCCATTTAGGTAAGCGGATGTGATATCCATCTGATGAATCCTCATCTGGTTCCTTGCTGCAAAAGCGATCAACAGTCGTAGTGAACTGAGTCTGGCCACTGGAGCAAATGTATCATGGAAGTCTATTCCCGGTCGTTGGGTGAAACCTTTTGCTACAAGTCTCGCCTTCCGTCTCTCAAGCAAACCATCAGCGTTCCATTTGTTCCGCAACACCATTCTGCAGCCAACTGTCTGCGCATTCTCGGGCTTATCCACGATGGTCCAGGTATCATTCGTGATTAGGTTCCTCATTTCAGAATAGATGGCATTCTCCCAGCCACATCTTTCATCTCCTTCAAATGCAGTTGTTAAGGGAATCTCAGAAGCATTCATCCCGAATTCGTTTTCCTCTTTTATCGCCTCAGCTTCGTCTTGAGATTCATCTATAGATTCGTCTTTGGTGCTCTCTTCGACTATTTCAATTTCTTTCTTTAGTTTCCGTGGACTTCCAGATCTTAGTTTCTTTGGCCTCCCTGGTGCGTATGTGAACCTTTTCGAAACTTTTGAAGGTGTATCGCCTTGAGGTGACTCAGCTGTTTCATTATCGTCCTTCAGATCCTCAGAACATTCTGTATTAAAGCGTTCATCTGCTGATGGCAAGTCCCCACTATTATCGAGTTGTAAGTTTGAACCAGCGATGATGGTGTTGCTGGGAAAACGTTCTATACAGAAGCGCCCGTTCATGGTCTCCTCGTCGACGAAATCTTCAAAATCTCCACGATCCTTAAGATCGTCCAAAAATCTGACATCTCTCGATACATGAACTTTCTTTTGTGATGGAACCCAGATTCTGTAGCCCTTTTGTGTATCTGGATATCCCACGAAGATTCCTTCTGTCGCCCTATCATCAAATTTTCCTTTAGATGGGGATTTGTTCAAGATAAAAAGCTTGCTGCCGAATGGATGAAGGTAGTTCAAAGTTGGTAACTTGCCGGTCCATTTCTTGAAAGGAACATCTCCGTCCAGGCTTTTTGTGATACAGCGATTACGAATGTGATTTGCAGCGGCTATGGCCTCAGCCCAGAATGAGTATGGAAGACCTAATTCTTTTAGCATGCATCTGGCTGACTCGTCTAAAGTCCTGTTTCTCCTCTCAGCTACCCCGTTTTGTTGCGGAGTATAAACGGTTGTTAGTCGACGCTGGATTCCAGATTCCTTAAAAATCGCATCCATGGCTGAATTGCTATACTCGGTGCCATTATCCGGCTGTAGAGCTTTGACTTTTCGTCCAGTTTGCAGTTCTACGAATGCTTTGTATTCTTTAAATTTTGACGTTACTTCACTCTTACGACGGATGAAATATATAAGGCAGAACCGACTGTAGTCGTCAACAAAAGTTAAAAAATAACGTGACCCACCTTTTGATTCGGTTCGCATGGGGCCGCAGACGTCACTGTGCACAATCTCGAGCAAGTCTTCAGAACGTTCAATTCGACTGCAAAAAGGTAAGCGTGTAATTTTGAATACGATGCACGTTTCACACGGCTTGAAGGAATGTTTTGTCGTAGGTATAAGTCCCCTTTTAGCCACTAGAGATAAGTCGTTCACGTTCAAGTGGCATAGTTTACGGTGCCATATACGAGTATCTGCTTCTTCAGTTCCACTTGTTAATGCGAGTCGGCTTTCTTGGTATCCTGCACGTAAGTAAAACAAATCTCCACTCCGATCTGCAACGATCTTTTTCTTCCCATATTGGTCTTGTACGACAGCCTTACTTTTAGTAAAAAGTACTTGATCGCCTTTGTCCACAATTTTTGCAATAGAAATTAAATTGGTGCGTACATCTGGAACATGAAGTGCGTTGTAGAGCTTGACCGTCTTATTCTCGTTGCCATTCCATGTAGATATGGAGACATCTCCCTTCGCTGTAACACCTGAGGACATATTCGTTGCTAGCTTCAGGCTGGACTATGTTGGTTGAGCATTTGTAAACAACGTTTGGTTTTTGCAAAGATGCGAAGTACATCCGCTATCCAGGCACCATCTTTCGTCTAAATCGTCTTTCATAGAAGGGTTTGCGAAGTACGTGGCATCTGTATTGTCCGCTCCCGATCTGGATCCTTTTTTCTTAAAACAGTCAGCAGCCTTATGGCCCTTTTTGCCACAAAAATTGCAATTGTATTTAAACAATTTGACTGGTGGCTTGTTGACGTTCCTGCTTTTGCCAAGGTTTGTGTTGAAATCTTTTTTGTGGTGTCGTGGTGTACCAGCATTATGTTTGGCGAACAATGCTCCAGATGGTTGATCGTGAGATTTCCGAATTCTTGCGTCATGCTCTTCGATGATTTTTGTTTTGAGAGTCTCGATGTCTGGAAAATTGTCGCGAGATTCGATAGCACATCTGAAATTTTCAAACGAGTCAGGAAGACTATATAATAACATTACAGCCAATAAGTCGTCATTTATGGCAATTTCAATATTCCTTAGCTTGTCAACTGTATCAAAGAACTTGGAAAGATACTCCCTTATGTCATCGTTGTCTGACATTTTGTTTTGTGGTAGTCGCTTTAACAACGTCGCCTTTCGTGCCGGACCTTTTGATGCATATATTGATTCCAACTTCAGCCAAATGTCCCTTGAAGTTATACAACCGCGTTGTTGACTGAGCTCTGATGGATTGATTGCCAAGATGAGGTCGGATTTTGCCTTTCGGTCTTCCAACATCCATGCGTCCAGAAGTTCTTGTGTCCTGGCACGCGCCTCATCGCTGTCTTCGACTTTTGGTTTTGGTTTTTCTCCACAAACGTATGCCCAAGTTTCATTTTTCACTAGCATGGCCTCTATTTGAATTTTCCACGTTTTGTAGTTGTGCTTCGATAATGTTTAGATGCGAAAAGAATTGGCGTGCGCCATTGTTATTTTGTTTTTAATGGATGTTCTTTGATTGTCAATTTATTTAAGGGTTTAAATTCTTTATTTTTTATTTACTGCCGTTCTGGGCCCATACCTGTCAGAGTTACGCATTAAATAAAAAGGCTGTTGTAAGTAACTGAACAAAAAAAAAGAAACTTTTTATTATTATCGTCTGTGAAAAATACTTCTGGTCAAGTCGAGAACAAAAATGGAATGAGAAAAAAGATGTCTAGACAGAAAATATGTTTCCATTGGCTGCGTTTGTATTTAAGTTGATGAGATGGTAGATGTCGCAAGGACTCACCTTGAAGAGTACTAAGTGTTACCATCCAATAGATTTACATATAGATCTGGGTATTTCTAATAAAGCAGATCACTGAGCTGTGTAACAGTGGCATATTTTTTGTTTCTTTGCAGGTTCTAAAAAATTTGGAAATCTTAACAACTATGGACACAATGAACCCAAACTGATGGTCTAAGTGAGCCGTGACACCTAGTCAGAAGGGCATCCATTTACCTAACCTAACCCAACAGCTGCAGCATCTACGCCGCTGTCGAGGAAGCACAGCGACCAGTTAAAACGCTTTAACACTGGGGGTATATGTTTCGTGGAATCGACAACGCAAGTTTTTTGCATTGGACTGTCATACAGCGGTAGCTGTGTTCAGTTCAGGCTACTCGTGTTCACAGACGTGCAGCTGAAAACTTCTTACTAATGCACGATTTTTTTAAATCTGTGCCGTTCGCCCAACGAAGCACTTCAAACGAAAATACTCAATATACTTTATTTTAACATACCTTAACCTTAATATTGCACGTGTAGCCCTAAAAGTTACTATATTTATGATCAGCATCGAAAGTAACGTCGATCTAGCCATGTCCATCCGTCCGTCCGTCCGTCCGTTTGTCGACAAAAATTAGGCCTTCAAACTGGACCTAGAGAGCTGATATTTTAACCATAAATACTGTCTAGGGGCCCGAAATAATCAAGTTTAAGAAATCCGCAAACTCAAAAAAAACATATCGAAAAAATCGAATTCTTAGCTAGAAAGCTGAAAATTTTTATATAATGATCTTTAACTCCTAAAACTGCTCGGGAGATAAAACTTCTAAAATCCGCCCACTGACACGCCCACAATTAAATAAAACAATTTTCTTGAAAAGTCAGAGTTTGAGCTAGGAAACTGAAATTTATAATATAGACTCTCTAGGTGTCCTTTATACTTATGTATAAAAACCAAAGTTTGAGCTAGGGAGCGTTTTCTTACAAAAGCTTCGTTTTTTTTTTTGATTAAATCCTTTAAATGTTATACAGGGTGTCCCTTAATTCGTTGGCAATATTTTAGGGCATGAGTTATGGGTATATTCTAAGGAAAAAATTGTTCTACAGTAAGGGCCTATCTCTAATTTTTATATCATTTATTGAGGATTTAAGAAAAGGTTTACTTGGGTGTACCCTGCGACCCATGTTAACGGTAATTGCGCTGTTAGTACTAATCCTCTATTTTTAGAAGAAATATTAGCCTTTGTAATTGCATTTAAATAAATTTGATATCTTAACTCAGTCTTAAGATATCCAATTTTTAACCTGTTAACTTTTTACTGCCCATGCTAATTTTTTTACTTTCGGTTCAATTTTCTCCAGAAAATGCGTAATAAACAAAACGTTTTAATATTTTTTTTGAATGAAGGTAACAATAATAAAAATAAAAGCTTACGACAAGTTTGTGGAAAAACCCATAGATTTTATGATATTTGGGAAAACATGGAACAGGCTAAGAATATGAAATGAACTAAAGTTATGAAGATTGCGTTTTAAAGTACATTTTTTTTAAAAATTGTTCATTATTGTTTGTTTTATGCTCAATTAACTCAGTTATTTATACAAGGTGGCGCAAAAGTAATCCTCCTATCAGAAAAAAGCTATAAATTTTGCGATTGGCCCCTAATGTCAGTTCTGTTTTGACATTTGTGTAGTAAACACATGCGAAATACACGTTAATAAACAATGTTACGCTACACTGCTCCAGAACGCGCAATATTGGTGACTATTTATTTGAATTTTTTTTTAAATTACAGCCAAAAAACATCGGAAGGTTATTTTTGCGCCACCTTGTATTATCATTATTAAAATGCCGTCGTCGATTCGATGAAGTAGGTATGCCCTTTATGTCGTGTCGGTTCATTTACAAATCTCGACGTACCTTCCTTCGGTGTATTGTCTGGATGGAGAATGAATGTGAGCCACATGAACCTGAATTCCGGATTTGAACAATGGGCGTATTGAAGTTAAAGTTGGTAGTGGCTACATCATCACGTACATAAACGGCGAGACCACGGTGGGGAAAGAATAATGGTACAAAGTTGTAGCCAGGTATGCTGAACTTCGTTATCGGAGCTAACGCTGACCTGTATTTCAATAGGTGCAAAAATAGCTGGTTTGTTATGATATACATATGTACATGGATACACAATGAAAAAAAAATCGTTCTTAGGCCACGGATATTGCTTACATCCACTCCAAAGTCTTACCCGTTACAAAAGCCAAACATAAAAAGAAATCTGTGCAACAACAAATCAATCAGCTGCGATTTACACTGAATCGCTCACCCGCAGAAACCATAAATTTGTACCAACCCAAGCAACATGCTTGCTCGTCTCATTCTTTTGCACCCTTAAAGTTGAAATACGTACATAAATATGAACATATACCAAGTTCTTATTCGGAACTCAATTCATCCACGGGGGAGAGCGTAATCTAATGTCCAGCTTTATTGAATTTGATCGTAAAGCAATCTTAACTTTTGTCGATTTGCCGATAGGACTTGTTACTATTGTAATGGAGGGAAGGTAGCTTAGTCTCAAGAGACGGGATAACATTTTATGGGAACAGACAAAGGACAGGATAATGGTAGACACAAATCAACACTTATACTTCCACATCGACTTTGACAGGAGCGAAAAAGTCAGCGTTTGAAGCAGAGTCAAACACATTAAAAAATGCAACTTTGACAGCGAATCAAAAAAATGTTGTAAACAAAAGAGAAAATTCGTTCAAAACATAAGCATTTGCGTGGTGGGAAAACTGAAAATATCGGCGCAAGGTTGGTGGGATTTGCGCTTCAACTTTGTATTTAGGATTTAGGTCTAACGTTGAAGTATACTCCATTAAAAAGCCATTGGTTCTAAAACGTGCGGCGTGGTTGTCAAAGTTGAAGTCGATGTTGAATTGTTGATCTGTTTCTACCACAATAAAAAGGGAGAAAAAACAGTTCGGTAGGTACCACGATGCGGGGTGCATGCCCTTTTGGTCTCATCTTAAGCTCTTCGGGAGAGGATTCTTGCATCCGAGTGACCAAGCTAATCACCACTACACCAAAGATTGCATGCTTACGATATAACATAAAAAAAAGATAGTCTAAAATAAAGTAAAGAACTATCGAAGGAAGATGTAGCATTATACCACATGAGGAACTGGTGGTCGTCCTCGCAGCGGACCTTTACGGCCTGTGCTAAGCCTAGCATGTGGTAATATCTACCGCTGCCTCTTTATCTATATATAAAATGGCCGTGCGTGGCCAGGCATCTAGCAGATGGTTGCTGGTAGGCTTTTCCACACGAGCTTTGAATGTATGACGTAAGCATCAATTGATCTGATTGCTGCTTCACTGTCAGATATTATCGCAATTCCTGCAGTAATTCGTCTTGAGATTTATCCAAATGCACCTGTTTATGGGGCATACTTCTGCTTAAAAGATGTTGGTCTTTTGCTCATGAATGTAGGGTGTACCACGTTAACGTTTGGTTTCTCAATTTATTTGGTTGCACTGTCCTCCTGTTTGCTGAGCCTCGTTTGGAAATTCTTCTCGTAGTTAAACATCCTGATACATTTCTCTCTTTCAATTTCTTCTTTTGACATCCCTAGAATGGTCTCATCTGCCGGTTCCGTTACCCTGAGGTGAAGAAGTCAACCCCAAGAGCACTTCGATGGTAACATGCCTGCAAGTACTCAATCCTAAGGCTAAGGTGACGCACAGGTACACCAGTCTGTACACTTTGTTGGATATCTAACTTGTTGTGGCCAAATCCACTCTAAGATACCGTCACATTACAAAAGACAAACATAAAAAACACAAACGTCGACGTTCTTAGTGAAACCATGAAGTGGAAAACGTTGGTGTTATGCCCAAACGATAACTTCTTTTGGTACACCAACAACACGACCCGCTATCTTCCAGATGCCACCTTTACCCAACCATGACCAGGGGATCGATACTCGTTGTGTGATGTTTGAAGTGATAAGTCTTATCACAGCTTAACACTCAGTTCGCTCCTCGATCAGTGAAAAATAAAAACAAATTTAAAATTTTTTTTCATATGGTAAATTTTTTATCACAGTCAACTTGTTCTGTGAAAAGTCAACTTATTCTGCAAAAAAGCTGTGAAAAAATTGGAAAACAAAAATAAGCGTGGACAAAAGGGATCTGAGACGCATAAATGTTTTTTAACTGAATATTTGGAGGAAATACCGCATTTGGCCAATGACAAGTAAGTAACCTTACGTTAACATAAATAAATATTATCATATTTTGAAAATGAAATAATATAAATAATTGAATTTACATATTTACAGCGGCCGACGGTGCTTATTTTCGGGATAACGAATGGTAGTCTTTAAGCATAAAGCTGAACAGCTTAGGCGGAACTGTGAAAAATGGCCGAAGTATAGAAAATATTGGAAGGACTTATTGTACGTTTTACAGTAATGTAGAAATATTTATTTTATATATGTAGAACATTTATTTATATGTAGGTACATATGTACATAGAATAAGTGCGAGAAGCCGAGAGATCGCCATCAAAGAACAGCGGCGTAGAAGGGGGCAAATCACTAGAAGTTATGTATGAACTCTTTAAGAAAGTATTGTTCGAAGGTATTGAACTTTTCGTACCTACTCTCATTAAAAAAAAGTCCTTTAAATTACCGTGGTTCAACAAAAGACTTAAGAACTTAGAGAATGCTAAAAACAAGGCTTTCAAGCGTTCCAAGTTAACTAAGAGGTTAGAAGATCGGGTAAATTTCCTTCGATTAAGAAAAGAATTCGCATTTCTCAGTAACTTTCTATATATGCAATATATTAGCTCTACAGAAGCTAATATAAAAAAAAATAGCAAATCCTTTTGGGTATTTGTTAATTCTAAACGAAAAAACTCGTTATTTCCGCAATGTATGGAGTATGAGGATAATAAGTCTAATGATTTGCAATCTTCGTGTAATCTTTTTGCAAATTTTTTTCAGACTTCATACAATAATGATGTTATTCCAGATATTGATATACTATACTCTGAATTTTCTCAAATAACAGATTTTTCTCTAACTCAGTTTTCTGAGAATGATGTTCTTAGGGGTTTGAATGAGTTGGATGTCTCTAAAAAAGCTGGGTATGATTCCGTTCCGTCTATATTTTTAAAGAATTGTTCTTCTTCACTCTGCTATGTTTTGGCCCTTTTATTTAATAAATCGATGGTGTCTGGTAATTTTGTTGACGAATGGAAAATATCCTTCATTGATCCAATTTATAAGAGTGGCCTCAAACATTTGGTAAAAAATTATAGACCAATTTCCAAGTTGTCCGCTATACCTAAACTTTTTGAGAAAATGGTCACCGAACAGCTTTATTTTGCAATAAAAAATCATTTGTCTCCCAGACAACATGGTTTTATTAAGGGTCGGTCAAGCAGTACGAACCTAAGTATTTTTACAAACTTTTGTATTAAGAAAATGGAACAAGGCAGACAAATAGATGTTTTATATACAGATTTTGTAAAAGCTTTTGACCGCGTTCACCATGGCCTACTTCTGCAAAAATTAAGAATGTTAGGTTTTAATACCAGCTTCATCAAATGGTTGAGTTCTTATCTATCTAGCAGAAGCCAAGTGGTTCACATTGATGGATACTTCTCAAAACCTATTGATGTGTTATCGGGGCTACCACAAGGGAGTCATCTGGGTCCGCTCCTTTTTATTATTTTTATAAATGACCTACCAGTCAGGCTTAAACATTCTCCATGTTTGATGTACGCGGATGACGTGAAAATCTATCTAGATATTTCCTCTCAGTCGGATTGTTTGCATCTGCAACTGGATATTGAACTTTTTCTGAATTGGTGTAAGTATAATCACCTCCAATTGAACTTTACAAAATGTAAAATATTTAGTGCTTCGAGGTCACCTTCCTTGATTAAATTCAATTATAAATTCCATGATGAGAACGTACTGCGAGTTGAGGTAGTCAAAGACCTTGGTGTCTTTTTTGACATGAAACTCGATTTTAGATATCACATTGACTTTGTGGTTGCAAAAGGTAATTCCATGCTAGGTTTCTTAAAGAGAACTTCATCTGTATTCAAGGATGTGTACACACTTAAGACATTATTTATGGCCTTGGTTTTGCCTATTTTAGAATATTGTTGCGTAGTTTGGTCTCCGTTTTATGAAAACCGTAACTTAAGAATAGAAAGGATACAAAAAAGATTCACGCGTTTTGCTTTAAGAAAATTTAACTGGTCTGGAGATTTGCCCGATTATCCTTCTAGATGTGCTCTCATTGACTTAAAGAAACTTGAATGCCGTAGGCATACTCAATGCATTCTTTTTGTTAAAGATATTTTTGACAACAGAATAAATTCTGGTGATTTGCTTTCTCTCTTGTCCCTTTATGTTCCTGAAAGGAGTTTGAGGAATCGTACTGAGCTGTTTCATGTTCCTTTACATAGAACTAATTATGGTGTGAATGAACCTATTACTCGCTCTTTGAAACTATTTAACTCAGTTTGCAATGAAGTTGACATTTGCATGACAAGATATCGTTTTAAAAAAATAGTTCTTGAATTATGTAATGATTAAGTCATAACGTTGTATTTATGTAATCAGCAGATCATTGTTATCCATTGATGAAAATAAATAAATAAATAAATAAATAAATAAATAGAAGCGGAGTCAATGGACTCCTTCCAAATACGGATCTATCTGAGTTATATAGACGGATTCGTGTCATAATAACTTCAGAAGAAGGAGTCTCAGCATTTGTTAGTGAGATAAGATTCGAACCAAGTACAGTAAGTATCGAACTGCATGTTTAAATATACTTTTCTTTCGTAAACAAAACTTTTTCTTTAAGACTGTGACACTGAACAACGAGGAAATGCTTGCTGAACCGGAGTTGTTTCCCGGGACATGAGAGATGCAGCAACTTGGACTGCCGAGACATTTGTAGAAGCAAATCCGCCTTCGAGATCAATGAGGAACCAGGGAAAACAGCCGAGGCGAACTTTAAATATTGCTACTAACGACGCATTGGCTGTTTTCAAGGATATTGAGGATAGAAAATTAAAACTTATGAAAGAAAGTAATGAAATCGAGGTAAAGTTAATGGAAGAAAATGACGTTATACAAAATGCAATCAAAAATAAATAAGAATTTTTATTTTTAGAAACTACAATTTGTATACCCTATACGAGAGGCATATTATCTTTGATACATAGTTTGTACGCAGGTATAAAAATGATCAGCATGACGAGTTGGTTAAGCCATGTCCGTTCGTCGGTTCAACGAGCAAATGTCTGATCAACTATTCTACTTCGAATACGCCGGCCTTCTTGTAAAATTGAATTTGAAGTAGAGTGCAGATCAGCGTCATCTAAATCCACCTTATAACCATTTTCCGACTCCACATTCTCCAAAAATGGAACTCTTGCTTTAATCAGTACGTTGTTAAGTACAATACAAGCATTGATTAAAATTCTTGCTTTAGCTGGACTATACAACAATCCCCTTTCTTTACATATACAGCGAAATCTGCTCTTTACTATACCAATACTTCTTTCAACAAGATTCTTGTCTGCCTATGAGTTGCGTTATATCTGTTCTCTGCCTCGGACGTGGCTGTAATGATAGGAGTCATAAGCCATGGCTGCAATGCGTAACCGCTATCCCATAGTAGCCAAAAGTTTCGTTCTCCGTATACAGATTTTCAAGAGTTGACTTTACTCTTGATCGGTGCCATACGTATGCGTCGTGTTCTGTTCCTCCGTATTGTGCATTAGCACTAAAAATATTAAAATCAGCACCACATACGATTTGAATGTTCATCAAATGTCCGCCTTTTCGACAATAAGATACGTGATCAATTTCTCTTCTTGGAGCAGATGCTTTAATTTGTGTTCCATCAACTAATCCAACTACAGCCGGAAATCCAAATTGTTCATAGAATTGCGCCTTTATAGCTGAAAATTCTCCTCTAGTTGGAAACTTTCCATATTTATGACCTATTCGTGGCGAAAAAATGCAAAGCTCTCAACACTTTGATATGGCATGGAAGCGCACTTCTACGTTGAGTTGAATCAAGGAATGCCTTGATTTCATTTATTAAATCCATGCGTAGAGCTTTCGGCAATCTATACAGCTGAATTGTAGCTACATTGAATGGATTCCGTCCATCTCAAAGGGATCGTCGCAGAGTCCTCAGTTTCTTCCTACGGAAAGAATTAAATTTAATTTTTTTCACGACAGGCACAGACTCAATATAAATTAATACCTTTGTTCAATACGGCCTCTATTATTAATATCTAAACGTATGATTACTTCCGACATTTCACACCGCAACTAAAATAAATAAAATCTTTTAGAATGACACATACCTAAGTGACAGGAGTTATCATTTAGTACTTTTTAGTACACACTCTGACAGACATTTATCATAAAGCGTTCGAGAATCGCATAAGACTCGTTCGAGAATCGCATAAGACTCGTTCGTGAAGTGATAAAAAGAAAAACTGCGGTGAAAACTGAAATGATAACTTATTTATCACTTCACAGATCGGAAATCGACCCCCAGATCATGTAAAATGTTTCAACGAAAAATGTTTCGACAAACGCTTTCGAGAAAGACAGAGACTGCTTTTGTCGAAACGGTGTCAGCCGATCAATACTACGTGATCTGGGCTCAGGCAAAGCAGCAGCAGCTAAAGTAGTGGGACTGGATGCATTGCCAAGACTATTCACTTTCGCGATGTTATTTTGTTGTTATATTATTTGTTTACACAGCACACAAAAATGCGTGTGTATGTGTACGCGTTGAAGCCATTCTCGAGATCATGTTTCATGTTTGTATATTTTTTCGCTTGGCTACATGAGCCTGGAGGGGAATGCGGCCCACCCTGCCCTACCAATGGCTCCTCTCAATGGCCTGAAAACGCGAGAAATCAAGCAAACCAGATGAGGGAGCAGTTTATCGCTTATATCACCCACTTATAGTGCATAAAACCGAAACCCCACGGAACACCCCCTCTTAACGATTCTACCTTGATAAGGAAGACAATAACAAGAAAAAACATCGGCAATAAATTTAAATCACTTAGCTCCTCCTTGCTCAGACAATCTCTCTCACACACATCCCCACCATTAACAGCGAACCATGTCCGATTAAACCTACCTCTTATATGGCATTTCATTACCGGCACACCTTTAAGACCTTATTTGTGGCCAGGTCTCGTTTTTCGGCGCGCAAATCGTGGTAAAGACACCTAAAACACAACGGGTGTGGGTAGACCCATATACTCATATACTCATATACAAAAAATTCACAGGACGTGGAGCGACGGCTTTATGCGAATCAAGATTAACAAGTTTGATAGAATGATTTTCAGCACACCAGCACCGGCAAGAGGCGTACAACACACCGAGAGACAGGATAGACACCACCGATAAGATTATCCTTTTAACTACATCAACACAGTATGGACATAGAACACGAATAACCTTGAAAAACTAACTGCACGTCCAACAATACCTCAGTTAACCTTAATTTGCGATAGAAATCTGAAGATAGCACACACAGCTCATTCGGGTAGGATGTCGGCTCATTAGGTAATAGTGAGAGTGAGGTGTTCTTCTGTATGACAGTGTGCGTTCGTCCTTTATTTTTATATGAAAGTTGGATAGTGTTTGCAGAATGGATTATGTAACGAGATTACGAGAAACAATGTTTGTGGAATGAAGGACTAAAAATAAAGTGTAAAAGGGTTACTGCTAATGGAAGCAAAGGAAGTCGTTGTCGTACTTAGTCCTTCATACCTAGTTCGTTGTGTTCAATAGATTCCGCCTTACCGCTGTCTTATCTTATCTTGGATCTGTCGGCCGAAATAGTTCATCACATAAGTTGTCCTGCGGAGGATTGCTGTAGGCAGGATGTTATACAAAACAAAACGCCTAAGGTGCTGTCGCAGCTGAAT